>CM061920.1:195832972-196278808 GCA_031002005.1 Vandiemenella viatica
CGGGAACTCGTATCTCGAGAAACAGACATCTAATTAAAAATGTTCCAAAGAAACTGGTAGCAGTTTGAGGTACCTGTTCAGCAATACCACACTCGATGAGATATGCGCAAAGAAAATTCTCGCCCTCTGTTAAGTGTAAGGGGAAGGTAGCGTAATATTTTGTTTGATATTATTATTGTCTTGTTTCTGTTTGCAGTTAATTAAGCAAATCTTCCAGTGAAATTTCATCCAAACGGCGCTAAGGCAGCGGAATTAAAAGGCTGTGGCATACCAACAAAGGTACTCACATGACGAAATCAATAGGTTCTAATTTTAGCCATTGTGGCTACCAACTCATAAAACGTCTATTTCCAAGCCGAACTAGAACCAGCGCCCTTTCGCAGCGGAAGTGCATCTAGTTCGACCTAAGCTGCCAATCATCTTCATGTGCGGAATGTTGTGCCAATGACAACGTTGTTGACATACTTTGAACATTTTCACTTTGGGTCTGTTGCTCTAAGTAAAATTCATTCGTAAAATAGTTATAAAATTTGACACTTCAGACACTAGTTATTTACTGCTCTTCTTTAACTTATATCTTCACTATATATATAATTTTATAAGTGTAAAATTGTCTATATTTCTCTATCTGTTTGTTACATTTTCACACGTAAATGGCTAAACTGATCTTGATGAAATTTGACCAGGAAATATTAAGTATCATTAGGAAGAACAAAGAATACTTTTTGCGGGATAATAACATATTTTATCACGAAAATTTAATAACTAACGCTGATAGACAGACGGATGGTGTGTGTAAGTCTCTGTAATGTTATATTGGTAACTCAGGCTTTTCTTCTCTCGTAGTCAGTTTGGGTAGCCGTTGCGATGACTATCAATAAATCCCAGGGACAAACACTGAAAGTAGCAGGGGTACACTTACAAAAAAAAGACGTATTTTTCCCATGGGCAGTTCTATGTAACTAGTTTACGGTAGCCATATATCTTAGCAAAAGACAGCAAAACAAAAAACATTGTGTATTAAACGGTATTGATATAAGATACCCCCAGAAAATGGCATACTTTTAAAGCACAAACAAGAATCTACCCAAGGATATGTGGTAGTTAGTCTCCCACAGTTAACCCCCACCCCCCTCCTCAATTGCTATTTTTAAATAAGTTGCAAATTGTAAGAACGGAGACTTCCCGGCGTATGCTTGAAATGAAGTCTTCACGGGTGTACCGCCGGATAGTGTTTTGAAAAGACGATATTTCGACGACTTGCTCCGTAGTCTTCATCAGGTGTCAAGACGTCTCCACAGTCGGCTGACCGTCGGATACCAGTATCCGATGATGAAGACGACGGAGCTAGTCGTCGAAATATCGTGTTTTCAAAACACTATCCGGCGGTACACCCGTGAAGACTTCATTTCATGTTGCAAATTGGTTATTTTCATTGGACAGATTCAATGATAGAATGTATGGTTTCCTCGTCGTATTTTCTGACTCTGGTTTTTGGGCATCTACGTAACTTACAACGTTCTATCCAATTGTAGCAATGAAATTAGAAGTCCGCGCGTACGAAGTAGCGGGTAACAGCTAGTATCTGCATAAAGAACGTAATGCCAGCCAATAAATTTTGCTCTAATGACTACTTCAGCTAACAGTCTGTATCTAGTCCTGGATCAATGGTTTTTTTCCTTTAGTGTCCTCCACCTCCACAATTGTTAGCCATTCATTGGTTGATGGCAAGATACTGTATACGGATTAAGTCAGAAACATATATTGATTCCGAATGGTTGGGTGGTAAAATTCTGATGTACTGCGCAATGGTTATCCGGCTGTTGCCTGTGAGGAGACCTCCGACGACAGCTCTGCTGTGTCATTGGCGGCGCCGGGGTGGAGCGTCCCTTTCAGGTCGGTCAACCGTTCACAAACTTTGAGCGTTTTCTGTCAATTATCCCGAAGGAAAGGGAAGAAAGGCCTCGGACACGGCGGTGCGAGTTGCATTGTGACCCAATTCAAAGGCACAATGACTGTTCCGTTAAACGCCAGCCAGCCAGCGAGGGACGTCATTAGAAATTAAGTCTAACAATTGCAGGTCCAGGAAACAACATAATGGCCCGGGCGGGAGTCAACGTAGAACGTCCAGGTTAGGCCTTTCACTTTCCAGCGGCCGCACAATAACTGCAGCCACGTGTAAATGTTGATTAGTCACTCGCCGGCACTGCCGAGTCACCGCCAGGACAGGTGGCTCCCGCCAATACGTCACTACGGTTGTAGGTCATCAGCACTTGCGAATAACGGTCGCCACTACGTGCTAGATAATATATCTATCACAGTGAAATCCTGTATGAAAATGAAACATACTAGGTGGCCTGTGCCAAAATTTGGTGAAATAGCAACAATTATTTTTTAAATTAACATATCTGGCGGTAATGCGATCACGGCTCGTACAAAAATTTCGATATGTGGTATTGATATCTAGCGGAAACGCGATCAATCCTTATCGACGGCAATGAAACCTAGCAGTTAGACTCTGAACTATCGTGTGGGCGTGATCTTGATTGTTCTATATTTTGCCATTTACGGGTTTAATTTTGAAAAATTCCTTTCTTAACTAATGATGTTACCTAACAAGAAAAATTAATTTTTAAAATGATACCTCATTTATTGTTTTTAGTTACGTGCGAGGGGAGAAAGATGACTTGTCACAAAAATCATCTTCCATTAAATCTATATAATAAAATATCACCAAATGTTTTTGCTAAGCGCAAAACTCTAGAACAGCTACACCCAATTCGGCTAATTATTTTTTTTTATATTTTCATTACGGCACAAGGAAGTTTCTTATGGAGAGAAAAAACTTAAACATTGGAAGGAAAATAGTAAAAACAACACTTTTCTTTTCCCTCAATAAAAACAAAACAAAGGCGCATTAGGATTATCTTTGGTATGCCTTCAAGTTGATTAGGCTCTATGGATATTAATCTAAGCTTGTGAGCGATCAAGGAAAATAATATAACTGACATACGTGTTATCATTATTTCCTCCGTGCGTGGCATTTTCTTTGTTGCTTTTAAATTTCCGCTTCTCTCGAAAACCAATTGTGTGTTTATTTGTTCAGTGTTTTTACATTTAGACCCATGACGCCTATCACGAAAGTTTCGACTATAAAAATAAAATGCATCAGTTTAGAAGGATGCAATACTAAGAATACCTAAAAAGCAAAATCGATTAATGGTATTTCAGTTGAGAAGCGATATGCATCAGCGTCTGACGATCGAGCCACACTTATCCCATTATTTTAAGAATGCAAAGTTCTGGTAAGCCTTGCGGTCATGAATTCAATTCGTTTTAAATTATGTTCAGGTAGAATCACGATGATTGAATATGATGCGAGTAATAATACTTTCAATACTTTCAAAATCTATATAAATAAAAATGAATCGCCAAATGTTTTGCCTAGCGCAAGACTTGAGAACGGCTCGACCAATTCGGCTAATTTTTTTTTTTTTTTCAAAGTTTTGTTAATCCACATGGAAGGTTATTATGGAGAGAAAAAACGTAAAAATTGCAAGGAAAATAGTAAAATCAACACTTTTATTTTCCATACAAACCAGTCAATCAAAAAAAAAAACAAAAAAAAAAAACAAAGGCGCGTTAGGATTTTTTCTTGTATGCCTTCAAGTTGATTAGGCTGTATGGATATTAGTCTATGCCTACCTAAAATAACGATCGAAGGAAAAAAAGGGTTGCGTGTCGTCAACGAAAATAATATTACTGCCAGTCAATCAAAACAAACAAAGGCGCTTTATGATTATCTTTGGAATTGCAAAATGATCGATCTGAGGAAATGTTTTCAAAACAACTCATTGGCATTGGTAATGACAAAATCCTGTAGACGTGTTGACTGGCTGCATTACATTTCCTGTCAATTTTTGGCTTTACGAATGAGCCATATTACAGAGACAAAAGCACGGATGTAAATGAAATAAATTTCAAAATGAAATTGCCGATGAATTAAGGACATACAAATCAGTTGATTGCACAACTAAACGATATGATGTCGTCAACTATCCACCAGAATTTTTGAACTCACTGGATTTACCAGCATTGCTACCTCATAATCATCAATTAAAAGTAGGATAGGTGGTCATAATGTTGCGAAATATCAACTAACCGCGTCTTTGTAATGGCACACGGCTAGAAATGAAAAAATTACTGAACAATGTGATCGAAGAAACCAATCCAAGGGGAAAATATAAGGGAGAAGATGAGTTGATATCTCGCATCCCAATGGTACCAACTGACGTACCATTTGAATTTAAACGACTCCTATTTCCAGTGCGGCTTGCTTTCGTTATGACCATAAATAAATGCCAGGGTCAGTCGTTGAGTGTTTGCGGAGTTAATCTTGAAAACCCATGCTTCTATCATGGACAGTTGTATGTTTCCTGCTCCCGTGTTGGAAAACCGTCAGCTTTATTTGTTTACGCGCCAGGTAACCAACAAAAAATATCATGTACCATAAAGCATTTCAATAAAAATATCATCACATTATTACTAACGTCCTTCATTGTACAAAATAGAAACTTATTTTTGTAAGTAATCGTTGTTTATTATTGAGACATTAAATCAATAAATAAAGTGATTACTCTGTAATACGTTTTATTCATTTATTTTTTCTATTGGACGACTGCGATAGGACAATAACTTTTGACAGAAAGAAGTCTGTCGGGGCAGCTAGTATAATATATATTCGATTGGCAATCTATAATAATTAGGTTATATAAGAACGAAGTTTTTCTCGGTGTTGAGAGTTAATGTAGTTTCTCGGGAGACTAGCTGAGTAATCAAGGTGTTTCCACACGATATTTCGGCGATCTGAAACTCCGTCGCCATCTTCTGGTGAAGTTCGGAGTTTCAGATCGCCGAAATGTCGTGTGGAAACACCTTGATTACTCAGCTAGTCTCCCGAGAAAACTACATCAAATTGGGATATAGTTTAACCAAGAAACTTTTGTTAAAGAAAATAATACTGATGGTAATACTCGAACTCCTTGTGCAGGAAAGAAGGCAGCTCAAGGCTAGCGACAAAGCGGTTTGTTAGCTTACTGACTAGACCAAGCACACGTCGGTGTTAACGTCATCGAGGCGGGTAAGATTTGCGACAAGGAAGAGGAAGGAATTCGGCCACGGCCATTTGAAGGAAACATCATAGCATTCCCCTGGAGTGATTTCTGGAAACCTGTAAAACCGAAATAGGGATGGCTGGATGGTGATTCGAACCCGCGCGTTGCCGCTCACCCATCGGATCGGCGGCGGCAGTATCGGGACTAAAGTTCGAGTTCGGATAAGGCTGCGGTCGCTATGGAACCGACATAGCACGGAACGACCGGCGTCCAACGTAAGCTGATTGTTTTAAAAGCAAATGAATGTTTGTGTGTGGTTGTGTAACCGATTCTGTCGTACAGTTATAACCGCTTTTTTTCGGCCGATCGGTAGTGGTTTTGCCGTGTGGTTGACACGGAAGTGGAAAATTTTATTGTGTGAAACAGGGGAGAAGAAGTTTTGGAGTTTAGTCAAAATAGTAAGATGTGCACCTAACTCATTTTGTGATGATATATTTTTCACAATTTTGTCATTCTCATAAGTTTTAAATATAATGTTTTTATTTGATGTTTACCTTTATGTTCATTACAATTTGTTGATACAATATATCTCATTAACTATGGAATTACATTATTCCCTTTTACAATTCCGTAGGTAATAATATAATGACGTAAATCATTGTACATTATATTAATTATGTTTAATAAATATAATAACAATCAATTAAATTGAATAACAATGTTATTAGCCTTAACATTAGACCAGCCTCTCTTCTGGTGAGATGCATTTCCAGAAGTTCTCATTAATAGATAGCCTGGTAGGTAAGAGGTAAGGTTCGGGCATGGCATTCGGGAAGATGTGGATTCAAATCCCCGTTCGGATACAGGTTTCGTTTTTCTATCGCTTCCCCAAAACACTCCTGCAAATTCCGGGATGGTTCCTTCAAAAGGATATGGTCGAATTTCTTTTCGTTCGTTACCCCATAGTCGCTCGGCTCTATTGACGTCAACGTCGACGAAGCGTAAAGTCAGTAAAGCCAAAGCTTCTAAATATTATACGCGTTAAAATACTCGTGAAATTTGTCCACTTGTGTATTATACTCGACACGCTTTTCTCTCGATAAATAAATTTCATTTACTGGTAATATTTTTGTTTTTAATAACAAACATCGCAATACTGGGCTCGTTTTTCTACACGCTGGTACGTCCCCGCATTCATTTTACCGACATCTAGTTGGCTGAGAAGTCGGAAGCAAACAGACCGAGGTTGGCCAAAAAAGTCTGACGACCGATGTCGGTTCCACAGTACCTCACCCTTAGGGTGTCGTTGATTTTAATACTGCGTTTCGTTTGTCTCGTTCTATTGTTAATGAGTACGTGGAAATGCACACAAAATTTCTCATTAGTAGACTACCTTGTGAAGTTGAACTACACTTAATGGTTCCTTGAAGGTTTATTACTATGTACACAAAACACATGGTAAACAATAACAAATGTGGTACAGTTAGCGGATGACCGTCGAGAATTTAGCCTGGTCCTGATCCGGGGTAGAGAGAGACGGCTTCTACTTCTCGCGAACTTCCGGTGGTCTTCTGTAGTTGAAGCTGGTTCCGCGGTCAGGCCGGAACTGGCGGTGGAGCGGCCGGCTACGCTTATATAGGCGGCCTGGCGCAGGAATTCCGTTGTGTGGTAGTACGGCGACCTCTGTAAGAAATAGTCCCACTTAGCTTCTAGATGATTCTATTTGTTTTCCTGGTTTGTTTTGATGCCTCTGCGCCTGTTTGGAGTCGTATATGTATCCCGGCGTGCAGGCGCGTTGTGTGTGAGGTCTGCCTGGCAGGGGGCCTTTACTGGCAGACTGAACATACCTCCCTCCCGGGGGGGGGGGGGGAAGCGATGTCTGCGACGTCTGCGAGGTCGTCTGCCGCGGCGCCCTGGAGCAGACTATGAAGGCTACCTCCAGGGGAGTACGGAGCTGTTCCCCTGGCGATGCGTGCCGACCTGCGTCGTGGTGCAGGTTGTGGTGGAGGTACTTGTGGAGCTAACGGCATCGGTTCGTCGGCGTCGATGGCCGGGGGCTGTACGGGGGGCGCTGAAGATGGTCCCCGCAGGTGGTCGAGAGGCTGCGGCTGAAGGGTGTCGGAGCGACCGACAGGTTGTGGCGTCGTTGGTGGCGCTGTAACTGTCCCTGAGCAACGGTTAGACGGCAGGAGTGGTGGAGGTGGCAGGGAAGGAGAGGAAGAAGTGGATGGCCGTGCCGTGGTGGAAGAGGACGGTGCCGTGGGGTAGCGGGGACGTAGTTGGTTTCGATGGCGTCCGCACTATCCGGCCATCCAGGCTGACGTCGAACAGTTGGCGGCCCCGGGGCCGCTGGATGACCCCCGGAAGCCAACCGGCCCGGGAGCCAAACCCGCGGGCCCAGACTAGGGAGCCCGGGGTGAAACGGAATGGGCCCGAAGGTACCTGTACTTTGGGCGGGGGTAAGAGGAGATGGAGGAGAGTGCGAGGTTGGCGGCCATGCAGCAATTCCGCCGGGCTTTTGGCCCCCACTGGAGTGGTTCGATAGGAACTGAGGAAGAGTGTCAATGCCTCTTCGAGTTTGTGACTTGTGGTGTATTTGGTCATTTGGGTTTTGAATGTTCTGACTAGCCGTTCCGCCTCCCCGTTAGATTGGGGGTGGAAGGGCGGGGTGAGGAGGTGTTGGATATTGTGGCGGTACAGAAGGATAGGAATTCCCGACTTCGAAATTGCGGTCCGTTATCTGTGACGATAGCGTATGGTAATCCTTCGATGGAAAAGATCTTCGTGAGGGCTGAAATGGTGAACCTCTGTGGTGATTGTGGAGCAACGGACGACATATGGGAAGTGGGAAAAGGCATCCGTCACTAGGAGCCACTGGTGGCCTAGGAATGGGCCAGCGAAGTCGAGGTGAATGCGTTCCCAGGGTCCGGACGGTGCCGGCCAGGAAAGGAACTTTTGAGGGGGGCTGGGGCAGTTGTTGGGCACAGATGGTACAGCGCCGCACCATCTTCGTGACATCCGTGGTAAGGCCGATCCAGAATACATGGCGTCTGGCAAGGGATTTGGTGCGGGCAATTCCCCAGTGTCCTTGGTGGAGAGTTTGGAGGATTGTCGGTTGTAGGGATCTCGGAACGACGACCCTCGGGGTGGAATTTGGTTCTGTGCGGAGGAGCACTCCCTCTACTACTGAGAGCTGGTGGCGGATGGAGTAGTAGAACTTGAGGTCTTGATGATGGCGTGGAGGGGAACGTGTTTGCCACCCGTGTTGGATGTGGTGTCGGATGACACGGAGGAGGGGGTCCTCCCCTGTGGCTGCCGCGACTTTTGAGGCCGTGACTGGAAATGTCTTCAGTGCTTCTTGTATGTCATCGTCGATCTGGAACACCAGAAGTTCCGACTTGTCGAAGGCAAGGTCTGGTCCCTGCGGTAGTCTGGATAAGGCGTCTGCATTGGCATGCCTGGAGGTGGTACGGAAATGCATGGTATATCTGAACTGGGACAGGAATAGTGCCCAACGCTGGATGCGGTGGGATGTTTTGGTAGGCAGACGTGTGGACGGATCAAATAGTGATAGGAGTGGCTTGTGGTCGGTAATGAGATGAAAAGAAATCCCATATAAAAGGGAATAGAATTTGGAGCAGGCAAAAACAATAGCTAGCGCCTCTTTCTCGATTTGAGAATATTTAAGCTGAGCAGCCGATAGGGCTTTGGAGATGTAAGGCTACGGGGCGTTCCGTGCCATCTGGTAATTTATGAGACAGAACTGCCCCCACACCGTAATCGGATGCATCTGTGGCAAGTATCAAGGGGAGGTTTGGAGTGTATGGCATGAGGCATGCTGCGGACTTGAGCTGCTGTTTAAGGGTGTGGAATGCGGTCTCGCAAGCTGGGGTCCAACGGAACGGGACATTCTTGCGACAGAGGTGGTACAGGGGTGCTGCCACTTGTGCTGCTGAGGGTATAAATTTTCTGTAGTATGAAATCTTTGCCTAAAAAAGATTTCAACTGATGTAGATCCTGAGGCCGAGGTAAGTTGGAAATAGCGTCCACATAGGAAAATGCTGGGGAGATGCCTTCCTGAGCGATGATGTGACCCAGGTAGGAAATGGATTGTTGAAAAAATTGACACTTGGAAAGGTTGCATTTTCAATCCTGCTGCACGGAGGCGGAGGAAGAGTAGGCGGAGGTTGGTCATGTGTTCGGCAGCGGAGGGTCCCGTGACGACTATGTCGTCGAGATAGTTGATGCATCCCGGAATATCCTGGAGAAGTTGTTCGAGATACCGTTGAAAAATCGCTGGAGCACTGGCCAAGCCGAACATGAGCCGGTTGAGTTGGAAGAGGCCAGAGGGAGTGTTGATGACTGTGTATTGTCGGGACTGGATATCCAAAGGGATTTGAAGGTATGCTTCTGCCAGGTCAATTTTTGTAAAGTAGGTACCTCCTGCTAGTTTACGGAAGAGGTCGTCCGGTCTCGGAAGTGGATAGTCGTCTACCAGCAGATGCGGGTTGACGGTGGTCTTAAAGTCACCACAGAGACGTAAGCGGCGTCCTGGCTTCTGAACTATGACCAACGGCGTGGCCCAGGGGCTGAACCGCACCGGCTGGAGGATCCCTTCGTCTTGGAGACGTTGAAGTTCTTCCTGAAGTGGTTGTTGAAGCGCTACGGGTACCTGGCGTGCCCGGAAGTATCGAGGCCGTACGTCCGGCCGGAGTTGGAGTGATGCTTCGAAGTCCTTTGCACAGCCGACGCCTGGTGAGAACAGGTCCTGAAACTCGGTGCAAAGGGCGTCCACTTCAGGAAAAGGAACATGCTGAGATACGAGGTGTATGTTATCCTCAATTGAAAATCCGAATAAGCGGAAAGCGTCCAGTCCAAATAAGTCTGCTGTGAGAGAACTGTTAACTACTAAAAAGGGGACTGAACGATGTACAGACTTATACATGACGTTTGCTGTGAACTGTCCCAGGAGTGCTATTTCCTGTTTGTTGTATGTCAGGAGGCGCTTGGGGGCCGGCGAGAGGGGGGGCGAGCCAATTTGCACATAAGTAGTATAATTAAGCAATGAGACTGCTGCTCCTGTGTCGACTTGTAGGCGCAGGGGCTTGCCATTGACCGTAACGTCAATAAAAGTTTGGATGCTGTGGAAGTGTCTACCTGATTGATATCCATAGGTGCGCCGCTCAACCTGTCTTGGTAAGACCCTGGGCGGCGAGAGCCGGGATTGGCATTGGTGGTGTTGGTGCGGCAGACGGACGCCAGGTGTCCTTCCTTGCCGCAACGTGAGCATTCAGCCCAACGATCCGGACAATTTTCCCTCTCATGTGCTGAATAACAGGCGGGGCAGGAGGGTAGGCGGAGCGGGCTGCGGCGTCGGCGCTGCGGGATCCGCTGCTGCTGCCGAGACTTGGTGCCCCTGCCGGAACGGGCCGGTCGATGTCCTTCTGAGGAAGCGGTCCCCGGTTGTGGTGTCGGGAGGAGCGCGACTGGGAGCTCTGGATGGCGGCGACGTCCTGTGTGTCCTCTACGTCGGTTCGGATTGCGGCCACATCCGCCCAGGACTCCAGGCGGCGATCTGCGGCCGTAGATATTTCGAATTTGTAGGCAAGTTCGATGACCTGCTCCAGGGATGGGTCCTCTAACTTGAGGGCGTCATGCCGGAGTGCGGCATCTGGTGCAGCCTGTATGATGTGATCACGCACCATGTCGTCGGCGTAGGATTCGTGGGAACAACGAGTTTGAAACTTACATTTTCTGCTAAGGCCTTGGAGTTCGGCCGCCCACTGGCGATACGTCTGATCGGGCTTCTTCCGGCATGATAGAATTCGACGCGGGCCGCGACGACATGGTACCGGCGTCTGTAGTATGCATTCAGTGTCGTACAGATGGTCGTGAAGGTGAGGGTGTCGGGGTCTTGTGGCTGAAGTTTGGTGAGCAAGACATACATCTTCGATTGGTTCCAGGAAAGGAAATATGCACGCTGGTCTTCTTCTTTGGATATGTGATGAATTGCGAAGTGTTGTTTTATGCGCTTCTCGTAGGTCTCCCATTCTTCGACGTCGTCGTTGAATGCTGGGAACGGAGGCGGGGCCGTGGGTTGGCGGAGATTCCTGACTTCCGCAATCAGTTGTCTCTGAGATTCGAAGAACTGATGTAGAAGTCCTTGGAGGAACTGTTGCCATTCCGTAGGTGCTGCTGGCGTAGCCATGATGGTCGAGAGTTCTTATCCCAACCTTGTCGCCACTGAAGTGAACTACACTTAATGGTTCCTTGAGGTTTATTACTATGTACACAAAACACTGGTAAACAATAACAAATGTGGTACAGTTAGCGGATGACCGTCGAGAAATTTAGCCTGGTCCTGATCCGGGGTAGAGAGAGACGGCTTCTACTTCTCGCGAACTTCCGGTGGTCTTCTGTAGTTGAAGCTGGTTCCGCGGTCAGGCCGGAACTGGCGGTGGAGCGGCCGGCTACGCTTATATAGGCGGCCTGGCGCAGGAATTCCGTTGTGTGGTAGTACGGCGACCTCTGTAAGAAATAGTCCCACTTAGCTTCTAGATGATTCTATTTGTTTTCCTGGTTTGTTTTGATGTCTCTGCGCCTGTTTGGAGTCGTATATGTATCCCGGCGTGCAGGCGCGTTGTGTGTGAGGTCTGCCTGGCAGGGGCCTTTACTGGCAGACTGAACAGAAAGAGCATTCAGAGTGTTGAAGATAAGAGAGAGCATTCAAAGTGTCTATTATTTTACTTGCAGTTGCGGCTAGGTATGTATCGACTAAGCTATAGATTAGCATTCAGAGGACAGCGGGTAGTCAGATTTATTTAAGGAGAACAGTCTTCTAATCCAACAAAGCGACGACGGAAGAAAGTCAGTGGAAACTCTGGAAATCCAAAAACAAGTTTGACTCTTAAACTGGTCTTCAACTTGACTGTACATGGTTATGTAAACGTAGGGAAACGTAGAAATCATGCCAGCATCCGACCTAATACGATAGTCTCTGTAACTTCACTAAAAATTTACGCAGTTAATGGAAAAATAAGCCGTCATTTTACCCAGAAGTCAAGCAACCAGTAATTCGGACAATGTAAGACAACAACACTCGTAAATACGTCACAGGGGGAGGGCAGCATCAAGCATTAATGCACTCGTTTACTCTTTAGTGTCTAAAAATGTTTTGTTTCCGTATCATTAATGTCATCAACTGAAACAAGCAGAGAACATTTTAAAACATTCGAAGATCATGTTGAGAATTAACAATTTTATGTTAGTTGAAATTTGCTAGGTAAAATAGCCGAACGAGAATTCTCCTAGAAAATTTCATCTACATACCACGCCGAGAGAGCCTAGCTCATATAATTTAAAATTATCTTTAATTGTAGCTACGTCAGGCAATGAAATCACCATTCTCGCAGTTACTTATAAAAATATATCACTAAATATGAGTGCTTAAATTATACTTACCTTTCACGTATTATTAATCCGTGTTCTATTATTCCTTGACATTTACTATGATTTTCTATATTACTAAACCCTTTCTTTTTGATATTTTGTAAAATTTGTTTGAGGAAATCTCAATCTATCGAGAAAGGCCGAGACGTACTAGATCGCATGTGCAAACCGTCGAACTCCCGCTCGTCGGTTTCAGTATTGGTCATATCAACTGTGACCATGGATTAGGAAAATTCTGCTCTGATCTTCAAGAGATTGTGTTGCATAGCCAGCGGGTTGTGGTTTCTGGGAGGTCTAGTTTGATCAGTACTCTCCGAAGTACATAGGTTGGGAGACAACCTGTCGGACCCATTCTATCTGCACGCAGGCTTACCACAGGGATCCCCACTTTCACCACTTCTGTACATAAAGTACATACGGAAAACACTACAAACTACAGGCGACCCGTGGACAGGAACAGCACTATTTGCAGACGACACGGCTTTCTGGGTTACAAGGCTACGACCAAAAAAAGCAGTGACACAACTACAAAAGCAACTAAACGCTTTCACCAAATTCTGCAACAAATGGAGAATAACCATAAACGCCACAAAAACTCAAAAATTTTCAGAGGCAGAGGACAACGCATTCACTGGAACCAACAACCACGCCTGCATGTAAATGGAGTGGAGGTGGGCTACGTGAGGCGTGCAAAATATCTAGGCGTGAAATTGGACACACAAATAAACTTTCAATGCCATTATCATAATATAGCAACTCAAAGTAGGAACAGACTCAAAATCATTAGACTCCTTAAGGGCAGGAACCATGGCTGTACAACAAAACACTCTACAAAACTCTAATACGACTGTACATGACTTATGCAGATACAGGGTGTTCCAAAAATGACCGGTATATTTGAAAAATCAATAAAAACTAAACGGGCAGCGACAGGAATACACCGTTTGTTGCAATATGCTTGGTACACCAGTAAATTTTCAGGCAGACAAACTTTCGAAATTAGTTACAATTTTCAACAACAGATGACGCTGCAGTCTGGAAAAATCTAAAGTTCTAAGGAATAAAACATTTTTTCACAGCAAACTTGCAATCTGTGAACAGCACACGCTTACAGCAGAAAGACAACTTACAGAATGCCGAACTCACAGACTGCGTTTACTTCTTTATCTTTCAAATCGCCTGCAGCGCCGTCTGTCGTTGAAAATTGTAACTAATTTCGAAAGTTTGTCTGCCTGAAAATTTACTGTTGTCTCAAGCATTTTGTAACAAACGGCGTATTTCTATCGCTGCCCGTTTAGTTTTTATTGATTTTTCAAATATACCGGTCATTTTTGAAACACCCGGTACATTCATGCACAAAGCCTCCCGTAGCGGTCTACTCCGCCTGCAGCGAATGGAGCGGTAGTACTACGCCTAGCACTGCAAGCTTAGAGGCGGACTCGGATCGAGGTACTACACACACAAACACAAGTACAGCCATTGTCTCAGTACGTGCGGGAACTCAACAGGAAGTACTTTCAAACGGCACTTAACAGACCATACTTCCAACAACTGACCAACAAAATTAACGCACTAGACAACACACTTTACAACTACAACTTCAGACGCAGAACACTACGTGACGCATAGTACAAGACACCCACTCACCACAACAGAGAAACTGGTGAACGATAATAATATCATTAAGCACAATACACAAAACATAAACAACCAGTAACATACATATACGCGAACATCCCACCCCATACACAAAGGCAGCATAAAGAAATTCTACCGCGATACAGCATAACACTCAATCTTGATTAACAAATAACAACAAATCAAAAACCACAATAAAACACATTAAACTAAAGAAGACAGGACAATGATGACTAAGCATAAACAACAATTAGCTGACTATGCGCGTCACCCATCTCCCTCCTGCTCTTGTTGGCCTTGGTGGGGGCTTTTCGGGCGGCATGCTACCTGGCGGATCCTGGCTACCGAATACAATACATAAACTCGAGGCTGAAGACCTGGCTGACAATGACTAAGATGATGATGATGATGAAATTCTGCAATCCGCGTTGCCTTCACGTATGATGGCCATACCTGTCACAGGATCGTCAACTAGCACGGTACCTACTACAGTTATAACAGTTACTCTTGTGCATGGCGAACACTTCAACTTACAAGGCAATGCACTTCTAGCTCCACAACCAATAAAGTAACTACCGTTGCCAATGCTGATTCAACTTCTCCGAACCGCAAAAAATTGTAACGCTGCAAGTGAAGCATCTCACAAGTTCTGGACTTCTGGTGTTGTAAAGAAACACACCAAGGTAACCACTGTCAATAACCCGCAAGAGTAGAAACTAACAATGGAAATTGACCAAGAAGTTAGGGCTGACAGCACTTTAAGCTGAAAATGATCAACAAAGTAGGAAGAGCGAACTATTTTCTTTCAGAAAAGGTCTTGGTTGAAGTCTACGCGGGTAAATGGCTGAAGTAAATCAGTTCGTTGCGCACATCCTGGCCAACTTAAAGTATATAACGTTGCAGCTGTTGTATCAGTCTCAAGCAATCACTTGAAGCACATCCAACGCAATGAGAGTCCTCATTAACTGCGTCAAAAGAACCAAAGTCAACGCACAAGACCATCTCGTACAAGAAAGAGTACAACTTTCTGTATGTATATCCCAAACATGTTTAACGTTGTTTGGAGAAATACCTGTAGATCAAGGATACCTAACCAATTTTGGAGATGGGCTACAATTTCGATTTTAAGTTAGCCTGCGACTCACAGTTTTGATTCTCAGTTAGCCTGCGGGCCACAAAATACTTTCTTGTTGTTACAATAGAGATATAAATATAACATAGGTATAAGTAACACAGTTTAATTACCGTCAAAAAGTAAAAAAATCAGTGACACATGTAACATATGCTACCACCCCAATTACGAAATTAATTATTTTTTAAATATTATTTATTAGGCGTTGTTTATTGTGATTTAAATATTGATTGTAATAAAATATATAATGTAATTTCGAAGCTCGAGAAATCCACAGATTACCAAACACATTGTCGGTGGGTAGTGTAAGTACATCTTTGAAAAAATTAGATAGAAAATCTTTGGTCTGGTGTGAGAGATTCTTAAAAAAAGAAAGAAACGAAGGAAGGTGTGTGTGTGTAAAAGGCTGTAGGTTTTGGACTACGAGTGTCGCAGTAGCATTATATGAAGGTATTAATTGTTCGAGAAGTGATGTATTATAATTGTTTTATCGAATGTCTGCGAGCTTTGGATTGATTATTATTAAAAAACAGTTGAGAATATATGCTAACAACTGCACGTTGTAATTTCTATAGAATTAGCGATCCGTTGATTTTATGACAATTGAATATTATAATATTTAAAGAAGTGACCTCTACTCTATTTACTTGGGTCAAAAGACGACATATTTAGGGCCACGTCGTCACAAGACCTGCAGAGTTACGAGCAAGTTAATTAGTGGAATTTGCTCGTATTCGATTGGATTTATTTAATGAGAATTTAATTAGGAGACGTTACAGACATTCGCAGAGGTTTTTGAGCTAGCATATTCTAGATCACTGCTGTTGGCGAGCCTGAAGTGGGGCAGTCTTGCTCTAGATGAATTTCGGAATGGTTTTTATCTTAAAGGCAATTATTCCCGTTCCTCACCTACAAACTTGCAATTCTAATAACCTCGTCATTGACGAGCCGCAAGGATATAATAAATAATCAATTTGAGTTATGATTTGTAAAAAATAACCTGCACGCCTTACGACTGTTTATTTAACTAAGCAATTACGGCAGTTAACTCATGTAGGCTGAAGGTACAGCGTGTTTTGTAATCCAGAGTAAGTACAGTGCAGACCGGTGTTGGTGAGGTGTTTACCCACAGCACGAGGGACGCCCTCTCCCCGTGGGTTGACGCTAGTGGCCTGTGACAGGCTGCCGGACGTCGCCACTTGTCGGCGCGCACCTATCCGATACCCGCCGCTGTCACACTCGCTAAACGCCGTTGTCTGGGTCGTGTTACAGCGACGGTGTGACGCCGTCCCTAGAGCTACCGTCGTCAGCAGCGGGGCTCAAGAGAGTTAGGGTCAGACCACAGTGGTTGCACATAGCATAACGCGGGCCTTATTTTCGATATGTTACATATTGTCAATAGGTAAGATTGGATTACTTATGATAAATCGTATTTTTTGTAACATTTGGTTTATCTAAAACTAGACGTCCACAAGTTTCTTAGTAAGGCTTCGTCACCAATGTCTTCTCTGTATACACTCCGCAAAATACTCCCTTAATCGTGTAAGTTACTGCTTGTGTTTTATAAATTTTCTGCCGTTCTTCGCATCAATTTAATTCAATAAAGTCGGTCCTCTACTATCCCAGCATAGTCGAGCATGTTTCTCATCAGGGATTTGTATCCTATTTCCCTCATTTCCTTAGTATGTCGTCTCATTACTCTCTCCAGAAGAAGCAAGGGTATGAAACCTCGCTCTGCTGTTATGTTCATTTACTCAGGCCTCATATTAAGATTAATCCTGTGTCGAATCTCTGATTCGTGGCCTCTTATTTGATGCTGGTAATTAATATAACTTAACAAACACTTTCAAATTGTTAGACTTCACATCCACTAGTAATCTTTAATTTGATGTACTATAGGATTCTTTGTTATATATTTAATGTGTTTTGAACATCACTTAATTAACTTAACAGAAAGGTTAATTATGAAAAGAGTAACTTATAGTGAGTGCTGTAATTATTTTATATTCTGAGGTTTATTACTAGTACACATTAGACAACAATGCACAAAATATTTACCCCGTACGTTAATCTACGATTTTCCCTGTGTGTAATCCTACAGTCTCTATTGATAAAAGTATACAACATACTTCAAGCATACTTATACTCTATTAATAAGCGAGTCCACTGTTGTACAGTTTCATACACTCATGGCCATTAGCTAAGGGATCTTCGGAGTGACTGGAGAAATCGTTACGTCAAGGCGATAATGTGTGGATTAAATTGTGGCTGCACAACACATAAAAATTAGATAAACTTTGCGGTTCAGTACGAGACTGCTTAGTATGCCGGAAACTGTTCGTGTGAGCAGAAATGTTGTTTTCAGCAGTTCTGACTGTATGTTGTTTTGCACACAATATCAGAGTCGTAGAAAAGCAATATGTTACAGAGAACATATCTGGATGACATTATGCGTTTTCGTATCATTAACAGATTAAAAGTCAGCCGCAGCCACGCCAGGTGAGCCAGGAGTTGTATATCTCCTGTAGGGTCATTACACGGTTATGGAGAACATCGCAGGAGGGAGGAAACATTTAACGGAAGTACGGGAAAACTCCATCACGCGCTACAAAATAGCGTTAAGATAGTTATCTAGCCTTAAGTGCGTGAAGACTTCCAACCGGCACAGCAGTTGCATTGGCTAAAGACCTGACGGCAGGCAGGCTCTGGGTCACACATCTCCCGTCGGTGTATCATCGCTTTCGAGAGATTTCTCTGTATGTTCAGCAACCAGCCAGATTCATTAACCTCACATACGGGCACCGCATGGTTCGTCGGAAGTGCCGTTTTGTTCACCGCGATGGGACGCAGGAGCAGTGGGATAGTGATCTGATCACAGGTTGATTTAGCCTGTTGAGTTATTCTCGCGTTTGTTCAATAGACACGCCCTGACTGATACAGTGGCGCCAGTGTTCTTGTCTAGAGCAGCGTTATGTTTGGAGCAAGTACATCACTGTATTTGTTTCCTAGGGATAGTGTTATGCCGCTATTTGTAATAATGACAACAGTATATGTGGATTTTTCATGGTGCATATGGACCTGGGTTCCATGTGATGGATGAAAATGACCGTCTACACAGCGCTGATCTGGTGGACAGTACGTGTAACATGAGGTCATCGCTGGTCTAGAGTCACCAACTCGCTCCCAAGATTTAAATCCTATTGGGACGCTCTAGGCCGAAGGATTGCAGCTCTAACAATGAAATTATGGACATCCAACGAGCACTTGTCCGGCAATGGTATACGTTAACGGATGCCATGCTGGCAGTCTGATCCACGGTGTGAAGAGTCGTTTTGCATACTGTATTAGCATGCTTGGTTATCATACCCCACATTGACGTTCTGTATGACACAAGCGGAGACATACCACACATGTTTGAGCCACCTTATATCCATGCCTGGTTTTCCTGTATATCTTGCATCAATAGTACTGTGTGACGAGTTGAATTGTTGCACCTTTTAGTGTATACATTATCATCGTGCCCTATGTTTTTTCGTAGGTTCCGAAAATCTCTTACCTTGTAGATATTCGTGTACTCTCCCACACATATACAATGACAGATTTACAGCTGATATTGTACAAGACATATTACAAATCCTTCCAGTACTAGAAGGAGATCGGTTGACTTACTTAGTCAGTTTTATGAAGTAATTGCTACTACTGAGTCGTGTTAAAGAGTGCCATCATGAAATCGTTCAGCAATAGAGCATTGATTCTATGTGAGTAAGTATAAAGCAGCAAATAGAATATAGTCGTTATGTCCATGGTATGTATTTTTATAGCTATCAAGTTTAGCAGACCTGAACTGTATCCTCCGATCATATTATTCTTATCCAGTTCAGGTCCATCAGGTATTACCAACCTGTGCATTTTGCCTCTTGGCGAGCCACGATCAATAGACTTGAAATATTATCGCTTTTATAGAGAAGTCAGCGATTATTTCAAACTAGTTTTTCAAAGATACTCTTTGCGAGGGGGCTAGGATTATGGAGTCACCGCTCCTTAGCCAGAAAGCAAAATATCTGTCTACAGCGTAACGGTACTCCAACCCGCTGTCTCAGCCGCTAATATTACTTACGATAGTTACAGTTGCTAATTATTGTTCCAGAGCAGCAATTTTCCTCGCCAAAGATTGACCATTTCTTACTCGCAGTACTATCGTGTTTTGTAAATGCAACAATAACACAGTAGTTCCGCTGTGCTGTTTCAGCGTTATAGTAGCAGTTTGGGCGGGGCTCTCAGCTGATGAGGGGAAGTTGAGCTGTGGGGACGACTTCTAGGAAATCACCTCCCCTCCGGAGTACAGGGTCTTGGTGGTGCCTCTGGGAACAGTGTATCCCAATCTCTCTTACATTACAATACAATATACACAGCCGACCAAGTAGATACTTTCAAAGCCGTTCGCGGGGCAACACATAACAATAAAATTCTGATATTACACTTCTGATACTGTCTTCAATTTTAGTTGTCAATTAGAAATAATATATACTGGTGATAGTTAGGGTTTGGATCTTTATACCAACTCATATTTCTTTCCTGCCCTCTATTGAGCTGTAATGCTGAATTAAACACTGACTGAACGTTTGTAATTGTATATAAGTGTATTTTATATTTCATATAAATGCGTATTCAGGCCATTTTCCTAGTTTTGGTCATATTACGACCATATTTACTGTCATGTTTTGAGGAAAAATTTGGGAATTGTTTAATAGTACCAGGAATTCACTAGAAGTTATAAGTGAGATGAAACTACGATAATTACTCGCAGAAATGTTCTCACATTACACATTGGACGAAAAAATACAACTAATTGTCATTGAATTGTTCAGAATTCACCAGTCAAAAATCAAACTTATACATTATTCTCACTTTCTAAACATGAGGTTCCGACCGGCTGGTTCGCTAAACTGATAAATTGTTGAGCGGGAATACTGGATATAAAACAATTTGTAAAATTAGTGAAATTTTACATGGTGGTGAATCTGTTTTGACTGAAGATGGACCATAATTAAATAGCTCCCGTAAAATCTTGTGACGTCGAACGAAGCTTCTCACACTACAAGATAGTTTTAAGTGAACAGAGGAGAAACCTCCTCTCCAAGAGCTTGAAGATGCATGTGTTAATATCGTGCAATGCAGGCATCAAACAAGAATAAATAATGGTATGTGCACTAATCCACAACAAATTTATAATAAATTCCTATTTTTAAAAGTAAAAATCTAATAATATATTCTTTTACAGGAACATAAAAATAATTTTCGAAAAAAATTAATTTCTTCATGGTGCATTGAGTGGTCGGGAGCAAATAATGCTGTCTACATGAATCCGACAGTACTAGAAAAAATAAATGATGTAAATTTGAGCTTGTTTTGATGAATAGTAAATTTAAATTATTAGTTTTTTTTTCACTATTAGGTCGGATTAACCCAGTTTTAAGGTCATATTTGCTTGCATATTTCCATACTTGTTTGTCATAAAGATCCGAACCCTAGCGATAACATAAAAATTCGCTGTTTAAAATGCATTAATATTTCTTAAAAAATTAAAACTTATATTCTTGGACAATAGGTCACATAGTCAGATTATAAAGGCGTTTCTGATCTGATGAACAAAACTGAATATTGCCATCGGCTTGAAAATTGAGTTAATTTTTAGTGTTGCTTGTCATAAATTAGTAGCATTGTTTATCACGTTCGGTTTTTCAAAGAGTTGAAGCATTTAAAGGTTCTGTTGGTATAATTGCTGATAATCAAACAATCAATTTCACTGGCTCACTTTTGTCTTTATAATTTGAATCCGGGCAGATGGCTTTAGTCATGTGAAACTAAAAACAAATTTTGTAAGAGGCGAAAATATAATATCACCTTGGCTATTATATTACAACTAGGTGGTCAGTGCGAAAATTTTGCGAATGATAATCGATGAATAGAGAGATTGGTGGTTTGTATTAGGATAGGAGAAGAACCGGGTCGTTTGTAGCAACTGTTTATTTGTCAACTGAAATAGGTACGTAGAAAAACACTTACAACCTCTTAAGAAACAATCAGAAATACTGAAATGTTTCCCTAACAGGAAAAAAAAAAATCAGGAAAGTTCCTTACTCTAGAAAACACAAACAGTTTGTCAATATTTCCGTGAAAAGTCGCGCTGCTATGCCAGCGAAGCCTATCAGCCTGATTCTGAACTATTGGATATTGGTGACCTTGATTGTTCATAATTTTGCCATTTAGGAGTCAAATTTCAAAAAAATTCCTTTCTTAATGAATGATGTTAATAAAGCCGTAACATTATCATTAAAACCAAACTATTTTTTATTATTAATTTTCTATTGATTTTATTAATATTGAATTATGTGGCGTTTATTGATTATAAGTATCCTGAATAATGGTATTAATGTTTGTTTGTATCTTGACTTGTAATATTGTTGGGTTTCCACGGACTGTGGTTTGTTTAAATAACGGGGTATCATATTGTTGTAATATTTAAGTAATAATGGCTCTAGGCAGTGTGTGTATCGTGCATCTTGGCGTCGGTTGTATGGCGCGAGCTCAGCCGTTTAGTTCACAAGCGAAAATAGCTTGTGAAATGCATGGGAAATAAGTTTCAATGCAACATAAGTGTCTCAAAAGTTGCGTCAGTTAACTGTTTTAATTAAATTCAATAATATTTTGACCAGAACATTTTCGGTTTATGTCAAAATACCTCTCAACTTTTTTATTCAAGCTAACGGTTTTCACCTGTTAAAGAGGAAAATTTGGGTCGTTCTCGCTTAAATAACACGCTGCAATCCACTAACGGAGTGCTTAGCTAACACTTGGCCGACCATTTCCAGGATAATTGACAGCTTACATGTGGGCGAACCTGTCAGCTCACAATTGGTTACTAATGAAAAGGATAGCTTACTAAGCCAAGAAGATAATCGTTAAAATGATACCTCATTTATCGATTTTGGTTATGAATGAAGGGAGACAGATGGCTGATCACAAAGAGACACATTTTAAACTCATATGCATGATTACTAGAGACCAGATTATATGCAACACAACAAGCAAGAAATATGCATGAAAAATGCTTAAAGTATTCATAAAAAAGTGTCAAAGTATGCAACATTATATCACATTAGTAATTTTTAGATTTTTATTTCAAAATCAACATGCAATTAGTAAGTAGTTCAATAACATATTTTTAAATTCGATAATTAACAATTATTAAACTATTTTTACTTTTGTAAGCGTAAATAATCGGGTACTGTTCCAAACATTCAATAGTAAAATTGTTTCTTCGATCTCTCAAAATATTTTTATTAATGTATGTGGATCGTTCCACATTCACTAATATAACTGGGCAGTACTTGAAATTGGGTGCTGTGTTAGTAATCATTGTTTCTGGAAAAACTTCACCCGTCCCATTAGTAAAACTATCAATTTGACACAAAGGTTCAAAACCTTGGTTATTGTTCAAAATATTTTCAAACTTTACTTTAAGTTTACACAGAGTACCTCTGGCAATGCGGATTTTACTAATTAACTAAATAGATTCAGTCAACGTCAAACCTTGAGCTTCAAGCTTTTTAATACTCGCAGGGAAAAAACGAATGCTAATCACAGCTGTTGTTTTAATACTAGAGTTGTTAAATGCTTCCTTGTACTGACAAACTGTCATAGCCTCTCCACTATCAAAGTCGTTTACTACACCTTTAATGGCCTCGAACAGTACAGCCTTAACCCACGTCGCCAATCGAGTTATCACCGGTTCCGGAGGTAAAGGGAAATATGGATTTTTTTTTTTTTTTTTTTTTTTTTTTTTTTTTTTTTTTTAACGAGATCGTTCCTTAAGAATCCGTTTATTTACATTGCCAAACGAGGATCGTACATCTTCAGCGAGTCGTCGTAGACCAAGAGCTGTGCTGATAGTAGGTTTTTCCAGCTACAACATAAGATTTTATTTGGTAACTAGGTACCCTATCGTTAAATATAGTAAATATAGCGAAAATATGCATCATCACTTGGTTTTAGGTAAAATATGCAATAACCGGTGAAAATGGGCTTAAAATGCAAATGCATATGCAAATAAGCAAATAATCCGGTCTCTACTGATTACTGATGGTCGATTGAACCGCATGTTAAGTTATTAATCAGAAGCCACATGTTAATCGTGCTACGGCTTTTAATATCAGGTAAATAACTTTTTAAACGCAGAAATAAACGAATATACAGCTGGTGACACGGGAAACAAATAGGACAAATGGGGCAGGCTTGGTTGCGTGTCTGTGACGCAGACTTGGTTTGTATCGACTGTGCCAAGTGAACCACACCCAGCGCCAGCCAGCATTGCGTTGTTTTCAGTCCCGGCTGCCGCTCCACTGCATTCCGCGCCCGTCCCCTACACGCTGTGCCTCCCCCTAGATTTGGTAAACGGATTAGTGATTCAAACAAGACGAAGTTAACGTAGAGTAAACTTGGCTACACGGCGCCTGACAAGTAATCCTCAAAGGAAAAGCGTTCTAAGACGATAAATATGTTCAAGGAGAAAGTAACGCCCCTGTTTACCGTTAAAATATTTCATGCATATTTATGACATTATTCGATTATAATCAGGCACTTTTAGCAAAACAAATTATTTCGTCGCGCTGTTTACGTTCGTCTGTATCGTAAAAGTTTATATTGACGTCCAGGAAATTCTGTCAAAGTAAGAAAAAGGTACACCTAAACTGAACATGTCTTACACATTAAAAATCTACGACACGACAAGAAGCAAATATTTTATTAATTGTTGAAACGTACTATATAATACCTCTTTTACAAAAAGTTTTTAAGGATGAGTCACACGAGATTTGATACAATGATACACTACACAAACGAATTTTTTATTTTGTTGGAGCTACTGTTCTGTATTTAAAGCACGCTTGGTGAGCGAGTACAGATTTTTGAATACATAACTTAAGAAACTATCGACAAAATCTATTTTCAGCCTTCTCAACATCGGTTTTACACAACATGAAAACATTGTATTTGTCAGTGGCGTAGCGAATCAATTCAAACTTATCGGTGAGAGATTAAGGTTAAAATAGTGGCTAAGAAATATTCTGTGACTGTATCGAAGCAAATGAAACATGATTAAAGAATTTATGTCATTTTACATTCAATAATGATAAATTAATTAAATGATTTATAATGAAGACGGTAACAAGAAAGAATTCATTACAATCAAAATAATCCTGTCTCTAAACTGTTCATAAATACTCACCCGTTTTCCTACTCTCCTGTTCATTATAAATCCTACACAAGTAACTCCACTGATAGCCTGCGTGCTAGTTATCCCGTGTTCTCCACACCGGAAATCCTGTGCATCTTTTCACTTAATTTACATAATCTCAATGACATCTAAGTCGTTCCATCTCCCGTTCTATGTTTTCTAATCTGCCGGCTCTATTCCTACTTCTAATATTCCACCCTTCAACTCGTAGAATATTTCTTTTCATTCTGATGACTCGTCTCTGAGCATCCCCGCGTGTAGATCCGATACAGGAACTATTCTATATGAAATTTGAGTGGATTAAATGTTCTTGGGCCTTTAATGCAGTTGCTTCCCGTTGGATTCTGCATCTCCACACCGTTGGTCATTTATGAATCATCTGACTTCAGAAGCTGTTTCCAACCCCAAGAGCAAGAGGGTTCCCTGAATCGCTCCTTGCTCTTGCACCCCCTTCCATGAAACCTTTGGCCAGCAGTGGATATCTCCTTATGTCGGTAATCATTCAGTCGTCAGAGCCTCGTCCGTACAAACGGAGTGCACCAATTGAAAGAGAGATTAACATTTGCTTGGAAGAGGCTAATATAGCCTATACCTAATGTGCCCTTAGTAAAACTAGCAATAGTTGTGTGAAAAAATCCTGTGATAAAAATAACTCGATTTTGCACATAAAAGATGTTCACAAAAGCAAGAATACCTGTAAAAATCAGAGTATTTGCAGCGGAAGTTGTCGGATGCGTCTGTAGAACTTATGTCTTACTGACATAATTATCTCTAAGCACTGTTTGTATTATTTTTACTGTTACAGATAGTGAAAATTAACATTCTATCGTTTCTTCCTTCAGATTGCTGAGAACCAACTTTCTTTCGTATTTTTTTAACCAGTTATAAGTTATAGCTCACGTGGTTTGACGAATGAGCATACGGTAGATGTTTGGATTTTCAAGCTCCAATATTAGCAGAGGCAGTGGTTATATTGAAATACAACCTGGCCCAACATTGTTTTCTAAAAATCAACTCAGGTCTCCGACTTCAAGAAAAAACTGCAACTTCATGTTTTGTTGTATTTTCATGTATTTACGTCTCGTTGACTTCAGTGTCATTAGACATTAAGCGAGAAAAGACTAGAAGCAAGGAATCGGATGGAACTGGCCCACGGCCTTTGAAGTAATGTTCATCGTTAGTGATTTCGGGAAAGCATGAAAAACCGACAGCCAGACGGGGATTCGAACCTACCTCCTCCCGAATAAGCGAGACCGTTAACGCTGCATTGATCTCTTCGTTAAATTGTAATTATCAGGCATAAATTTCAGACAGTCGTACAGAAATTTTTTTGCCTGTACACTGCTGTCACAATTTTAAACTACAGCGGTATTCGTACGTATAAATTCATCTAACTAGGTTTTTCATTAAATGACTTGTCTGTTCACAACTATCACCATCTGAAACTCTAACGATGTTCGTATACAAAATACAAAGAGTAAAAAGTCAATGAACATATTTACAAAATCGAAAAAAAAAAATCGGGTGTCCGTTATCATGAAAAATCAAAATTTAATATCATGAATTTTTTATAAAAATAATTTAGCTGTGACAAAAACTTATAATCATCAAAAATACTAATGTTTTTTCGAATGTTTAATAAGCATATTGCAGCTATATTCTTTGATGTGTGCAACCTATATATTGAATTTGAAATATTTTGTGAGGCCAAGAGCAGATTATAATTTCCTGCTCCGGCGTCCGGCCAACACAGTTTTAAGAAATAGAACAGATATAAAGCCAGATCCTGAATTTTAAACCTGTGAAAACCCAATAAAAATATGTTATTTTATTTTTACGTGATGCCATTACAAAGAAACCCATCGAAAACGGCACACAACAGATTTAAATATGTTTCAGTAAACGAAGTATTTTCAGATAAACTTTATGTGTATTGCCAATCATAAGAAGAGCTGATTTCGTTTTTATTTCAATGTACAGCGTGTTTGCTATTTGGAAATGTTGGTAAATTATGAGGCAGGTTATTAAGTGAAACTAACAAAAGCTCTTAATATGCAATGGTCCTATCTAGCCGTAAAGTCGACTTCATACACAGACGCGAATCAAAACGGATATACATTAAATACTCGTAGGATAATTGTCATTCAAGTCATAAAATTTCAGATACACTGCTATTTCCGATGTGTTTATCGCTGCCACACGATAACGTTAGTCATTCAGTACTGAAATGTATGTGGTATTACCAAAATAGTTTTTATGCAATCCCAAATATTCATCCAAGATATCTTTATTCTTGTTATTATTGTTGATTATCTGTCATCTGTAGTGTAAAGTATGGATATAGTGCCGTTACATTCCATTTTAACGTTCGCATACTGGTACGCGAATTTTTTTTTTTTTTTTTAACTGCTTTACGTCTCCTATAACTACGAGGTCTTTAGAGACGGGAAAGGATGGGGGGCAAGGAATGGGAAGGAATTCGGCCATGGCCTTTTGAAGGAAGCATCCCGGCATTCACCTGGAGTGATTTGGGGAAACCATGGAAAACCCAAATCTGGATGCCCGGACGGGGATTCGAACCGCCGTCCTCCCGGGTACGCGAAAAGAATGCAGCCTGAGAAGCGACAGGTGCAGGTGGCCACCTGACAAATAGGAACAATAGCCAAGTTAGCGGCCGGCCTCGACCTTCGCATACCGACGGCTCAGCCGTAAAGCGGAGAGGGGAATTTTCACAAAACTTGTGCCTGTATGCATAGAGATGTCACCAGGAACTAAAAACCCCTCGTCACGTTTTTTGGGAAAGCTGCTGGAACGAAAGGGTGCCAACCAGTATAAAGTTTCAAGATGATTTTTGAGAGTTGGTATGCTGTTTCTTTTTTTTTCTGGTGTCGTTCTGCTATCCAGGTGTGAAGTGTGTGATGCACATGGGAGTAGACTTCGTACATCCATAACCCGCCGCCGGATTAGAGCTGTAATTTTCTGTTCACTGCTGCGATACTGATATGCAGATTCGAATAAACTGGTCACAGCAGACTGTATAGTTCAACTCCCAGTAATGACCCGACTGGTCTCATGCTTCCGACGGTTAGTTAGTTGTGTACATTTTGCCTTGATAACATTTGAAATGTTGTTGACGAAAAAGAAAATGATGAAGTCCTCTGAGAACATTATTCAAATTAAACAATATCAAAGGAACCAAAGAACTCTTAACAATTCAACTAAGGGATTTATTAAATAAATTTCTTCGTATTTGTAATATTAAATGCTGCTGACGTTTGTTTGTGAATCAATTTGAAACTAATATAAAGTGTAGATGCAGTGGTGTTATAACTATACGCAAAAAAATCGCCCTCTCCCTTCATTAATTATTTGAACAATTATATATAAGCTCTTAATAACAAATTATGCAAAGCAATAATTTTAATGATAACAGAATCAGTATACTGGTGTGCAAAACTTATGAACGAGATAGAGGTAGTAACATAACATGTAACATACTAACTACTCGGTGGAAATGAATGAAACAAGCATGTTGCCAGAAGACTCAAAACTGTTGTGATGAGACAGTAATTTGGTACTAAAAGAGTAGAGTGGAAAGGCTAGTGCATAAGAATTAATTGGTCATCAAACTACCAGAGAGTTATTGTAACAATAAGACTTAGTCTAGCGACAATGAGGGGGTTCGGTAGAAGGAGGCCCGGTAGTGAGCATATAGAGTCAGTGGAGACATATTGTCTCTGGTGGAGACCGATCAGCGCATGATGGAGTAAGCATGCGAATTGGTGTATGTAGCGTAATGCACGTGGGACGGCAATTTAAGCTCCTGAAAGACAAGTAGAGTAACTTTACTGTTATAGTTGATGAGTAGTGAAGGTTTTAAGCAATTTGGAGAACTATACATGAAGTTGAACTGTTTAAGTGAAGCGCTGACTTAGATCGGGAAAACGTATTGCTCAAGCCTGGGTCTACGTTATAGTAGTCGGATCTGTATCTTTGGCGACCAGTCTGTATTAGCCTTATCCACGGTCAAATTTACTGATGTGCGTACTTTAGTAAGTGGTCATATCAGTTGAAGTTGGTGGTTGATTATGTACAATCAGCAGAAATAAACTTATGTATTAACAAGAAACTACAACTTTCATTAAACTAAATCCCAGCTCGCATTTCCCGACACTGTACGTCACATGGTGTTCAGCGTAACTATAGTTGAAGGTACCGGATAAGAGAGTGTTCAGTGGCAGTAAATGGCTGGGGTAAATGAACGGAAAGAAATTCCGTTGTATCCTTTTGTGGGAATCATCCCAGCATTCGTCTAGATTAATCTGAGGAAACTATGGAAAACTCAGATCTGAATGGCGGCACCAAGATACGATCGCATTTCCTCCAAAATGCGAGGCCAGAGCGTTACCGCTCACCCACCACTCTCCGTGAATAGTTGTCGTATCAGAAATCCTGGTGTGGTCGGAGCAGGACCATTCACCAGTCGAAGACAGCAGGAGTTTTTAAACTCATCGGAAAGAAACAGCTTCCTGTCTCTACAGATGAGCCACAAATCATCACAATGTTCCGTCATTCCTATCCACGCCGTTACTCTTCTTTGTAAGTTGTTTGAAGGAGGCGAGAGACAAATGATGGAATGGCCCATTCTTCATCTATTACTGGATATGTCGTGCGATCACAGAAAAATATTGCAAATTATTTGTTTGTCACTCAGTCGAGCTCGTTGTTGGTACACGAGGTTCACCACCCTCGCTTTCTTAACATTCATTCGCTGACCTGTAAAGCTCTCTGGGAATTTTATATTTCTAAATTTAATGTCTTTTGACAGAACTTTTATCATGGTGTTTCATCTGATACCACGTTTGTCACACATTCACTCGACGTTTCCCTCATCTAACCACACCACTTTCTGCTTTTAATGCTTATCGCATACATTTCCCTAAAGCCTCCATTTTCGTAATCCTTGGAGCGTAAGCGGTGGTTAGCAGATAGCTATACCCACGCTTTGAATCTTTTTTTTTCCGAAAAGTCATTTCCGTTGGCGTTGGACTTACTAAGACTTCCATACCCCGAGCAATGCTGTTTAGTTTGCATACAATCACCAGATAAGCCACCCACTTTTTACTTTATAACAGCTTGTTACTACAGTAGTATTAAGACTGAATGAAATTTACGTTTCAACAGATAATCAACAAAATGGTAGGAATTAAAAATTCAGGGTATAACAGATTCCACTTACGAGAATTGTTCATATCATTCGTAAAAATGATACAAAAGCTCACTTTTTAACAATAACTGGTCTCCCATAGGCACAGATAGTCAAATACAGTATTGTACTCCGGTCACGTAGAAACTATGTAGATAACTAGCAGCAGGTTTTGAAGATCAATAATCGAGACTATCCTATTCCCAGTTGTTATTCTTTTCTTTTTATTACATCTGACTTTGTTTTTTGACATTGAGTTCATTAGATCGTTGAAAAGATGGGGGCAAGGAACAGGAGGGAATTTTGTCATGGTCTTTTGAAGCAACCATCGCGGCATTTGTCTGGAATGATTTCAGAATACCATGAAAAACCATAATCTGGATAGCAGGAGGAGTATCTGAACCCGCGTATTCCATACCACCAGACCCGAGCATTATCGCTCACGCAACAGGCTTCGTTATCTGATGAAGTTTTGTCACTCACTTTGATGGTCCCGAACACGTAAAAATAAATAAAACCTTCATAATGATTTAAATTGAAATTTTAATGTTTGCTATATCACTTAATAGAACTATCAGCAGTAGGATACATATATTGATCAATTGCTTGTCGGGTAGGCTCATCATATTTTTAAATTAAACACTGACTTACTCAAGTTATCACGAATGAACAAAACCCTTTAAAATATCACTGTAAAATAATATCACCAAATGGTTTCGTAGCCCTTATATTATGATTGTGTCAGACCGCAGAACACTAAATTCAAATTATTTAACGCTTTCGACGTTAATAATTCTTAAATAGTATTGAATTACATTTGCTGATAAACATGCGATAAATTTGTATGAAAAATAAATACGTAAGTAAATAATCACTCGTACTTACATCATTTGCAATAAAGAGTGAATATTTTATGATAAAAAGCAACGTTTATGTAATTGTTTATAATCTTAACTATATATACATATATATATATATATATATTCAGTCAAATTGGTGGACATTTAGAAACAGACTTAAAAATGTCAGAAAACCACACTCTATTTGGTACGGAAAAAATTAAACATAGAAATTCATTGCCCTCCTTTTTGCCCGGCAAATACGGCAATCCAACGTGGTATTGGCATAACAAGAAACCAGGAGTTCTCTGAAGAAATATTCAGCCTTGATTCTTTTACAACTGTCCAAAATTGTTGCTTGCGAAGGATTTCGAGCGCGAACTGAGATTATATCATGTCCAGACATGTTCGATTGGCTTCAAAACTGGCAATCTATGTGGCCAAAACGTTTGATAGAATGGTTCAAAATGTTCCTCAAAACAATAGTGTTTGATTTTTGCCCGGTGACATCCCACATTGACATCCCGGAACAGTACATCATATTTGTGAACATATAGCGAATGGTTGCAAATGATCTCCAAGTAGCTGTAGTAACTATTTCCAGTCAATTTTCTGTTCACCTCGACAGAGATCACAGCTCATACCATCAGATTGCACAGCACCTTCCTGACAACATGGGTTCAGAGCTTCGAAGAGTCTACACCACACTCGAAACTTACCATCAGTACCTATCCGCTGGAATCTGGACTCATCTGGTGACAACGTTTTTCATGTCTTCTAGAGTCGATCGCATATGTAGAGGAACCCAGGAGAGGCGCTTCAGTCGATAATATTTATTTTTACAGAGGCGCTCGATCATTCAGTGACATATCCTGTCAATGACAAATTTCGCTGCAACTTCCGCACGTCGTAAGTCGTACATCGAGTGTTGCTGATCCTTACTGCAGTGTCGACTGACTGTCTACACTGACACTTCAACGTAGACGGCACTAGTCTCAGCCATTATGTGGACGTGGTCGGCTACTACGTTGCATACGGCGGGAGGTAATACCGGAAATTCACGGAACAGTATTGACAGTGGGAAACGAGGAATGTTGAATTCACGAAGAATTTCCGAAATGGAATACCCCATGCGTCTAGCACCAACTACTAATCTGCGTTGAAAGACGTTTAATTAGAATCGTGTGGGTATAATTGTGTCATAAAACTTTTGAGATGACTCACGAGGGTACAAATGATACCCCGACACAGTACGGTACATTTATACGTTTCTACTGCACCATCTGGATTTTTTCGCTCGCTTTCTATCCCATAACTTTTGCCTCTTCTCTGATGATGATTCATTTACGGATTAGATTACGGACGGACATAACTAAATTATAGTCGATCCGTTTTTACAATTTTAATATATGGAAAAGTGAACTCATAAATTTTAAAAAAGTTCTTGTTTTTAGTATTTCTGGTAACATACAGAATTAGATCAATACCGCAGAGAATTTTTCAAGTTTTTACGTACCGTAACGTAACATAACGTAACGTATTGGAGCTCTGGTAACAAAATTGCCTGGAACTAACGTGATGGCCGCTCATATTTTTTATTTTTTAGTGCCTAAAACTTCTTATTCCTGTACTTAACAGTCTATAAAAGTTCTAATAACACAATCGATTACACACTGTAGTTACATCTATCGTCATGCAGAACACTATACTTTCTTCGAGTGACGGCGCTGTTAAGCAGGTAGACGGATCGTACTGTTTTCGTCGAAGGTATAGATGAAGAGAATAATCCCCTATGGGATGCGCCCCGGTTCGAGATAAAATTGATAGCATGGTTACAACCATAAAATGGACAGAAACATAAGGAATTCTGGCGCTAATTAAAACCCTGTAACGGCCTTAGGGAAGGATGTCTCTGAGCTAGCCGTGAAAATACAAAATCATCTTTAATCATCATCACATCTCGTACAAATATTATTGAACATAAGATATATTTGTTAGGATTATTAAAATAAATACTAAGAATTTATTAAATTAATATCAGTCAATAAATGCAAATTAAAGTTAGTTATTACATTACGACTAAGACGGTAGAACCTTGTGCCGTTACTATACCAGTGTCCCACGCACTAGGTAACTTCTTTTTACTTTCTTAAGTACAACATCTTACAAAATTTTATATATTCCGATCTCCATTTGAGAAGCATATACTGTATTCAAATTTAAACTGCGGAACTTACTCCGCTCTTGAGCCAAGGGCCTGTGTAAACGGATAAGCAGCGAATCTTTAGCAATAGCTCCGCTTTCCTTTGAGTAAGCTATAATAATAATAATAATAAAACAGCAAGCTAACTACAACACTAAAATATTCGAAAGACGTTCAATTTCACCTGAATAAGTAAAGTCTTGCTGGTATTTCTGAAATAGAAATTTAGGTGATTATAACATTTTAAATTCAGGTGATTATACCATTTTGAATATGCCGTATTTCCACCAGGACGTAAAAAGAGAGAGAGAGAAATTTTTTTATTTAAGTAATGTTCGCGCATATCTGAGAGTGAAGGTCGACAGAATATGATCGCGTTATTAATATTTCAAAACTAAAGGTTTGACACAGTGTTGCTGACTCTAAATATGAAATATACGAGAAATTAAAATAAAAATGAGTAAAAAACGGGATGAAATGTTGTAATCTCTTTCTCTAAGTAAGCTTCGTCAAGTTTTCAAAGCCGTTCAGTTGGTTTTGACACAGACAAAAACACTGAAGCACTTTCATGGCTTTAAACTACTCAAATTTAGCACAAATAATGGAAAACATAAAGAGCTAACTAAATTATTAGAAATGCGTACAACTATTTGGCTGCATGTGATACAACACTTGTGAAATGTGGGTTGTAGGGCGGATTAAGGTAACATTTCGTCCCTGGCTGTGGTTTTAACGCTTCTGAGCTTCGAGCTAGCTTTAGAACAGAAGTGTGAAATTACATTAGAACTATGTGGCATAATTGTTGAACTGTACGCTTTTACACCAACATTGTGTGTCGTATTTAGTTACGGTTGTATTACTAATTACTTTGGCTTAATAAACTACTGTAGTGTTAATTAAATTTAGCACGGTTTGTTTCTGAGTGTTCTGCAGTATGTACAAATAATCGTAACAGTAACTAATTGTACTTTGAAGTTCAAAATAGAAAACTCAAATCAATGAATATAATTTGAGCTCCCAAAGGAAGGGGAGTGGAGTATCATTGTTCGAAAATAATTTTCTGGTTAAATTCTGATATAGGACAATACACGAAGTAGTGGCAGACACAAATGTTTCTTCAGGTATCAAAATTTTATATCCTTCTCACAAAATCAACACTGGAAATACTTTAAAGTATTAGTAGACCGAAGGAAACAGTAAACCATTTTATCGTAAGCCTTATAGTGTACCTCACAGTTCATAACAGAAGGTGGCTGCAATTCAGTTCAGATAATTAAAACCCACAGTTCATTCATGCATTTTACTGCTACAATATATTTTATATGGCTTTACGCTTCGTCGACGTCGAGGTCATTAGAGACTGGAAAGTACTGGGGGCACGGAACGGGGAGGAAACTAGCCATGGCTTTTTGAAGGGATCATCCCTGCATCCGCTTGGAATGATTTAGGGAAACCATAGAAAACCCAAATCTGGACTCACAGGGATTCGAACCTGAATCCTCGCGAATGAGACGCCAGAGCCTTACGACTCGTCCATCATGCTCTCTTTTTATGCAATAACAGCATGACTCAAAACGGTGGTCATCAAAGTCTTTTCTGGCCTCGCATTCGGGAGGACGGCCGTTCGAATCCCCGTCCGGGCATCCAGATTTGGGTTTTCCATGGTTTCCCAAATCACTCCAGGCAAATGCCGGGATGCTTCCTTCAAAAGGCCATGGCCGAATGCCTTCCCATTCCTTGCCCCCCATCCTTTTCCGTCTCTAAAGACCTCGCTGTTAAGAGACGTTAAGCAGTTTAAAAAAATCAAAGTCTTCGGTATTTATTTACTCTAAATAATTAGCAAACGAATTTTTGCTATTTGCAGTACGTTTCGCTGAGACTCCAGGTTTTAAACCCGAGATTCATAAATTTAAAATAAAAATATTTTCGCTGAATATATGGTTAGTAACTATCTTTCTGGAAGAGACGCATGTTATATGGTATATTTTCAGTGAAGCCGGGAGCCCACAGACCTAAAAAAATACATATTTTTTTTAAAAACTTGGTAAGACTACACATATAGAATGGTATTCCCGCGTTGTTAACCTTAAGACTAAGAATTGGTAGTTGAAACGAAATGAGCCTGTATCACGTGCTTTATTCAAAACATGTCACTGGGGTCTCCATCGTGATGGTAGGCACCTGCCATTTAATACCTGTCCGAAAAGTTCCTGGCCTCGACAATAAAAAAATATAAAATGTTTCGGAAAACAGACATCTTTCAATAGAGAATGGTGGCCACCGTATCTTTCTCAAATTCCACGTTCCGTACGGCTTCCCTGTTAATGGCCGACAGCTTATGGCCTCGATATTATCACGTACAGGAGTACTGGTCAAGTTTCTATTTAGCGCTACATGGTTGAGCAAACAGTTATCAAGTAAATGTCAGTTGCACAAGCATATAAAAGGTTGAACTTACATAACTGATCATTTGTAAAGCACCTTCAAAATTAAAAACACTGATAACTATATAGCATCTACTCAACAATGCTTTCAACCTAACATATTATTCACGGTGTTTATGCCATTTCTTCTTCTTCATTTTTTTCATTGTTCATCATGTAGTTTAGCCATAGAACACACACAGATTTAAAAGCGATTTTCTTAAGCGGAAAATAATCATTGAGAGAATTTACAAGCTACATATCTATCTGATAAGGCTTACCGTCACCTCTATAGATTAACGTTGAGTTTCCGAAGAGAAGTAATGCAGGTATATGCGAAATCTGAGGTTCTGCGATGAGAATATGAAAGTATGTCCAAGTAATGCCTTGCATTTAAATTTCTATGGTCATGTAAATTCTAGGTAAGTAGTGTGTGAGGTTTAAAAAACAAAAAACAAAAAAAACAACAAACAAACGCAATTAAAATTCCCGACAAATTTGCATTAGCGTAATCGTGTTACATAAGCTGAAGCTCATCGAATATCTTAAAGGTTTATTCTCAAAAGGCATCCTTCCGTAGTAATGTTTTCATTGGAGTATACTGTGATTAGAATTACATTTCTGGAATCAAAGTTAGTTGACCGTTCATTTTTTACCGCGAAAGGATAATACTCTCTCGCTTTTTCATTTTACCCTGTTTGGTGACTATTGGAATTTCGTTATTGAAGATTGATATTTGGTTGCGTGAGATGGACATTTAATGATACTAAACCACCAAGAACTGATTATTTTAGCAAAACATTTCTTTTTTCCTACACGACTTCCATCTTCTACTTCACTTAACCAAAATTTTCGTATTATGGTATTTGCAGATGGCATACCTAACTGATCAGACGCTTAACTATACAGTATATCTCTTTGTGTCTTCTAAGAAAGGTTGAATACCTGCCAGCCAAGAATGAAGTGACAATGCAGTAAGGTAACAGAATGATGTTTCCGCAGTGTAAACGCAGTTGTTGCTATTGGAAATGTAGTTTGTTCCATTGTTAATACGTAAACACAAATAGTTTTTGATGAGAACAAAAAACTAATTTTGAAGTGAAATGGCTATTTTAGCAGCTAAAGGTATTATGTTTCTAAAGACAGTAGCTGTTTTACTTAACTGAAAATAAATTTGTTCAAAGGAGTAAATAATTATCAGTTGGAATCGGTTATCAATGATAAAGTGGTGTAGAAGGTAAAAATAAAAAAATAAAAAGGAAGGGTTTTCATAGCTACGTAACAGTGCCTTTGATTTTTTTTCTCGTTATCAGCTCTCGATTTAATAAGAAAAACTGCTAACTATTCAAAGCAATAACTGTAGCAAAGTCTATTTTTATAATGTTTTCTGCACTTTTTTGGTCTTAAACTACATATTTCTGATGAGTGATATTATATTACATTTCCTGGGTGACGTATCTTCTATTATGAGACTATATGGTGCTTGATAAATCACGATGTTTTAAGAAAGATAAGGCAGAAGACAATTTTGTTGCTATAAGAACTTAACTGAACTTTTAATACGCTCCAATAGAAACGTTCAGTTCATGATAAAATTTTTGCCCTTGTATAGTTGCCTTCATCTGCCTACAATCGGAATTTCTCTTTTGCATTTCTCTTATATTTCTGTTCTTTCTTAGCCATTTCTTTTTTATAAGCCCGTACTGGCTAAATGATTCAGGCAGAGTGGCTGCATCAATGACTGTCTATATTCAAGAAAATTTGACGTAATATTTGGTATACAGCAATTTGTCTACAATATTGTTGATGTTTCTCAATTTACTATTAATATGGCGTTAACGGTAACTGAATTTCTGAGCTATCGACAGAAAAGACATAATAGTAATATGTAATTTATTTGATATTTTACATTTAATTAGTAGATTAAGCATGACACATATAGACCGTTACGAGAAATGTAACTGAATTGGTATCTAAAAGCGTATTGTATTTAAATTTGCTTTATTTCTTTTTTTTAAAAAAAAGGTGAAGACGAATATTTAGAAATAAATATTAATTTAGAGAGGGGTCCTAAACTTTGTAACACGTAAACACTGCTGATAAATAAGCGACGATGACAAATCTGATAACACCAGATTAAATAAGCAGGAACTTAGTCGGGCAGGCCAATGTGATTTGTGCGTTTCGTTTCGCACTCTTCGATTTTGCGAGATTTTTTTTCTTTTTTTCTCCACTTATCAAGAAGTCGAGAGGTAGCGTAGTTGAAAGAGGTGGAAAGAAAAAGTAAAGGCAAAAAAAAAGTCTGCAGCCAGCAAGGGTAAGTGGAAGGCGAGAAGGCTGCCTGGCGAGAGAGAGGAGCGCCTTCAGATCCTCCTCAGGTCGGACCCACGGCGCCAGTGTTATTAAATTAACGTCGACGAGGCAGCCGGAATCATCTTTTCTCATCTCGCGGACGAAACACCGCCAACATTGTCAACAGGGGAGATGCGACGGGGATAGCTACCCCTCCAGAAAAAGAGGGTGAGTGAATGGAAAATAAATATAAAAAGAAATCTCAAATATTTTACTATAACTCGAGAAGTCTTGCCGTCGACCAGAGCTCAGATCTAAACCTTCATTCCACTCTTCTTGGCCCCTACCCCAATATCTCAATTAATAAGCAAAAAGGAAAAGTTCTCCATCGTAATGAGAGAATATCTCCAGCCTTTTTTTTTTCCATTTCTTCTTCCAACTTCTTAGCCAAAACTTCAGATCCGAGATGATGATGGTTCTACCGCCGCTCTGTCTTTATTTAAAGCCGAGTTGATCGGGGGCGAAATTTACTCGCATAACACAACTTACTCTGTGGTTTGTGGAGACGTCTTTTCGCACCGTGAGGCAGATATCTCCACAGTGAATTACTTTGGTGCCCTGTTATGACATTAATACGGACATTACATACTAACAATGAGCCTCAAAACAATCATCCAACCATCGTTGTCTGAAAAAGAAAAAAAACTGTTAATGTTAGTAATCACCGACAGTTTTAGTAATAATTCTGTTGCTATAGGATGCAGCTCAAAAAAAATATTGAAAATCCATGTCTTTAAGACTGTGAGACTTACCAACACTTATTTTGATAGTGACAGCATAAAATTATTTCATGAAATTTTTACATGGAAATTATTCATTTTCTAATCGTGGCCAAAGAGAACATTTTTAATATTGGAAAAATTTAATTTTTAAAGTTGCACAAACTTTTATGGTAGTGTGAGCATGGGTATCGGATTATTGGCTGGCTTAACGTTTGGACTACTTTTTTTTTTTTAACTTCTTTACGTCTCTCAACAGCGAGGTCTTTAGAGACGGGAAAGGATGTGTGTGGGGGGGAGGGGGGTAAGGAATGGGAAGGAATTCGGCCATGGCCTTTTGAAGGAGGCATACCGTCATTTTCCTGGAGTGATTTGGGAAACCATGGAAAACACCCGTATGGATGCCCGTATAGGGATTCGAACCGGCGTCCTCCCGAATGCGAGGCCACAACGCTAACCGTTACACCACCACGCTCGGTGTTTGGACTAAGAATTGATTTAAGTGCTATTGAATGGTTTATTGGCACGATTATATTTATATACATATTTTAAGTGAATTTATTTCAGCGTGTTTGTTCCTGACATTTACCAAACTCGTCAAAAAATGTGAACCATACCCTCCGAATAACCACACAATTCAAGAGTCTTCTTTATTAAAAAAAAAAGGAAACGAAAAAGCAATAAAAAAACGCTTACACTATGCGTTACGATTAGCAACTATGATAATGGATGAAGCGATACATATTTGAACTGATTACAATATTAATTCCTTCTACTGAAAATGAGTGAAATTAATTAAGCTTCAATGAAGCAGCATATTTAAAAATAATTATCTGTGCTAGTTGATAGATATAACGTATCCAGTAGTACGCACAATTAATTTAACGTAATACTGTGCTAGATCCGGCTACCTGCCCATCTGTAAATACTTAATTAAATTCTGCCAAATATGGGCGAGTTAACAAAGTAATTCTGTAACTATTAGAGACGATACGGATCGGGTATCTGAAACAATGTTTATAGATATTTTCTGTCGTGGAAATCAACATCACTACAAATCTCACATACTTCATATAATTTAATAACCCGGTCTTAGATTTTTAATAGTTTACTTGCTTCAAAAAATAAATGAAGTTTGAAATCAATGTTTTTAACTCTGAAAACATTACTTATTTCTACTTGAATAAGTTCCACAATTTAAATAAAAAGTCAAAGTTTAATTTCACATCGCAGTAAAAAGAGGCCAACACCGGGGAGACTGGAGCTGGAGAATGATGATGAGTAAAAAAAAAAGTATATATCCTTCTTGTCTGTCACATGGTTACAACTGAATACGATAGTTGGTTTTATCCATTCTCGTCGTTTCAGATTTCCAATTATTTCCAAAGCATAAACAGGGTTGTCTGGCACATAGTTCAAGTCACGTATTGTAAAATCATTACTCTTAAGAATTCATTCTATGCAACTGTCATAAGAGCATTGAAACGTCGCTGAAGGAGCTAAGTGGAGCTCAGAGATGACTATGCTGAAAAGTAGATCAACTTTTATTTTGACATCAGTTACTGGTCACTCATTTATGGGTCTGCCCTGGTATGATAATACAAGGGCGTAATTCTATCCTCCATGATGAGATCTTACAAATATTTTTATGAAAACGTCTACATAATAAAAGCCAAAAGAGTAATCAGCGCGGTCCGACTACGAGCGAACTTTACTGAATTTATGCAGAGAATGGGCTGCTGTTCTTTGGTAGACGAAGTAGTTTTTGAATGAATTTATTCACTAGCATGCGATCAATGCCTATCATTTGAGAATAAAGAGATATACTTCTCCCCGAAACGTATCTCGGTGGCAATACTGGGACAGATGATTTCTGGAAAACAAGCAACCATTATGTCTTCAGATATTCCTTCTGCCTTTACTACATTGTTGATTGAAAGGCTGATAGGAAAGATAAGTCATTTCTATAAGCACCGTCTTCCGCTGCATATTTTTAAAAAATGCTGCCGAATGGTAGCTAAAAGAAAATATCAACATATGATTTGTTTCTTATATCAATTTAAATTCTGTTGACGAAAGTGTCTTTAAACATCTCCTGTATCAGAAACTTAAATAGGCCATAAAATAGTTTCCGTGTATTAGAATTCTTAGATAAATCAAATGGAGAAAAATTGAAGAATAAATATCGCTGGAAGAAAAGACAGTAATATGTTAAATAAATGCTAATCTGCAGGTTAGGATGAAAGTTCTGTTTAAATGAAGGGTTTGACAAACTAAGAAAAAAGTGGTCGCAACACTTGTTTAGGAAAGATAAAATTAGACAACGAATACTATGAATTGTGGGAAGATCCACCTTGTGTCCATGGATTGAACATACTTAGGCTGTATTCGATTTGATTTTTTTGTTGTTTTCTTCGCCTATGGATTTTTATCTCGTCGACGTCGTGGTCATTAGAGGCGGGAAATTAGTGAGGGCAGGAAACAGAAAGGAATTGGGCTATTGGATTTTGAATGAACAATTTCCACATTCGCATGGAGTGATTTCGGCAAGCCATGGGAAACTTAAATCTGGATGGCAGGACAGGGATTCATACCGGCGCGGCGACCTGCCGGATGCAAGGACTCAGCGTTGCCATTTACCTACCACTTTCTGGTGCTTTATTCGTTCCAGTATTGCAGGAGTTCATGGGCTATGAGTCTTGCTTCTTGATCGGCTTCAGTGAAATTAATCTACTGAAGCTGCTGTCCTCCTGTATCAACTGACGCCAGTAGAAAATGTAATGGCGACAAGATCAGTGGCAATAGTGGTAGAAATAATGTTTAGTTAATAAATTTAAGATTTCGCATTAAGTTCCAAAAAATAGGATGCATTTTTTCACTTTTAACAAAATACATGCCAGATTTAAACAGGAGATAAGAATCAAGAGCATATTCACTGCGCTAAAATGAGAAAAAAATTAAATGTGTAATTGACAAGTTCCACTTCCCTATGTGAGGTAAAATTTACATACCAAGCGTGGTGGTGTAACGGCTAGCGTTCTGGCCTCGCATTTGGGAGGACGGCGGTTCGAATCCCCGTCCGGGCATCCAGATTTGGGTTTTCCATGGTTTCCCCAAATCACTCCAGGTGAATGCGGCGATGCTTCCTTCAAAAGGCCATGGCCGAATTCCTTCCCGTTCCTTGCCCCCCATCCTTTCCCGTCTCTAAAGACCTAGTTGTTATAGGAGACGTTAAGCAGTTAAAAAAAAAAAATATTACATATGTGAAATAAAAGCTGTTTTTCTATTACAAGAAGTAATGACAGTTTTTAATAACAAAGACATTACGGCGTTAGGGTAAAGCAAACTTATAAATCTGTGAAGAAACAATACAATGTATTACCAGAAATTATTCAGTCCATGAAACTGTAGTATGGCTACTGTTATAATATTATACTGCTATATGATACCTCCCTTATACTGATTAATGGGAAACTGTCTAAAGGTATCAGGTATATCCCAGGAAAGCATTAATTTTTTTCCTTGAATCAGATTCGACATAACTTATGGGTAGGTAGAAGAAATAAACATTGATGGAATGTATTCAAAGTGGAATGATTGATTCATTTTATTTTAGAGTTAATCGTAAGAAGACGTCTGAAGCTAGAGACAGCGTATTAGCAGCGAGAAGTGGTGTAAACACAATCAGCCGCACTGTAGTGCACTCTGCCTCCACGAGGCCAGCCTTCCAGTAGTCGCCCCTGCCGTATAGACCACCAACACAGTAGGACAGACAGTATGGTAGCGTGCATTATTCGTGCGGTGATTTACAGCCCGGGCGAGATAAATACGGTCGGGGACGGGCAGTGCGCCCTTACTATGCGTTGGCGGCCACAACAGAACAGACCGCCCGGCCCGGAGCAGCGCTCCTAATGAATGGCCGTCAAAATGGTCGGCTCCGCAGTGAGATGTGGCCCATTATTTCAAAACGACATCCGACGGGATCAGAGGCGTCAAGCGCAGGCAGGATGCGCCTAAGAAAAGTGAGAAGCCTTTGTTTGGGTGTCACTCACGGATGAAGCATAGCGCGAAGTACTTGACAATTCGTATCAAGAGTTATTTTTCTGGATCACAAAAGTTTAAAATCAATTTAGAATTTGAGAAACGTTAGACAGGATAATAAATTACAGAAGTAAATTTTCATGTAACAATTCGCGTCTAAGAGAATGCGGCTACGACGTATAGGACCCAGACAACTCAACTGCAGTATGGACATACAGTACAGCAAACAATTTGGGACAGGTGGTGTTCAGATAATTTATTTTCATTAGAGAACCAGTTTGCATCATCGTCATTGAAGGAATACGAAAAAATGATACTTAATAAACCGAAAACTGTGTGTAGTATATGTACTGTGAAGCAGATGTCATACAAATAGCATAACGCAAAACTTATAGTATTAACTTTGCTTGTATCTAATATACAAAAATGAATTTTTGTCTGTTTAATTTTTTGCCAATGTTGTTCATATATACACGCAGTTTTAATAAGATTTTGATGGAACTTCGCATACGTATACTTTAAAACAAACACAAAATTATTGTTTATGTTTGATTAAAAAACTAAACCCTTTTCTCCTTTTCCCCCCTCACCTTAATTTCTGTCAATGTTGTTCATACAAACCCACTCTTTTAATCCGATTTTGATAGTACTTAGAACACGTATACTTCAAAACAAGACAGTCTGGTACCTCAGTGGTTAATACTTTCGAAAAGTTTCTCTCTCTGGTACCGTGGTGAGCACGAATTTTTAGGAGTTGTATTTGCTTATATGTGCTACGCCGGGACGTTCCGTGGTTCTGATTCCACTTTAAAATTAAGGCCCCAGGAAAAAGGAAATTGGGTTCCTACTTCTGACTCAATTGCTTGATACATCTTCTTCTGGAAGATTCGACCAACCTTCGGGTTGTGGACTAAGTAAGATTTTTAGTTTTTGAATAGAAAACATCTTGACGCACGTTGGGCCCTGTTTAGATGGGTAAAATCTTATGAATTCGAGTCATCGACATGCTATTAGCAGTATACCTGTTGCTCTCTGGTGGCTCAGTGGTTAAGGTGTCTGACTGGGGAATGAAAGATCCCCGGTGGGAATCCCTGTCTCGGCAGAGATTTTCACAGAACCTTAACCCGACCTTCACCACTGGCACAGCTTGCTGTTTAATGTGAAGTACGCCAGAACGCTTTAGTGGTTCGAATTCCAGGGGTGGAAATGCACGCCACCATGTCATTAAGACCACACGGAATTATTATTATTTAGTATATGTATAGCTATAAATGTGAATGTTTCATAGATATAAATTTTCACAGTCCCCAGTAACTGCTTTTTTTTTGCGATAAATCTTTCAGATTTTGAAGAAATCAATTCTTATTATTTTTCTTACCACTTAATAGTCGTTTCAAAGCAGGACAGTCCTATTTCGGCAAGATTGCTGCTAGGCTCTTCCTGGTCTTCGTAGTCTGGGCTGCTTATTACACTGGCAATGATTTAGTCGTATATTAATACCTGATACGCAATGTCATCGTGATAACATTCGAGACAGTCTTAAATATTTTCGTGGTATTCTTTATATCCCGATGATTTTCTAACCAACACAGCCACATATCATACGATTTGGCTGTGCCATGATGCTTGAATTTGCCGACTGCTAAGCTTTGACCGATGTTTTGGTATTCGAATAATCGATGCTCTACTGCAATATAAAAGAAGTATCCGATTGATTCAATTTGTTGTTAATCATTTTTAACTGTAGTTCATCTGCTTTACTGAAAAATTGTTGAATCTGACTCCACACTCAACAGCGATTGTTATCAGGGAAGGAAAACTTAATCACCTCAGAATCTTATGAAGTGATCGACATAAGTGATTCTGACAAAATCCATGCTTTTGGAGACGGTGCAAAGTAATCAAATTGTAATGAGTATATTGTAACGATTCGCTAAGCTCCCCGTTACATATCATTTTTTATTGTATATAAAGTAAAAGAATTAGAATATTTTTCCATTTCTTGGGATGTCCACTGTATGTTCGAAAGATGCGCTTGAAAGGGTGCGAGGCAAGGATTTTACGCTTCAGTGAAGGGCAGACGGGCTGGCGCCTTGTTGGCAGAATGGTAAGAGGATTAGGGGTTTCTGTCGGGCCGGCTGTAAACAGAATTCCTTCCTCCCGAAGGAGGCATCGGCTCTCGAAGATTGCCGAGACTTAACGTGGCGAAGAGAAGCTACAGATTCACATGACGTCAGATGGTCAGCCAATCACAGGGAACATAGTACTAAGATTCGGGGAATTTTATGTTCTATGTCGTCTTCGAGCCACATGAGGCGGGGTCAGAGTTTACCTCGGTGGTGGCAGAAAAAGACGGGATCATTCCATTCCGGAACCCAGACGAGTCACTGGCGACTTGGGGTCCATGTGTGCTGGGCTGACTTGTGTCCTGGAGACCATCTGAGGCGCACTTCTAACTTGCGACTTGCCGCATACTGCTGGCGTGGCCAGTTACGACGATCAACCAGGTGGTCATCTCCGCCCAGCGCTACCTGCCGCGGAACGGTAATGTGTTTCTACGAAGCCATTCAGCCTGCAACTCCATTTGAAACTGTACCCTTAAGCACATCTGAGATAAAGATCCTTGCTCTGATCTGATAAAACCACTGAGCTAGACTGTGTAACTGTCGAATGACAGGTTAATCATTCGTGGCGTCCCAACCCATTAAAATTCATTACTGTTTGCTATCATCATAACTGGTAACATACTTTGTATTAGAATAATTGTGAGATTTTTAAAGTACAACTATACTTGTTTGCTTGCATTTAAAGGGCTCATTGTACGTCTGAGCGTTGCTTAGAAAATTGCACAACCTCTTGTTTATTAACGTAATGGTAAATACGCTCAGATTTGTAGATGCCATTGTAAAAATCTTTATTAAAATGTCTTTTTGTGACAGTTTTCGAATCCCAAAGTCATCCACTTCTCATTTGAATAATTTACATTTTGATATTCAGTTATAGTACCCTGTATAGCGTAAAATATTAAGAATTAATTAATAATCCTCCCCCCCCCCTGGTGAAAAGCTACCATATTCACAAATGATAGTGATGCTTTTATGTAATATTCAGTTGATGGTTATCTAAGTAATTATACAGATGCCTGATTTATTTAGATAATAATAGAAAAAGTTGCAGGCGTTATGAATTTTGTTACATTATTATTATTAATTGGTTCGTTGAGTATCAAACATACCGCATGGACGTTATTCGTTAAAAGTTGCCGGACACAGTGGGTCTGAATTGGAAACGACAAATAGATTGTTAGTGGTATCAGTGGCTTCTATTTGCTTGTCGGTATATTCTATATTTTTTTTTTTTGAAACAATCATCAGTTTTTGTTTTTTTTAAAAAAGTCAAACGCTTTTTATAATTAAATCAGTCTACTTATGTTGGTTTTACCTGTGGTAGCAGTAATACAGTATTGGTTAAAGTTTTTATTTATTTGCAGAAATCCCGTCGATATATTGAAAACTGATATCATAGTGTTGTTTCTGGTACCGAGGAAACAGCTGTAGATGCCTATTCAATCACGTGATTCGTTTCTTAGGGAAACAATAATTAATTTTATTTTTACCTCAGTGGGGTTGTGTTAATATTTTCACAGGTATTTATTAATATACGTGCAATTGATTTTCGTGTAATAATTTAGTTGTTTAAACTATTTATGGCGGTGTTAAATGGTTTATTTTTCACTGACGCTAAAATAAGGAAATAAAATCAGCGATATTAGAATAGGTTGGTAGAACAATATACATTCAGGCAAATACCGCATGCACAGCAGTGATTTTTTATGTGTATTATAGTTGTTTGTGGAGGAGATATGGATTCTCTTATTAACATAACAAATGGAAGATAAACCACTCTCCTGTGAAATATCAAACACGGTGGGTGAAATCCAAAGAGGGCGAGGCAGAACATCTCTGACAAATGTTCCGTGAACCGCCCTCCAGAGATGTTATCTACTCAAGCTGGAGGTTCGATTCCTGCCCCCGCTGCACGTCATTAGTTAGTGCTGACTGACTGGGGGCGAGGGGGCTTGCATGCCAGATTACGACTCTATCGGCAGAGCGGCGTGCCACGGCATCTGGAGATTGCCACGTCTCCGCCGACACAAGAAGAATTTGCGTTTCAAAAGACCTTTTTATAACCTTTCCGTTCCGCCGCTGGGATTACAATGGGCGTGGGGGTCGGCGATGTCGCGGTGGAGGGGTGAGCGTGCGGGGTTCGCGTGGGGCAGTTGGCCTCCACTCCACTGACTACTAGCGGACAGCACAAAAAGAAAGTCGACGAAGAGCCGCCGCCGCTCGACGATCGCGTGCGACTGGCGCGCCCAACGTCAGGAAAGCTCACTCCTTTAAAGGAGTTTTGCTCATTATTGACCACATGATGCACCGTAACATATACCTATATCATTATTTTCCTACAGTAAAAAACTTTATCAAATTTCTAACACGGGTATAAACATCAATTATCTCAAATGCAGTTGATTTGATATGACAATCGTCGTTTATAAAAAAAAAAAATTAGCGGCTGTAACAATGAAAAAAAATTCAAAAAATTATTTTTGAAAATTGTTTTAAATGTAATTGGTTTTTTTTTTTTTTAAGTGTTGATTCGTAAAATGAAATCAATCTTCCACTGGCAAAATTGGAAGGATTTTTTTTCTAGATCACGAAACTTCAATATTTCATTTAAATTTTATTAATTCATCGAATCCATATGACTTAAACTGAATTGAATGTAATTGCGATGGGGCGCATGCTCCAGTAGCAATCTCCCTAGTCGTCTAGATATACTTTTCTTATTATTTATTGTTATTAGAACCTTATATACTTTCTGTGTTAAAATTCCTTCCGCGTCTGCTTTTACGATTCACGAATTTGAATTTTAAATTCCTTCAGCGTTTTTCACAAATTATTCGTTGATATCCTTCAGTCAAAGAATTTTGAAATTGAGAGTAAATATACGTAAAAGGTTAGAAGTACTTATAGTAATATTTTTTCTTTCCCTCAAATCTTCTTTTGCCATTTTTCCTCTGGTGAATTTTCTAGGCGCTTTCTCTTTGTAACTTCAAGGACTAGTCTACTTTCGTAGTGACATTTCTATCTTCCTTGATATCGCCATTCCGTTTCGCTTAAATTCTGATAAAACTTTCCACCTCCTTACTCTCTGACTGCATACAAATTTTCCGGAATATTGCCCATATCGAATGTAGAAAATAAACTTTTAAAGTTCATATTACATCTTAAATTACTGAAGTTTTTTAGCATCTCTACTCAAATGTATTGGAGTTTATGTGCGTCTTGTTTCCATGAAAGCTAATTTCCGTTACTATGAAAGATTTTTCGACTTCTCTTTAGTTGTTATTTTTTCATTTCATTTTAAAGATTTTCAAGTTTCGTCAATTTTCTAGTATCTGTTACTACACATACATCTCCCCATTTAATTTCGGCTTGGTATCAGAGATCTTTGAAGTATTTTCCTTCTTTTGGTGAAGCCTTTGGAAATTGATTCAAGAGGCCTAATTTTATATGAAACGATGGAAGTAACAGATTTTTGAATCAACCACATTTTTCCTCACAATATTTATGAATCCAGAAATTTTACTTACCAATGTATCGTTCTTTTTTTTTCGGCTGCACTAATCACAAAGAATCAAACAACGCACCGTTTGTGGTCTCAATAATACAGTTTACAGATGAACAAATCAAGATTTGTATAGCACTCTTTCAAATGAACTGAATATCTAACAGACACAGGCATATAACTCATTTCTGATATCGGATAGAATTGTTTTAAGACAGCTATACAATGGATCACTAAATGCTTCCTTTCTTCTATATACACTAAAATCGTATAAATTAGACTATGATTTGTTATGAAATTGCAGGAGATTTGAATTGTAGCATTATTTTTCCAGTAATCAGTATCCATAAAACTATATAAAAAATGCCACTTACTTTGCAGACATTTTTTCGTCGCGTACTTCTGTTTGTTAGTGCAACTGCAGTATGTAACCACAAAGTATTAGTTGAACTAAGTTTTAAGGAAATTTGAAACGTCATTCCTTCATCTGACGTTGGTCCAATAACCGTTTAACCCACTGTAAATAAGCTTGATAGCAAAGATACTAATATTGGTACTAGTTTGTAGACGGTGCATAAATTTGTGGTTTGTTACACAGTCGTATAAATTTTTTAATGCCTACTAATATTAAAACGTGAATATGTGAACAATAGCAGATTATATTTTGTAATTTGAATAAGAAACTAAGAAAACGATTATATTGGTAGAAATAATGGGTTGTGTTACGTAGACAAAATTGAATACACATGTGTAATTTTTTGTACAAATGTGTGATGGAGTAACCATGTAACTTGAATAGCAGCGAAAATGTAATTAAACTAAGATTTTCTTATTTTTCTCCGGTCCTGTCCTCAAGAACGCAGAACAACCACTTGTAGTCAGTTAGGAAAATGATTGACTGCATTGGTAACTGACTGAAAAATCCCACGGATATAATTATCTACATGGATAGAAGAAAATGGATGAAAATTGTTAATATAGATGCATGGGATCACGTCTTCAATTCGGAAGTGCATATCTCTAAGTTGAAACCATTAATTCAAATAGACGGGCCTGTAAGCGTTGAATCTAGCCTAACCTACAAGATATGTAACTGACAGAAGTTCCAGGCATCTATGCAAATGTGCAATTATAAATAGCATCTATAAACAGAAGGAAATGATGTAAGCGGAGATACGAACAGTATGAGTTATAGTCGAACACAGTATCAGAAGACGAATAATCTGAGTACTTTTGATGGCGGTATAATTTTTGTGGTCCAACAATTTCATCACTCCATGTTGAAAGTCGTGAAGGCACTGAAATTTTAATGAGCCACTATATGGATTCTGTTCAAACTATCGCCACTACTATCAAATATCGCAGTGAGTAAGTAAGTTCATCGCCGGTTAGTTTGCCTTGTACCAGGCGATAGACAAGCCACAGTGCACCATATCAGTTAACAATTTAATGCTGGTGCACAACATCGTGTGAGCAGTCACTCTATCCGGAACGATCCTGTTGCTGTGGTGTATAGGAGCCATGTACCACCGAGCGTACCTCTTTTATCGCACGTCACAGGGTGCCAAGATTAACAGGTAGTAACTGTGCATATTGATTGAAATGGTGTCCTAGTAGCGCATAATTTCCCCCTCAGATCAACCTTACAGGATTTTTTTTTTTTTTTTAACCAGTAGTATTAATTTTTTCGGTCAAACCACCATCGTCATTTTAGATACCTATTTTCTGAGCAATCATATTTATCAGTCAGACATACTATTGACAAACAATACAAGATGAACAAATTAATAAATTAATAAATTTAAACCACTCATGTCCTTGGCCAAACTCTGAGATGTTATCCCGTTTGTTCGTCTGCAACATCCCATCAAATACCTATATATCTAATATGTATCATTCTCATTCTCATTATTTAGGAACATGAGAAAGTTAAACTCTTTTTACAAGGTCTTTTGGTAAATCTGCCTCACTTTATTTGAACCGGTCTCAGGTACGATCTGCGTGGTTCAGTCCACACCCGTTGAAGGATATTTGCCGATCCTGTTTGATAAGAATTGCAAACAGTTTAGTGTTGGTCGATTCGTGCCTCATACCTATCTGGCGACAAACATCGCAGAGTACGCCGTCTGACCGTTGCCTGACTGACGTCACGGAGTTACGGCGGACAGTTTGATTGGCTTGCGTGCGCGCAGCGTCGCTCGTCAGTGAGGGAGCTAGATATAGGGCCTGGATAATGACGACACAAACAACAGGGTCGCTCGAGAACCCTTTGACCGTCACGACAATCCGCCCTATTCAGCTTCGTGGTATTCTACGTTATCGTAGTGCCTGATTGATGCTACATTATTGTTTTATTGAGGATATTCCAGCTGTCATGCCCTAATTACTTCAATTGCACAAAAATTAATAATATGCAAAACTTTTGTAGCCTTGTGCGGTACAGGGACATAAAAACAATACTCTGAAACCTACTTCAGTTATTAGTATGTAATACGCTAATTCATAACTTTGTATCTACAAGTATGAATAAAATATGTTATACCAAAAATAGAAATTGTTCTGTTATTGCAATTGAAATTTCAGTTTTACAAATAGCAGTGTGTTGTACTACTATAGAATATAAAATGCTTGTTTCTTGTGGCAGGACCTTACATTTGGCGTCAGTCTATAGGTCAGGGAACTCAAAACCATTAAGCACGTGAGTCGGATACAGACCATAAGATATTATCGTAGATTATGAATGGGGTACGATAACTTTTGGGGTGCTCCTGATAACTTTTAGCCTGTGACGATAATATCGACAAAGCTGCAAATCATTGATGTGTATTTTTCGGTGAATTTAGAGTTTATGTGGTAGCATTCGTTTTACGAGTAGAATAGAAAGCAAGGGTCGCTATCGTTAAAAAAATAAACGAAAATTTAAAAAAATATATTTTAAATAACCCTAGAGTTGTCATCCACAACTTCAAGAAGGATACAATGGCAGGACAACGCTCCGCCACAAGGTGTAGTCGTAAACATGAGATAAGTGTTGCCAAACATTCACCTATGTATTTTCTCATTCCTCATAAATGAAACAAATCTTTCGTAGGTGGTCGTAAAGAAATGTAAATTATATTGCAATCCACGTATCGAGGATTGTTAGAAAAAGCGAAACAAGTTCCGACATTCATTGTGTCAGAGTCGTCGCAAGATTTAATAAAAGGATCAAGACCTTAGTATAAATAGGGACGGTGTTTTTACCCAAGAGCCTGCCGCAAACAGCAACAACTGTAGTTTAAAGCTGAATTAGTTAGTCAGGTTGAGAAACCTACTGGATCACACGACGAATCAACTTGTAGGAGAAATGAGATATGATATAAGTCAATAAGAACATCTTAGTGTTGGATACTGATATTTGGTGTAAATTTTTCATCGTCGGAGTCAATGAGTTGAAGATAAAAATCATAGACGTCGGCTTTCGTGAACTTATATCGAACGACGGCCTATGACCGATTAACCGAGGCTTCTTCGTTCCTGAAAGACTTCTCTTTTTCGACAACTGCCGAGGCATTGGACCTTGCCACTTGCCGCAAGGGACAGGCGACTGCCTTCAGTGATGCGACCGGGCGCTGCAGCCGGCATCAGCAGACTGCGAGGACTCAACAATGCCGCACTAGGTGAGCCTTACTGTGGACCACTCAACGATATAGTAATTCTAAGCCACTAAGTGAAAGACAGTGCAGAGGAATCACACTGGCCTCACATTGTAAGGACCGCCGGTTCGAGTCCCGACTAGGGCATGGGTGGTTTTGTTAATCGTTATTTTCATCTTGTGTTGTCCTTACTACAGTGTACCAAATTACATGAATCCGATAAATAGTTAGTACAAAATAAATTGAAGCTGAAAAATGGCCCCAGAGAATGAAGGCACATAAATAAAGAAATTTTTTATATAAATTGTAAGTGACATTTTGCAATAATTCTTACCCATGCTTAGTGACCTAGAGTTACACAAATGCTTTCCACGGAAACTTTAGCTAAATCAGGCAACTGAATTGATATTTTTGTCAACCGAAATTCAGATCAACTTAATGAAACAATAAATTCTTCGTTTTTTTTAAAAAAATCTTGATTCTACTGATTAATAAATACTGAGAACCTATTTCATTTACCACTTCTTGTTCCTAAAAGATAAGTCTCATGAATTATGCATAATAAATATTTGTAAACAATGCAGATCTTTTAGCAGTTTGCCTCTCATTACAGTAGGGATATTAAGTTAAAACAACTCTCCTTCTAATGAACCATTAGAATATTTTAAATTTTTGAAAAAAACTCATCCACATCATTCAAATATCACAATAAAAATGTTATAAAATTATTACGTTACAGTGTATAATTCATCGGTTAATTCTTTCCATAGCAAATATAAAAATTAATTTCTCAAAATAACCTGCTAATAAACTTATATATTGTTTTAAACTTAATATAGGAAATTAATTCTGTGTTATTGGCATACGTACAACTTTTGGCATTGTTTATGGTGGCCTATCACTATGTAGTGAGATTTGATATGTTTTTTTAAGTATTTTTTGTTTTTTGTTAATAGACTGCAACATAGCAATATTGAGACATCTCACTTGAAGAAAGGTCCCTGTACCTGATAGCAATGTCAGATGTAACTAATATTATTAAGGCGCAAAGGCGCATACCTTGAAACTTATTCATTTTAGGTGAATGAAAATTTCGTTTCTAAGCTGATTTCTGATAGAAACCAGTGAACGTATGTTTTAAGGAAGTAAGAAAAAACATTAATACAATCCATACCCATATTTATTTAATATAATGTAAGCTCTCCATCAAAGATATAGATAATAATTTATATTGATTTAAAAGAGTACCAATACATTGCTTTCATGAAAAAAAAAATTGACTAGACCACAACGACAATAAGAGTACCGGTAATTGTTGTATTTAATATGCTTGTTCTCCTTTTTTAATGTTGTATTTTCATATTTTCTTCTTTTGGTGTCGCAGCTGGGATAAAAAATCGTTTTTAACTTGTGAATGACCTTCAAGCTTAACACTTATTAGTAAAGTCTTCCATATTTGAATAAATATAAACTTTCTATGACTTGTTGCAGTTTATTAAAACATTATCCAATATTTAAAGGATCCGATGATACAGAGGTCCTTTACTTGCAGTAACTTCACATCATCAACTCAAAAGCGCGAACCAAACTTTTTTTCTCGCTTGCTTGACCTCATTACTCTCTTGTCACTATGGCTACCAATTTCCCCCAGAGTAACCTTCGGTCTTTTGCCACTTCTGGAAGGAAACTGTTATAGCGCATAGTGTACATTTCCTTTACCACTTGTCCGTGACATGTAATTTATGTAAATCACCTTGAAATTCAGAACATAAAAAATTTATAAGTACATAGTGATTATAGTTGTATCAGTGCATTTTAAACATTAAACACAGTATTGAAATTAATATTGCTGCATTATTGATTTTTTTATAAAGTGGAGAAAATTAATAATCGCTGGTCACGTAATATGCTATAAGAATTCACCAAATTTGTGCTAGATAATACTTTTTTTCGATTGTTTGGCGATTTATTAAATACAATAATCTTCACATGTGGAAACAATGGTGGATATGATGCCCTAGAGTCCCAAAAAAGGCGATGATCCATACAAAGTAAAGTTAAATTTATCTGTATAAATTTTTTTTTTACTGTACGTACAGACGTCTGTTAGAACAATAAATTTACGCTTGGGTGTACTAAGTAATTTTGCCTCTAACAGTGTGGAACAGCAATTCCACTGTTTTTTTTGGAGATTAAAAATGGAACATCTTGATTACGTTCCAAATTATTCCGATTTTGTGTATTAAAAGGCCGATATTTGTGTATATTTCAGTCTACGAAGTGAGTTATCTAGCCTAAACTGTTATTTACCAGATCTGCACAATCACCGTTTCAGCAGACGGCAACCAGTGAAGTTTCTTCTAGATAATTTGCCGACAATTCTAAAAGCCCACAGACTGCGCTACTGGACGGAATCTGTAGTCTGCAGCTGCGGGGCGCTTTTCCCGCGAGCGCACCACGGCTAATAGGATTTCCCCGTTTGTGGAGGGGTCAGAGGGACCGGGGAAGAGGCTTGGACTAACTATGCTGACCCCCACACGAGTGGCGCTGGCATCGGACAAGTAGCGCTGAGCCATCAAGTTCTGAGCTCGGTCGAACGCAGCAGCAGTAAAAAGAAGAGAGATAGCAAAGTGGACGAGAGGAGGAGAGAGGAAAATAGGCGGAAAAAAGTATTGGATCGGTGAGTCGTTCCTCTATCGTTGCCCGCAACTCTTGGGTGAAAAACGTGAAAGAGGACGGGATTGAAACCACTGTGTTTACTTCCGAGCGCGACGGATGTACTACTGTGCGTCCAGTGCAGCCACCACAACAGCCGAGCTGCCGCAGCCGCGCCAGCACCAACGCGGGACAATTTTGCAGATTTCGCAAATCAGCTGTAATGACCCTCAGCATTATTTCTGCTTAGGTGCCGTAAACGGCCTAACACAGCGTTAAGCATTTGTTTCGCGAACGGTGGCAGCAGTGGTCGAAAATGTTAGCGAGCGGTGATTGTTTGCTCGCATCCGTGCCCAGTATTGACGCACAGGGACGTTTTCCTGCCTCTCCCCTCTCTTTCCACCGCCTAAAGCCATCTCTCTCCGCTCACAGGGAGACACTTGTGGTGGGAAAGCCGTTCATTAAATGTCAAATACAATCGATATGTACACAAACCGTGTCACGGAGAGGGCCGCGTGGATGTCAAATAGCGCGGAACATATGTCATGCTGCCACGCTAATCCATGCCGTATTTTTCTCTCGCGGAACAAAGAAAACATGATGACACGCAATCATTTGTAGATTTAGTTCACTGCTAATATGGATGGAAGGACAATTTGACTTCAACAGTCGGTGACGCATTCCCTTTGGTGAGCATACAAAAAATGGTAACATCGCCATCATCTTCAGTAAATAATATCAGTATGAGTCAGTTTATTTATGTGAGTACTGACCATATGCTTAAACCCAAAAGTAGTTGATATGAAGTAAATGCATCTAAGCACTCTACATTGAAGAATTATTTGTTATACTATATGGTATTTGTTTTCTCAATGAAGTACTTAATCAGTCTCGGGATCATGAAAGCTACTTAGTGAACATTGTCAATAGTAGATTACACGGCTCGAAAATTTTTTTTTGCTTTGTAGATGTAGTTTACTTCTGTTTACGCTAGATCATTGCTTCTTCCGCAAATAAAGCCATATCTAATAGCTGTCTATAGATAAAATCATCAGCGACAATGCGCAAGGCGTGGACCGTTCTACTGAGAAGACTTGTTTCAGGTTTATGGAATACGCGCTGTTCGAAAGAAGTACAGAATGTAGCGTGATGTATGTATGACCTCTTTCTTTGTGAAAACGCTAGATCAATAAATGTTGAGAATTAAATGTGAGAGATTTCAAATTGTTAAAAATTCTCTGAATCGAATTTCTTGGAAGACACTCATGAATGGAAAAATACTTTCTCCACAGTTATTTTATTCAGACTGATTCCATGTAAAAATATATTGTGATTTTCGTTTGTTTCGAAGTGCTCTCTGTAGATTTAGAAATAGATTATTTGGAACACCTGTATTCAGATTATTTCTCCCTAGTTTAGTACTTTGGGGTTTCTCAAAAGACAGTAAAGTTGCTATATATTGTAAATATCCAGCCTGATTTGTTGCATATACATCTGTTCGTTTATCTCTTATTTAATAAATGGTAATAAAAAAATCATATTCAGAAATAAAGTTTTGATATATTTAAGAGTAACGAAAGTCTGGAAGGAAAAATTGGTTTAGTGCTATAGTCACAGTTCTTGGTGGCTGTATAATTCGAGGGAAAAAATATGTTAGCCATTTCTTTCAAATTTACATTAGGTACTTCATATTCAAAGAATTGAAACAGTCGTATTGGTGTGTACTCGTTGTTCTGAAGTTGCAATTTTAGAACACATAATTTTTGAATTGCGTGGAAATTAGACATTTACTCCCATTTCGTAATGTGTTTTCCATGCCAGCCTGACACTACCAGTATGTACTTATTTTTTCGGCCTAAAAAAGACACACTAAACTCTAGCGCTGCCCGACATAACTGACTTCATCACGAAAGAACAAAAAGAAGATGCGATTGTGGATCTGGTAATGGATAGTGGGCTGGGATTTAAATTCGTCGTACGCCATAAGCACAGAAAAGAAGTTTTCTTACATCCTCGAACACTGTGGTCGATTTAAATGAATCAATATAATCCCTACCAGCTGTGGGCAATGTTCTTTGCCAACATCTAACTGAAATGCATGACCATCTGTATCTGAAACAAGCGTGATAATCACCACATTAACGAAGACCGCAATCGTCCATTTCATGACACTGATAATGTTGCGACAAAAATAAAATAAAAGGTGGATTCTGAAAAATTAATCAAATAGTACTAACACTGCCCTCTTCGTTGGCTCCGTTAGCTGTGGCACCGTGATGGTTTCCGGTAGTGACATTGGGTTAGCTGTTTAGAATTCTTATGGTGTAAGGAATATTCATCATCAGGACTTGCTCGCATTGGTCCTAATCACCAAATTGTACACAAAAGTCCTAGCTTAGATCCCAAATCTCACCGCTTTACGTATGGAATTAGGGCACACGACACTTCTGATGGTGATTGGCCGATTGTGGACGTTAAGCCTGACGGACTTTTAGTATCTTTCGGAAGAGTGGGCCAGACAGGAGAGAGCCTGAGGCAACCAAATCCACCGCCCCGGCCAGCAGCCAAGTCATGAAAAGGAGTATACTCAATTCCAACAAGAGGCCATAGAAGCGGAGACCGCTGGCAACGTTACATCAGTGCTTCCGCTGCCAAGGCTTCGGGCATCATGCTTCTGACTGTCTCAAGCAAGTGCGCTGCGTTCACTGCGGAGGAAGCCATAACAACTTGGTTTGCACACGTCCGCGTGACGCAACGCCGATGTGTGCAAACTGTGGCTCGGACCACGCCGCCAGTTATGGGGGATGCCCCATAAGAAGAAAGCTTCAAGCAGCCATCAGAAGCCGTCAACGCCAGCGCCAAACCAGTCACTCCCAACGAATGGGAAGGCCGGAAGGACCTCAGAGATGGTCAACAAGCCACTTCAATAACCATCCGCCGACCAACTCAAATGACCAACACGGGCACAAATGCTGTAATAAAGAGCCAAGACGAGCAAATCAGCTGGGAAAAATCGTAGAGTTGTTAACACAACTGATTGCGGCAATGATCCCCAACTGACCACATGAAAACAGTTAGTTATCGAAGGAATAAGAATATCAAAAGGGTTTCCACACAGGCCGTAATCACTAAGGGCAAAGCCGGTTTTCCCCCCAAAGTGTACAGTTCGAGAAAATAAAATCCATCACCATCAGTGAAACCACAGATAAAGCTACAAATCGTAGCGGGGCTGTATAATGCCGTTGAGGCAGAAAAAAAAGAAAAAAAAAAGAGTAGGCTTGAATGGGCCGGCATCAGTTTTTAACTACTCCATGTTTTAATTTCTCATCCACAACACTGAACACACTCTCCATTACATTGCTCAACACTTATACGAACGCTGTAACACTGGGGAATGCGTGGAGGGGAACAAGGGCAAGGCGTCCATTGGAATAAGTGCCTATATTGTGTGTGTGTGTTGGAAGATGGATGAGGTTTCGAATGGAGAGATTCCAGTGATATGGTCCCACTATCGGTCTAGATGGCAGTGGATGTAGCGGGACTATTACCGAGCTGCGGCTAAATGGCGCTGACAGGACGGCGATCAATGTGACGTGGCTGCGTGTTGTGTAACTCAGACGGATCGAATGGCCTTCCTGACACGACGTCTCGGACGGCCGAAGATATCATAAGCCGGCGATACGGATCTCCGAAACGTGATTTCCAGCAATAATCTGTGAGCCGTACGTCCTCCTTTCTGGTATCAACTAGCGAAGTTATTCTTCGGAAACGATATCTATTTACTGTTGGTGTATTGACCTGGAAACGGAGTATTGTATCATTTTCCATCATATGGACTAATTAACCGGCATCTTATATCGCTTTGTGGTTCGAGCCTCACTTTCAGCTTACTCAAGAATGTTATTCACCTTAAGTATAATATAATATGCCTAAAAGAAAAGTTTCAGTGAATCCCCCTACAGACAGTCGCGGATATATTTTAAGATTATCTGCATAATTCGTTCGCGTCGACTGTTAATGCACAAGTCTGTTTCTTAAACAAACGTTTTCAGGAAATAACATAATCCACGGCGCCTGTGATTCGCTGAATACAAATTATTTTAGCATGCAGTATCTGCACAAAATATTGTAACTACCTTCCTCAGAATAATATGAAACCTGTCGCGCGCTGAAATAACGATAAACACTTGAACTACGTAAAGTAACTTGACTATAAATGAAAAATAATTTATATAAAACGTTCTCGCGGCTCCAACCAGAATAGCGCGACACTTAAAGACGCTTTCCGATTTCATCTTCTGGCGAAGTAAACTGTGGATAATTTTTTCTTAATTTATTAGCTTCTCGGCGTACATCAAAATAAAGGATACCCTATCCTACTCATAAGAACATTGGACGTACATTATTAGAAACCCAAACTAAACCCGTGTTGTAGTCCTTACCTGAATCTCGTTCAGTGAAAAAATGGTCATTAATTTGTGTACACTTTTACCTTAAATTTCTCTGTTTTCTTACTCTAAATCAAAGTGAAATACCCTACTTCACCTCCGGAACCAGATTGTGCTTTATTCAAAAATCAATCAAAAACCGACGAGTATTTTTTGTTAGATAGAAAATATTGTTTTAGAACAAAAATATATGTTTTTTTATATATATAAATTCTAGAGAACAAACTATCCCATGATACGAGTAATAGATAAAATAAATTTTAAAAATTCCATTTTTTCCCTCCTCCCCTCATCACAAAAGTAAATAAAAAATCATCCGTTATTTTTCGTTTTATCTTGAGCGAGCGATTTGAATTCCGGTTTTGAGTAACACGACACAATCGCCCTAATCATGACAGGCTAAATAAACATTTGGATAAATAAATTGCTTGAAAGGGACGTAATATTCCAACAAATATCTGAAACCAAACTGAAGAGAACCGAGTCCCATGGAAATTCGAGACAGTAAAGAAATATTACAGTATGTCCCTCTCAAAGACAGTTTGCTGAGCGTTGTCACATGTTCTAAACATCGTAGGGAACATTGAAACAGAAGCTTCATTGTCTGCCTCATTCATCGGACGATTCACAAAGCATATGGTGCACGCATCCTCACAATAGGGTTCTGATTACACATAAAAGCAGGATGACGGTCATCAGGTCGTATTTTCCCACGAATTACGTTTTAAATGCGACAATGACATTCAAGCTTACTACAAAGAATCAGTCTATTACCTCCACGCATATTCGTGAAAAAACAGTATTCCTACAAGTAAATCACCCTGTAGTCAGAAGCACGTGATGCATCAACAGTATTTTTCCGCCGGTTCTACTAGCTCGCTTACTTGGCCGAGACATTTGGATGGTTCTACTTAACGTAATTTATTCTGCTAGTATCTTCGAGAGCGGGGACTCTTTACCTTTCATTAATCGATAAGGGTCAATAGATTACCTTCGGCTCAATATATTCTGCCAGTGACCTAGGTTGATCCGCATGCTTCCTACGATACCGTGAAACAGATTTTACTGATCGGATGAGATGGCATATTTTAAATGCCGTATTAAATGGTTAAATGGTTTTATTCTGATTTTGTAGCTGATTTTTTATTTGATAAATTCTAAGTGTTGAACAATCTATATGAACATTGCCGTAAAAAGCTTCTGCAGCTGGAGTAAATATAGTATACACTGTCACAGGCTACGTTGAAATTATATGTAAATGTTACAAACAGCTCAATTAATAAACTGAGTTGCGAGTAAACTCCATAACTTCAGTTTATTAAATATCCAACGAAGTAGTAAGTCTAGACTGCGATTATCTATGATACTGTGTATGCGGTAGAGGTAACTACAATCTTTTTGTAACTAACACGGTCAAGCATAGTACGAGTGGGTAAGTCATCGCTGCGGCCGGGAAAAGATACTGCAAGAACGGGACCAAAGACGACTGAAGAGAATCGTTCAACGTGACAGAAGTGCAACCCTTCCGCAAATTGCTGCGGATTTCAATGTTGGGCCATCAACAAGTGTCAGCGTGCGAACCATTAAACGAAACATCATCGATATGAGCTTTCGGAGGTCCTCTCATGTACCCTTGCTGAGTGCACGACACAAAGCTTTACGCCTCGCCTGGTCCCGTCAACACCGACATTGGACTATTGACGATTGAACCCATGTTGCCTGTCCTGACGAGTCTCGTTTCCATTTGTATCGAGCGGATGAACGTGTACGAGGGCTGGAGACAGCCTTATGAATTCATGGACCCTGCATGTCAGCAGGGGACTGTTCAAGCTGGTGGAGGCTCTGTAATGGTGTTGGGCTTGAGCAATTGGAGTGACGTGGGACCCCTGATACGTCTAGATACGACTCTGACAGGTTACACGTACGTGCGCATCCTGGCTGATCACCTTCATCCAGTCATGTCCATTGTGTATTCCGACGGACTTGGGCAATTCCAGCAGGACAATGCGACACCCCACACGACCAGAATTGCTACAGAGTGGCTCCAGGATCACTCTTCTGAGTTTAAACACCTCCTCTGGCCACCAATCTCCCCAGACATGAACATTATTGAGCATATCTGGGATCCTTGCAACATGCCGATCAGAAGAGATCTCCATCCACTCGTACTTTTACGAATTTATGGACAGCCCTGCAGGATGCATGGTGTTAATTCTCCCAGCACTACTTCAGACATTAGTAGAACCAATGTTACGTCGTGTTGCGACACTTCTGCGTGCTCGCGAGGGGCCTACACGATATTAGGCAGGTGTACCAGTTTCTTTGTTTCTTCAGTGTATAAATGTTATAATAATAGTTACTGATCCGTAAAAGTAGCAAGTATAGTCTGCATTTTTGCTGAAATTTTCGCGGATTATGTTATTCATGTAATAAAAGTAAACTATGGTTGATGTACGAAAGAGAATATTTGTGTTGTGAGACACAGGAATGAAATGGAAATCAGTTTATGAGAGTCAATAATGTTACAGATCGTTAAAGCAGATAAATAGTTTGACCTCAAAAGTAATTGTGCTCTCTCATTAGTGCGAAATTTATACGATTCACTTTATGTGATGTGTGCTATCCTACAAGTTGGTAAGTTTTCTATGTTATGGTGGATTCCTGCCAACGTCAACAGCCAGCTTAATCGAAGGGTAGATGATGAGCACTAAAATTCATTAAATGGCTAATCAACAAAATTGGCCAACATATTGTCAAGACCACATTTTCCACCATATATGACATGACGTAAAAGAACGTAGTCAATCTGCACGTTGAAAGAAGTCCGTCAGTCCTGTTACGTTAAAAATTTTGCTTCTTGAATTTCTGCAGTTGTAACGAGTTCCATTAAAGGATTTAAAAATAAAAAAATTAAAACTAGAAAGTTTGGAATTTTTAAATGATAGCCATATACTAGTACAATAATTTCTCTGTCTGATACCATGCGAACTGCATTTACTCGTACTTACACACCGCAAGATGCACACTCAAGTCGCTCTTAATCAAGATCGAGTCTCATCCCACCGCTTCTCTCTGATCTGCAGAGCACCAGCTATCGATAAAAGAAAAGGTGATCTCTTCCTCCAGACGTGCAGATTTGGGAGGCGGTGGTTCCGGGGTCTCGCGACAGCTACTGGGGGTCAGGGATGGGGGTCAGGGAGGGAGGGCGGAGGAAGAGGTGCTAATTGATGACTCGGGGCACCCTCGTCTGCGCGGGCCTTTGTTGATGAGCGTTTGATGGGAAATTGAACGGATTTCCCTAACGACTGCCTATTGGCGCCTCCTTCCTTATCTCGTCTCTCTTGTGCTCGCGCTGTGTCTGTCTGCGTGAGCTGCGGGCCGGATAAACGCCTTTCTACAAAGGACAATTAGCGAGCCCGCCGTGCCAGCCGATACCGTCCCCAGTGGGCCGGCAGTAATGGAATTAATTTTTTCTTTCTCTCGCCCGACCCGGCAGCATCCCCCAGATGCTGACACCGGAAGCGCTAGAATTATACCTGAAGGAAAAAAGAATGCTTCACGAGCAGTTCCCTTCCTCGCCAATTGTTTGTCTTTGATGCGCGATATTGAAACTGTACCACAAACATACTTACATCATCAGGTTGACAGAAATTTCCTATTATGATGGAAACACCAATTTCAAAGTTCAGACTGAAATAAACATTCAGCGCAAGGTTGGTAACAGATATGTTTTAGTCAAAAATATTTGCATTTGTTTTGATTATATCATGAAAATCGAATGTCACGATTACTATAGACCAAAGGTAATAAGTATCTCCTCTGAAATTCGAAGATTTTTCAAGTTCTGTTAAAAGTTATTCACACTAACAGAGATACAAACACCATGATAGACAGCATAAAAAAATCAGAAAATAACTAAATTTTAATTTCTTGCATCTACTGTGCTATCTCAGTTTTATTTTACATATTATTTTATAGCAAAAAGTGAACCTGGTATGAAAATCCCTCTGGCGACCTTATCCAAATTATGGTCAAAAAGCAGTTTCACAGACAGCTGCTGAAGAAGTGCTGAAGGGAACTATCTGTTCAATAGCTAACGGAATATTCCAAGCTAACACATCTCTTCGGTCTTGTTTGAAACTATAAGCAATTGTGCAATTCCATGTCAAAAAAGATGTTTTTTGATCTTGTTCTATCTCAGTTTTCTCTTGCTGAATCATAAATGTACTTTCAGCTAACCTACAGACGGCATGTCTCATCAGTGTATCAGAGTTTTTTGGAACCACAGGAGTTTAGAAATCCCGGTACGACGACCATTCATATTTCCAGAAATACTTACGAAGTTTCTATCAATAATTGTTAAATAGCTTTCTGTCGGCTGTGCGAATTGGATGACGAAATACTAGTGATCTAAGGGGATAAAAAACGAATGCCACAGCTTTGTATAGCGGATTTTCCTTTCTCTTACTGCCAGAGCTGAGAATACCTCGTGTCTACGATTGTCTCAAACGTTACTTAAATTCATACACGTAGCTCGATGTCTAAGCCTACAGGAGTATCTTCCGATATCAATGATCTTACTTGGTGCTCTCATTGTGCTGAAATGTTCCCAGAAAAATATTACTAAATTTATAATTACTATAAAATATTTTATGTGTAGGAAATATTGCCCTCTCAGAAACGTGCAGGGTAGCATGGCCGCTGCAGTCTTCAGACACCCATGCCGCCTTTATATCAACTTCTACGGCTATAGCTATCCACTGATTCTGTGTGGTATCTTTTCATTGTCTTACGCAAAATCTCAGTGTGGCTAGCCTTCCTATCACCCGTCCGACTGCAGTCGCTTGCTGTCCTAACGTGAGTACTGTATGATCACGGCGCATAGCAATGTTCACCAGAATCTGAATTTCTATGTTGCATACTTCTGCCGTTTCTAAAGTTATTTGATCGCAGACAAGTTTCTACTGATTCCTTCGTGACAATGTCACTGAAGCTGCTTACTGTAACACCTCGGTCTTGCACGCACTTAAATTCTCTTGCAACACTTGCTGCAGCTGTTAGATAAAGTGTTAAGTGCTACTAAAGTTTACAATTTAAATTTATATGCATGCTAAGTTTGATGTAGTTCAGCTGTGACCGCATTATCCGGGAAAACTGCTATTTTTCTGATGAAATTAAATAAAATATCATAGATAATAAATCGCGAACATGTCTTATATGTATGAAGCTCACAAAACAGCGTAGAAAATCATCAGGTTCTTTATAAAGTTTTTACAGTCTTGTTTTCTCAACACTGAACGCATAAAAAAGCATGATGACTCAAATATTAAAAATTACCACACTTAATGAGTAGAGAATACTTCTACAAAAACATTATAAGCGTTTAACCCTATGACAGCTTCATACAATGCTATGCTATGAAGTCTCCTACAGAATTAAGTCTGAACGGTGACCACGTAAGAGGACGCGCGCACTACAGCTGAGTAATATTAAGCGCTGTGTTTCGCAGTATTTAATAACGTAGAGGAATATATATTTTTTTTAATGGCTTTCGGCAGCTGAGGCCATACAGCCAGCTCAATGTGTTATACTTAAGCTTCCAGTGAATCAGTTAAATCCAGTGATTATATAGTCTTCAAAGTGCGGACGCCACAGGACGGACAGGACGGACAGGACGGACAGGACACACACACACACACACACAACACTTAACATCCATGCCCGCGGCCGGATTCGAACCGGCGACCTTCGGCACGTGGAGCTAGCACTCTAGCCCCTACGCTACCGAGGCCGGCTAGAGGAATATTTTGAATCAACCGGTTTATGTTTACTGATACCGTAAGAGGGCCCTTTGCCAGCCTACCGTCATTGGAATATACTTCCTGGGATGCTTACTATAGTTAAATGGGCACTGATTCAGGAGCTGAAATATCCTGTCTATCTGATATGCTGGGATGCCATGAGGCATGATTCTTGGTTCTCAACGACTGCAGCTAGAAAAAATAAAAACAGATCGCCCACATGTTTGAATCATATATGAAATCAAATATCCAGTTGTTTCAAATATTACGAGTTAAAACTAAATAAGAACATAACTATTCCGCTGTTTTCTTTAGCGATAATTGACTTTCTTTAAATGTTATAATTATTGACTAGGATTACGGTGAATCAGCTGAGACATCAGTACGGAAAAGTTGTGGCCCATCGAGAGGCCTCGCAGTTCTCTACAAATGTAAGTGATAGGGTTTTCTCATACACATATAATGATGATACTAAAAGAGAAATATCTATCCATACAGACACAAGAAGTGAAACTTTTTTGGCTGAGGCAGACAGAAATTTGCTAGCGTTAACAGTTACGCGTTACACGTTACGAATTACGCGTTACGTGATTATTGCGCATGCGCCGCCACGTTCTGCACATGTGTAGAACGTTGATAATCACGTGATGACGTCAGACAGGACATTTATATCCAGAGGAGTCACCGCTATTAAATAGTGAGACAAGAACCAGTGTTCTTAATTGTTTATTGTTTATTAGTTGCTTTTTATTATTTATATTGGTTCATTGTTGATTTTTCACCATATCCTCTGATCACTATTGCAATGAAAGTTTCATATTGTAGCAGAAAAGTTAGTATTCGTCTTTAAAATAGAGGGAATGTGTTATTTATAACAGAGTGAATCAGATTCAGTCTTTTAGCTCGTAATTCTTTAATATCCAGAATGTCTTTTTGAAACCTGTTGGTACAAAATCCTCTGTTCGTGTAATAATGCACGAATATGAATGTCGGCTAAATAAACTTTAGATGTAATAGACAAAATATTCGTAACTATTTTGGATATGAATTTTATTCGGTTGAACTAATGCACTGAGAGTCGCTAATAGCAATTACACGCGGAGGCAGGATCGCAGAGTTCCAGTTTCGCCCTTCTGTTTCAAGGTTGTTGGAATGTGAACGAATACTCCACCAGCAAGCCCAGTTTAAACCCTCGTAGCCATTTTGAGTTCCCTCATTTGGCTTTCGTATGAGACACTGTTATCATGTAAGCAGGCGTGGTTGTGGGTGAGTACGTCTACTATCTCATGGCAGTTAGACAACGTCTCCTGATAATTTAGTAAACTTAGTCTGTTACAATTTAATCTTTGCATTAACTCATAACGTTTAACTTATCATTCAAATCTCGTCTTCCGTACTTCCTAACATAATACGTTGATTTAAATTCTGTTACCTCCTCAGAACTTCAGTTTGTTATTCATATCGACCGAGCATGGTGGGTGAGCATCAACGTTCTGGCCTTGCATTCCGGAGAACGCGAGTTCGAATATCCGCCCGGCCATCCAGATTTGGGTTTTCCATGGTTTCTTCAAGTCACTCCAGACGAATGCCGAGACAGTTCCTTCAAAATGCCATGGCCGAACTCCTTATCGTTCTTTACTTCCAGCCCTTTAATGACCTTGACGTCGACGAGGCGTGAAGTCATAAGCACAAAAAAAAGTTTTACATTTCAAGTCGCATTTTATTCATCTTGTCACTTGACATCCTAAGCACGAAGATCCATTTAGGTTCAATTAATTATCAGTTAAATCATGTTGGTAAACCTGTGAGCCGTTCGTAGCACGTATTTTCTCCCACCGTAAGGTAATTATCTAAACGGACAATTGTATGTTTATGTGTTTCCTTTAAATAAATGCTTTTTTAATGTTTGGTGATGTTGGCAAGTTAAGCAACCCAAGTGTATCTCAGCGATCTATGGTAAGCGACTATGTAATATGTTAAGATTAATTTAGAGCCCCGGTGTCACTGCTATACCGAAGACCGCCCTGGTGTCGAATTTCATAACTATTTAACGTCTTACGGAAGCCCACAATTGACAAATAACCACATAGACTTGGAAGCGTAAGCACTAACCCACAGACCAAAAGTCACTGACGAAATACGTCACGTGGGAAAGTTACAAATCCCGCGCCTGTTACATAGGAATTTAAAAATAAATAGTATACACAGTCAGTTGGTTAAATTTGTAACGTTCGTGATTGAAATTTGTGATGATTTAATTACAGTCTGGTTTGGCCATTCAGATTTCGATTTTACATAGACTCCCGATATTACTCCAGGTGAATGGGGGAATGTTTCCTTGAAAAGGTGTGATAATATAACACCCAGCCGGCTACTAATCATTATCAGATTCCTTAATTAGTTGTATACTTCTATAAATAATTGTATCGTTGTATGTAAATTGTTTTGTTGTATCGAAGGGTTCCACAGTCTGTAGTGTGTGCAGTCTTCGGGAGATAGAATAAGTTAGAATCGATATGTAGTGTCAAAATCTTTGGCACTCGCGATTTTAATCACCAGGGATTCGTGCGTAAGGACTGCAATCCTGCAGTATTTTCAACCCCGCGGGGTTTGCACCAATCCCGACAATTTATGAACGCATATATTTAAAACATAATTATTTAAAGCATTATTAAATTAAATCATAATCATCTTTCAATTAAATTTAAAAAAATTAATTTTTGTATTAAATGATAAGAATTAACAATTAAAAATATTTTAATTGGCAAAATGATATTAAAAACTTTTAGCATGTCTTAAGTATATTATGAGGTTTTACACTTTTGTTTTTAAATCTAAACCAATTTTTAAATAAATAATCAAAAATTTATAATACTCAGTCATAGATCATATTATGTGCCTTAAAGTACCTCGTCTCAGATCGAAAACATGGTATGCATAATGGCCAAGTCACCAGAGTTCTTTTTTTTTTTTTTATTCTAAATAAATGTTCTATAACACCGAGGGAAAGCATTATATTACACAAAGTGAAGTGAATATACTTTGTGTAGACTACGCTCAGAAGATGATATAACTTTTTGTCATTGACAAGCACGAGACTTGGTCTATTTTTACAAGAATTGTTTTTGTGGGATTCATTATTATGTTTCCCCATTCCTTGAAACTACTCATCAAGACGTAAACTGTCAAGTATTTCGGTTTTACTTTAAGTGGCGTAACGACTTTTTTTTAGAGAGGAAATTATTATTTTTTTATGTAAGGAGAGTTTCTCGGCGTATGATTGAAGTCCTCACGGGTGTATCACCGGATTGCGTTGTAAAAACACGAAATTTCACACGTGAGGAAAACGGCGGAGGCATTCGTCAAAGTATCGTGTTTTTACAACACAATTCGGCAATACAGCTGTGAAGACTTGAATGTATCTTTTGTTTTTAGTCGAAATCATAACAAGGAGTAGAATGAACACATGATATTAACTGAAAAATAACGTATTGTGGCGATTGACCAAATGATCCCAAGAGGGAATAATCGAAAGCCAGAGCGGCACATGTAAGCAGGCGGCTTTCATCAAAGAACATGTGTTTCAAACACATTGAGGCGGGTGGCGTTCTAAACAACAATAAGTCAAAGGATATACAATTGCCTTTTGATAGCAGCTAAATAAACAGGTATGCGATCGTGAAAATTACAATAACATTAGTTTCATATCAACGAATAATAAATTTTCAACAGCATGTACAGGAAGTTGTCACAATTACTTTATCTGCAACTATAGAAAATGGGAATAATGAAACCGAGAGTGAAAAGCTTTAACTATGTAGTTCAGATAACGTGTGCGACACATAAAAAGTACTTATTATATAAATAGAAAAACCCACTAAATACGCAGCATAACTCAAATTATAGAAATGTGTATTTAAAACAAACGTAAGATTTAATGAATATATAAAAGTGGATCTTTTTACTTATAAATGACGAAGACTGAAAAAAATAAACGTTTATTCACATGAGTCAAATACCAACTGCAAGGGTGCAGGCAAACAGTGCAATACTTCCGATAGAGTCCGAGCGGGACAGCGAGGCACGCAGACTGACACGCGTTTTCGTCCTATTTTGCGGATTGCGGATCCGCTTAATTTTGCTCGTGTTCCGCCAGACTGTCTAATGTTACGGGATCCCGCCAGCTACACCATTTGCTCTCATACTTCATGTTTATTTCACAGCAATTCACGTTCATGTTATACATTCGTGTTACAAGCTAAGAAACAAAGAAAAATATTTCCTTTCATTTGCGTATATATCATCCGTCACAAATCTCTTCCACCAGATACTTCATATATTACACTGTTCCAAAAAAAAACGTCACACACTTTTTAATCCTTCTTACTGTTCTTGACTAACTACATAATTTATTGTCTTTCAAACATAGCGATGCACCACTCAGTGCCTCTATCAAATTTTTTTTTTTCTCTCCCGCCAACAGACAATACCATCGAGGCACACCTCACATGCTTTCACCCGGCATTATCTCTCTTCGCGGACTCTCCCCAAAGATACTCTCACTTACAGTTTACTATTCAAAGATACTCAAATGCTCACACTTTCTTCGATATACTCAACACAACAATTTACAATACTCCTTGACAAAAACTAATGAAACAGCTAAATTGTTAAACATAAAGTACACAACCCAAAAGAAAAACAACGAAAAAAAAATATGAACCAATAAATTTTAAGTGTGATGGAAACCCCGTTGCCTTACATAGTGCACGTAGTTGCAGAATAAACACAGTGTTTTTAGGAACAGTGATTGATCATAGTAATAGTTCCAATTATTTTTGGCTAATTAAATTACTTAACAGCGTTCTAACTTTAAAATTAGACGAACAACAACTTAAAAGTGTGCGAGATGAGATGGGCCTTTTCATCCCTAACACGCTGCAATTACCGGTATAGAGGAAATGCAGTCTGATTCTTCGTGGACTGAAATGGTCGTTGAAGTCAGCTAATTAATTACTCTGTTAAGAGAAACTCAAAAGGCCATGACAAATCTCCTCCCAATTTTGCTCCCGGCTCTTATGACCTCGATGTTGATAAACTGGAAATCCCTACTAAAAATAAATGAGGACCAACAGTGAAGATTGGTTTGGCGTTACAGCACTGACTTTACCGTCGAATTGTCTACGTGTTGCAATGTTGCTTGTTGTTGTGCTTTATAAGTGATTGCAATCTAAATAAACTATTGATTCTTGGTATCGGAGTATATATTTTTTATTCTTATTTTGCTCTAGACTTCTACCAAAGGTGGTCGCCAGTTTAATTCTTACAGATTTTATTTAGCAATTAAGTTTATATCTCCTGAAATTTAGTTCATTTTAATTATCTTCTCACAACTGTTCCTATGATACAAACAACAAATTCCTTCGACAACATTCCGATCCGAAAGAAGTCCACTTTCCAAGCAGGATCGATCAGTTAATTATCGATCAGTTAATTTGCAGTTCAGAAGTCATTACTCCAAACATCTAAATCCCACTGTTCAATTATATTTCACTCTCTACCGTTTTTCTTCTCTCAAATTAAGATTCAACTGTGACATTATTTCAATCAAAATTGCCCTTTTTCTTTAATTTCTTTCACGTCATTCCTTGCGTCTACCAACAATAATTCTCCTCCAAAGACAGTCCACTATATTTGAGAATATGTGAATCTAGGCGAATAATCGCTATCTCAACTGCTATTCTTCCCCTGTTAATTCTATGTACATTTATTATTTTAATAAGTTTCTCTCGGCATTGAGAATTAATATAATATTCTCTGCTTACTAGCCGAGTGAGCAAGGTGTTTTCACAGAAGATGGCGACAGAGCCTCCGATCGCCGAAATATCGTGTCAAAACACCCTGCTCAATCCGCTAATCTTAATTACACTTACATCAATCAATTATACTTACGCCCATCATTCACTATTATTTATTGTAGATTTTTCGGCTATTATTAATAAAATTATACTTCCTTTTAAATTCTAATTCTATTTGGGCTTGCTATGTTACATACGGATAAATTATTTTGTTTTAAACGTAATTGATAGTTGCTGTAAATGATACATATTTGTTGATATGTTATAATGAAAAACGTGATCCGCTTATCTGGAATGTGTCCGCCGTTGTAGTCGACACTTCCGGCGTCGAGGGAGATTGCGTGAGACGTAATTAACACGGGGTCGTTCTGACCAGAGATTTATCGAGCCGCGGCGCTCGGCTACGCCGTCGCCGGCGGCACTCGCTGACTTATCGTCACCACAAATTACTCAATTGGACGACGTACGAGCGTGTCGTTGCGAAGGCAGCCGTTCATCATAGTTAAGATTACTCAGATCTCACGCCTGTGCTGTAGCAACGACCGTCTAGTATTACTAATGGTACGTGCGAAATTCTCAACGAAGATGAGTTACTGTCATTGCTACCTGGAAAAAGTTGAAATATTCAGGGAAAAGAATGAAGACCAATACCAAAATTATTGAGGTTGGCTACTGTGTATTTTACAAATTTCTGCCAGTGTGGTTCAGTGTGATTAGGTGCCTCACTCACTCTGGACCGAGGAGGTTACAACGGCACAGGGACGTGCCCTAGCAGTCGCGCAATGGCCTTCCAGACTACGATTTTTAGGCAGTTTTCCGCAGCCATCAAGGAATATGGCGACACAGGCCCTAATCTCCATCTCATAAATTACACATATCACAAACAAAAAATACACTTTTAACACGCTGAATATATTTACACGTTGCACACACACAAGAAGCTTACAGTCAATATTTCAATGGATATAATGCCAAGTGTTTAGTCAGAAATATGTATAAGTGTAAAACAGTTTTCTACTTGTGAAAAGAAGATCTTTTCCAAACCGCCTTGTAAATATCATCACCCTAGCTGTAAGTACAATGTAAACATGTATATAATAATTTGAAATGCTTTTATCAAATGTAATGAAACACATGTAAAACAAATTCACAGCCCCTGACGATGCCCCACACCATAAGGGCGAAACGCGCACGGGAATAAAGTAACATTAACATCAACAGTTGTTTCCAGACGGAATTTTGATTTATAATCTGTTAACCAACAACTGCGGAAGATGGCCTGCAACCAGATTTGCAAAGTAAATATTGTTTATCATTTGATTTTTCTATATTTAAAGCAGTAGTTTGGCCATGTTCTTTAAATCGCATTACATTGAACGCTACAAGGTACAGTCGCAGACAAAGAACTTTACGGAAACAATGGAAAACTGAGATTGGATGAGGTTTGAATCCACGTCCTCCCGAATGCCAGGCATCGGTCTTGGTAGGCAAGGATTAATGCTTGACGCAAAGGTTTAGAGAAGTATCAGTGTTAGTTAGAAACAAAGGGAGATAGGAATGGTTTCCTACTTGCACTCTTTGAACTTTAAAATTTGAAACTGCTACATTATTTTGGAGATGGATCTATTGTTATTATTATTATTATTATCGTATGTCCCCATAACGGAAAACGATAAGCAATCCTGACTGGATGCGTTCAGTTCCTCTTAGGGATGTTCTTCTTCATTCTTTTTCATTCTTTCACTGACGGTTAGCTTTTCTTCAGCAGTCCAGACGCGTTTAAATTATTCCTCTTTTTCTCTGAAATACCTTCCCACGAGTTCACTTTCTTATTAAAAATCTCTCGGTCTGTGACGTCTCTCTTAGCAATGCCTGCAGGCTTCAGGTCTTTCTCCACCTCCTTCAGCCTTGTGGTTGTTGTTTTTCTGTTTCTGTGTATTCTAAAATTTGTCTTGAGATTCTTTCCTTCGAAAGTCTACTCAGATGTCCATAAAATTTCAGCCTTCTTTTCTTCATGTCTCATTCTATGTTTGATATTTCCTCTGTGGTTTGAAGACTACACTGTCCAACTTCGTTCACTCTGAGTGCCAGGATTTTTCCGCTAATTTTTCTTTCTTGATTTGTTCTGTTCCTTTTTTGTGTTCATTGCTAATGTGTCACTAGCGTATGTAACTGCTGTCATAATTACTATGTTATAATGTCTTATCTTGGTATTGTCTGATATACATTTTTTGTTGTAAATATTTTGTACTAAACTCATTGCTTTCTTCATCTTCTGTACTCTTGCTTCCTGTGCTTTCTCTTCTAGTGCTGTTGGTTCTATGATTTCGCCTAGATATATAAACTGTTTTACCTTCTTGATTTCACCATATTTTTTCCCTTAGTTTTTGCGTTTCTATTTTGTTCTCTATGAATTCTGATTTTTTTTTTAATTAAATTTGTTATCCTGTTTTTTCTGCGCATTACTTGAGGATTTCTATTTGCCTGTTGGCCACATCTTCTTTGTCTGTGATGATTGCTTGGTCGTCAGAAAATGCCAGATATTGTATGTATAGTCCTTTTCTTCCGATTTTTATTGGTGCCCACAAGTTTTCTGCTTTCAGCTGTTTCTGTCATTACTTTATCCAGTACAATGCTGAAGAGTAGTGGTGACAATTCATCTCCCTGTCTTACTGCTCTTCTAATATCGAATGGTTGAGATATTTCACCCATGAATTTTATTTTAGATGTGATTTCGGTTAGTGTCTCTTCCATCAATCTTCTGGTTTTGTCGTCTGAATTCCTTTCTTTGATTATATATTATTATTACTATCAAAATTGTTGCACCGCGACCAAGCTTACCTTTTACAAATGTTATAGTGATAACAACAGCAAGGTATTATTTTACCGAACCATTGAAAGATCTAGAAATAATTGATTTACAGTTCATGACTTAGTTCATATTTGCGTACTTTCCTAAATGCTCTTTATACTTACGCCTAAACTTTGTGTGAATTTGTCATAGGCAATTCTGTAATTCTGCAGTGTTAGAATGTGTGTGACGTAAGCCATTAAACCTCTCTCATTGGTTATATAAATATTTATGAAAAGTACGTCTTGAAACTACGTTTACCAGCGAAGTGTCCACTGTTCATTTACAAAGAAAATAGACGATGACTATTAAAATTATAAAAAAGTTGTATCATTCGTCTAAAATCAGTTGATTTAGTAATTTCAATCATTCAAATGAATCAAATGTAGTAATTATTTATAAGTAGAGCTCCGAACTAAGGGTCTAAGAGTCTGCGAGTCTCTTGCGCGCAGGGAACTCTCTTCTAGTCTTGGGTAAAGTGCTGGGTATTGAAGGTCTACATTATCATGAATTTAGTGTACCTCCTACCACTTACGCTGTTATATTAGGTAGCCGGGTCTAGACAGAAGCATAACTGAAAAACCGAAGAGTCACGCGAATTCTGTCTCCAGATGTACCTATCCAATATACGGGACCACAATCCTTTCAGCCACACTTCCAGGTTCTATTATTTCATTTGAATTAAGTTACACACTAATAGAGAATAAAAACAAATACGATTGATTTAGATTAGTGATTATTTCATCTTATCTCTGCCTTAATGTCTTTCGATGGATTCCCTTCCCCTGAAGTTGCATGGCGCTTAAGAATTTTCAGCTTAAGATAAAGTCCTTGCGCATAATCTAGACTGAAGCCTGCAGGATAATGAAGACTCAAGCCCTGAATGAAATAGCGTAGAAATAAATTTAATATTGTTCTTTAATAACGATATTAAAGTGGCTGAGCTACATCAGTTTTTTTTCCAGGTAAATCCATAAAACCATGATAACTATGTGAGCAAGAAACATAGTATAGCTTCAATAAAAGAAACGTATAAAGCAAGCTAGTATCGTCTGGTTATAACCTTTCCTATTTTCGTATCCTTATGTTGGCACATTTTACAGGTCCATTTCAATTTACAGTGAAAGCTGAACTACTATCACATTTTGAGTATTTGGCGTATGTTCTGTGACAAGTTTTTTTTCTGTTTTGATGAGAGAGTAACGAAAAGAAATAGTGAAATCCGGCGCCACGAATTCAGGTCAACCATTCGAAAAAACAACATCGTACCTCATAACTTAACGTCCCCGTTCGACTATCGTATCGTGATAAACAGTGCTATACGTGATTAGTCTACACCCACTGCAAACACGACAGGGGTTCTACCAAGGAGTTTGATATACAGTCTAGTGATTAGAAAATAAGCACGAAGAGACCTGTTATCGATTACGAAAGTTACTTGTTCCTGCAGTTCTCGTAGCTGTGTACAGTTCTAGACACTTCAGCCTCGTTGACTAATAAGGCCGTTTGCTATTCCTGATCGGCGAATATTTTTGTGCATCTAATTACGTACTTTTAATTTGTTTTTTACCATCAAGCACAGCTGTTTTTGATGTGCCTTAGGATATTAAATTGAGAAAAGCGTCTTTTACGTGAATTATTGTACAATTTGGGCCAAACCAAAAATTATCAGTAAAAACAAATTCAAAAATTGTGACAATATGGTGTTGGTAAAACGCACAAAAATTGATAAAATTAAATTTCGTCGTTCAAAAAGAAATGGTTTAACAACCATTCAAATGTTTCTACAGAAAACTGCCAGACTCTTACAAAAAATTAAATAACTATAATGACATTTGTATCAATAAGATTACAAATCTAAAAGTAAGATTAATTTAATGTAGCTGTGTAATTTTGTTTAGAGACTAGAGAAAAACGTTTTAATTACTGGCAGACACGGTGGGAATAAGTTCATGATGAAACGCACAATTAAGGAATATATAGTCAGGAGAATTAATGAAGGTCGGTGGGTGGCTAAAGGTAGTAAGTAGTTAGAAACATCTGAGAAGAATGTTGGAGAAATTTAGAAGGGATTCTTTACGTGTAGATGGAAAGCAAAACAAACAAAACCTACTTTCTTACAAGTGTTACCAAAGGGAAATGAGAGAGAGAGATTTATCAGACGTATTATGACTCCATTTTCAAGTAGGCTGCCAAAACCTTTTGTAGTGATATAGCGATATACGGTACTGCAATCTTATAGGAGCAGGAAATGAAAGCACATCAGGGAGACAATTCCACACAGGATAAGGAATGAGGATATTAGGTTTACTTAAAAGAAGAACCATTGGTAGATATATACGGAAGACCGGACAAAGTGAGTATCATGTACTGATTATCAAGCAATATTTCTGAAATTTAGATACAATTGAATCAACCAAAAGTAAGAAGAAATTCAATTTCTCTAGGCATTTGATAGATTGTTCGTGGTTTAATTAATACGATAATTAAGTAGTCCACGATACGTTTCAGTTTAAACTTGTTTATTTTTCTTAAACACGTCGTCAAAGATACTGGTTACATGCATTCATACAATCCAGAGATAGCATTCAACACTTCTTCCACAGACAATACAGTTCCCGGCTGTCGCAAACTGAGTTGGTGAAAACTTTGCCGAAAAAACAACTAAACTGTTTCTCTGACTTGGATGATCGCTTTATATTAACTCTCCCGAAATTTCTAGAACACTTCAAAAGATTCCGACCGAGATTTCTCGAACATTAACAATATTTAAACAACTGAAACATATTAAAAACAATAAGAATTAATTAATAATCATATTCAATCAATACAAATTGGTGAGAAATGGAAATTAAAGATGCTTAAACACAAAATTATTCACAGAAATCATTTTAAACTGTAGCAAATTGTCCTTTAGACATCGTAACTTGCATTAAAACTTGGAATTACGAACATTTAAACAATTCTCTTGCACAATTCTGTTCTTAGACATATTAAATGGCCTTTAAATAATTTCTTTTCACAAAAAAAGTCTATATACACTGATTTACAGGAAATTGCAAAACAAACATACCAGATCATATTCAACCAAGTGCTTCATAAAATACCATTACATTTAATTTTAGATTTGAGGGCTGTTACACATTGTATCTATCATTTTTTGTTATTGGTATTACAGGTCTGAACATAACCACAGTGGGGAATTTGCTGTAATGGATACTTGTTACTTCTTTTTCCCTAATATGAAAGTGAATTTTTAAACGGGTTATAGTGAATTGTGTCGTTGTTTACTTAACTGACAACGGAATATATCCTAAAAACAGCAGACTAGTAGTTACGAAGATTAAAAAATGGTGTAACCGAATCACACATACGTTTTGTGTTGCTTTATCATTATGTGTTTCTTTATAGGTTGCGATTACCAAACCTTTTGACCTGCTTCGTGCATGATATTTTGTGCTTTTCTTCAGTATGAGAGGGCTTCATACTTTATGTTTACCCCCAATGTTTGCATAGTACAAAGGTCACTTACAACGTGTCACTGATACTTCCTTAAAGTTTTGTCTCAAGCATTAATTCTAGCCTACCAAGCCCGATTGGTTAGAGTTAACGAACTCTCTTGCCTGGCATTCGGGAGGACGTGGATTCAAACCTCATCCAGTTTTCCCCATTTCCGTTTTCCATGGTTTCCGTAAATCTCTCCAGGATGAGGGAAATCGCATGCAGGAAATGTGTGATAATTACTTCGTTCTGTGGGACTTGGAAATTTTCATCCGTGTTATCAAACCATGACTGCAGAAACATTCAAAAATTCCTTCACTACGGTCCCAACCAAGACACTTAAGCTGGTCCTAGCTGTGTTGGGGATAGATCTAATCGCATTGTAAGGGTAAGCGATTCGAGTCGGTTGTTCGAAATGGGTGGTTTTAAGTGTGTGTAGTATTCGTCTTGTATTGGCTTCACTATTGTTTATCACATTATCTCAGCAAGCTTAACACAATAGTAAGAAATGTATAAACTAGAGCAGGCTAAGTGGGCGCGGACACCAAAGGTCAAAATATACTTAAATCAGCAGATGGAGGCAGATCGGTCAATTTTCAATAACGCGTACTATCAGTTTTTAAGTAAAATCACTATCATTACATATTATTAATCAATTCATTTTGTAATCAAATAGTACTAGTAGAATCGAAAGCTACGAGGAGTAACTTTCAGAAAGTTTTGATGACTATTTATTACATATTAGAGCAATGTTATATTCCAACACTTTCCTCTATGACCACGTAACGCTAATAATATTTTATATGAATTTGTTCCTGTTAATTTCGGCAAATGGCAATTCTTAGGTGGTCGTCATATTTTGAGAAAGGAGGATGTATATTCACACACCTTATTAGAGGTAACTCTACTGTACAACTATTCTTCACTCCTCAAAACCACTGGAAAATTAACACTTCCTCGAAGTATTTGTCAGATAAGTTACTTTCTCCTTGCCTCTGATCTGCAATTTCCTTCAGTCAGCTGTAGAATTTCTTCCTCGTTAATAACCACGCACCGTCTTGAAGAGATCACGTCGTACACACGGAGATGAAATTAAACACCTCTGCCTGTATATTGAAAAACTTCACTACAGTCCATCTAATTTCCTATGCTTTTTTGCGTGATATCTATAAGCTCTTTTTAGTGCTCAGCTATGTTACTAGCTACCACAAAAAAAAATGTTTTTTACCAGGTTTGGTGGTTCTGTGAGATGTTTTAGAAGACGTCAATCGCCTTTTGGTTCAAAAACATTATTTAAAATTTTTAATGGCGTATTTCCTTCTAAGCAAATCATCCAGCTAAACCATTCTATTTGATCATCCTGTGTACTAATGTACTTCCAAATTCATTTTGTTCGTACAAGTGAAAAACGACGCATAACATGCGCAACACTTACTTTAACACTCTTGCTCGAAGCCGGACTCGCACCGGTATCGAGAGTCCCATATCGCTCAAGTCTCATGGATTCAAATCTTTGACCATCCATCCAGATTTCGGTATTATATGGTTAATCAAAATCACACCGTGAGCGATGGGATGGTTCCGTAAAAAGGCCATGGTTGAATTACTTCCCGATCCTTGCACCAGTTCTTTTTCTGCGCTAATGATTTCAACGTCGAGTAGCTCTAAGGAAAAAATACACCGAACTGGCGACTCCCCGCAAGTGGAACTGGCACTCTAGTCCCTTCGCTGCCGAGGCCGGTAGTGGAATAAAGTAAAACCAAAAAGGGAAAGGTCCAAAACATATCACAGAGATTTAATTAATTTTATTTAAGTAATTTCTTGTGACGATATCGAGGTGGCAAGTGTTTTTGTTTTAATCTAGATTGATAAACGCAAGATTTTTAATTTATTTATTCTTTTACTTCCGGCTTTTCAATCCGTCGAGGTCATTAGAGGCAGGAAAGGACCTGGTGGCAAGGATGTGGAGGAATTCGCCATTAGCCTTTTGAAGAAACCTTTGCGGTATTCGTTTGGAGTGATTTGGGGAAACCATAAAAACCGTATATACGAATGGCGGACTGGGACTTTGAACCAACGCCCTACCGAAAGTTAGAATAGAACGTTTCCCACTCACCTGCAAACATCGTTTATTTGTTTTTCCTTCCTCTTAAAATTTCGGTCACGGTCACGGTCTTTGAAGGAATTTTTCCGAAGTTTAATTAGGCAAGAATTAATGCTTAACGCAAAACTTTAAGGAAGTATCAGTGTTAGTAAAATACGAAAGGAGATATTAAAGATTTTCTACTTGCATTCTTTTAGCTTTAACATCTGAAACCACTAAGTCAAATTGAAGACGGATCTGCTGTTATTATTTGTTATTATTGCTATTAAAATGTTATGATGAAAACCACAATGAGGTTTTATTTTTCCATACCATTGGTAGATGTAGAAATATTCATTTTTATTTCTCGACTTAGTTCATATTTTCGTTCTTTCGTAAACACACGTTCTACTTGCGCTTAAACGTTGTGTGAATTTGACATACGCAGTTCTATAATGCTGTGGCTTTGGAATATGTGACTTAGTCCATTCAACCTCTCTTAATTGTTCTTCTAATATTTATCTGCGTAATTTAGCTAATGTTTTCAGTATTTGTAATGTAACTGGGTTTGCTTGGAGAAGTGTGTGCTGTTCATTAAAAAAAAAAAGATAGACGATGACTATAAAAATTATGAAAAATGCTGTATTATTCCTCTAAATTCAGTCGCTTTCCTTATTAAATAATCATTATGACTAAAAGTTGGTTATTTGTGATCATTTTAACTGTAGATCTCCAAATTCAGCCTCTGAGCGTCTGCGAGTCTCTTGCGCGCAGGGTTATTTTTCCAGTCTTGGATAAAATACTGGGTATGGTAGGTCTGCTTAGTGATGAATTTAGTGTACCACCTACCAGTTATGCTTACTCATGAGGTAGCCATGTCTAGTAAGAAGCATAACCGAGTGACGATGAGTATCGTAAATTCTCGCGGGCCTTGACTGTTCAGTCATCCATAACATACGTCTGAATGCTGAGACCCCACACAAACAATATAATGTACCACCCAATAAAAACCCTACACACAACTTACATTATTCTAGGACAGACAAAGACAAATTCTCTCTCATCTTTATCTTTATATATATAAAAATATCGTGTCACGATGTTCGTCCGGGATGAACTCCGAAACTACATAACCGATTTAGATTAAATTTGGCTTACTGTGTGTAATTTAGTCCAACTTAAAAGATAGGATAGTTTTTATCTGGATTATAGACCTCAATATTTATTATTTGCGAAATATATGTTCATTATGTGTTTGACATGGGACAATGGTTGTATTTATTGCAAGCCACCAATGCTAAGCGGTCTGCTGGCTAAGTGGTTAGGGCGTTTGACTGGAGTTGGAAAGGTCCCCGGTTCGAGTCCCTGTCTCGGCGAGGATTTTTATAGGCAATTAACCCGTCAATAACTTCCGGCGCAGCATGCTGTGTGAGGAGAAATAGGCCAGGACGTTACTGTGGTTCGGATTCGACGTTAAAATGTAGGTCCCCTGTGCCAGGCAGGATGGGCGGGCTAAGTAAAGGCGGCTACGACAGGAGCAGAATGCCCAGCCAGTAGAAACCATGTCACCAGGTCATTACGACCACACGAAATTATTATTATAGTTCCATAAGTTTCTAACAGATGGCGATGTGTTAACTTAACGATACAACACTTGGTTAGCTAAGTTGGGTAATCATCCAGTAGATCACGTTCTATTTCAATTATTTATGCTACAGTTTATTCCTAACAGATGGCGGTGTGTTAATTTATCGAACCATCCAGTAGATGGGGTGTATTTCGATTTATTTATTCTACAGTCTATTCCACGCCAAATGTGTGAGTTTCTTCAATTTTAATTGTGCTGTGTATTGTGTTATAATTATACTGTATTGTTGTTCATCGTTTGTGTGTCTTTATACCTAACGACAAAGTAATTACACACATGAATATAACATTGAAGAAAACGTTACGATAAATTCGAATCGTGTAAGCATTTCTCGCTAGCTTATCATTTTTCTTCTTCTTTTGTTATGGTCAGCTAGACCACCAATTCAATTTCAATTCCTCTCCTGTTGTTTTTTCTTTTCCTCCCCAGTACTCCTTCATTATTGCACTCCTCTCTACCTTTGAATCCTGCCATATTCAAAGTCTGCTATCGAAAAAATTTTCTTTCCATACAGTTCACTGGTATTATTTCGTTTCAAATCTTTCTAAACCTCTTGAAAGCCTGGTGTCATCCATGCTATAAATATAAAAAAATATCATTCTTCTTTTTCTGTTATTTTTTCAATGTTATTTTATATTTCCTCATTAGTTCTTAACTTCCATTTTACTGTATTTTTCAATGGACCCAAAAATTCCGGTTTCACCACTGTATTATAGTGTCTTATTTTAAGGCTTTCAGAAAGGCACTTTTTGTTGTAATTCAAATATTTTTCAGTGAAATGTCGCCAAAGAATCTAACCTCGACAATGCGTGTAGCAGAGAGGCAAGACGCACGACGAGAGAGCTCATCAATCAGCAACACAAATCGCGGCAAGTAAGGAAGTTCAAAGAATCAGGACAGCTGAGCGTCGTATGCAAGAATCTCAAGAACAGCGTGATGAACGTCTGTGACAGAATATATCGAGAACAAGAGCGGCACGAGAACAGCACATAGCTACATTTAGAGAAAGAGAACGAGAGAGACAGTAAATCAGCCGTGCTTTAACACGTGTATCATTTGTTCGTCTTGCGTTCCAATATGCACCAGCCATTGATTACTCTGCACATTCTAAAACTGCAATCGGTGCAATGAAAAATATGCCAGTATTATCAGGCGTTGAAATTCCGCAATGAAGCAGCCGGCATGTGTTGTGCATCAGGAAAAGATGTATTATTACCACTACCCAATCCGCCAGAACATTTACAATCCTTCTTGCTGGCGAATCAAACGATTCGAAATTGTTTCTGCGCAAGACACGCAAATTCAATTCTTGCTTCCAGATGACGTCTTTTGGGGCAACAAAAATTTGCGATCTTACATCTGATGGACGTCATTTTGAAACTAAATTCAAAATACAAGGCCAGGTGTACCATAAGATTGGGTCGTTGATACCGATGCCAAACGATGACCCGAAGTTTCTCCAAATCTATTGGAAATTGTGAGGAACGCTTGAAAACTAGGTGCCAGTATAATTTCATCGAACAAGCAGAAGAGAGAGCAATTGTGGTATTGTTGGAAAATTGTTTGGAAAATAATAATCAACTTATTCAATTGTGTCGCCACAATTAAAAAATGACAACTATCAAATTGTCATCAAAGCTGACAAATTACCATCAGGAGAACACGCTGGCAGATTCAACGCGCCAACCGTAGATGAAGTTGCAGTTTTTATGGTTGGTGACTCAGTTGATTAAAGTCACACGTCAAGATAGAACGGATTTACTACACCGTTCGTATGACGCACTCCAGTATCCACTGATATTCTGGCAAGGGCAGAATGAATATCACATCAACATCAAACAGCGTGATCCAGTTGCTGGTAAATTTAATATTCAACTATTTAATTCGTTATTTTATTAGTACAGTAGACCCGCGGTATTCCGACCAGGGGCCGGATTATAGCGGGCCCACTATATTGATTTCTTATTTTTTTTTTACTATTTAATTTATTATTTTTTCAGGTAAAAAAAAAAAAAAAGTTACTTCAATGAGTACTACGCCCCCGATTGATGATTAGACGTAATTAGGATAACTATATCCTTCGATATCGTCAACTGTGCCTTCAATACGTCGTGGATATGTACGCCAAGGTTGAAAACAAGCATTTGCGATTTATTCGATACAACCAGGCTAAATTACGATCGGAGGAATACATCCTCTTACGAGATACTGTTATCGGCAATATTTATGAAAATTTAAACGCCAATGATATCGGTAATGCATTTATTTTACCTTCAAGCTACATCGGCCACGGAACATGCAGGAATATATACAAGATGCGATGACTTACGTACGTCATTATGGTCGTCCAGATTTGTTTATTACATTTACATGTAATCCGAATTGGGAGGAAATACAAACTTTGCTATTACCAGGCCATCAATCAATGCATCGTCATGATGTCACGGCACGTGTGTTCAAACAAAAATTAAAATCATTGATTGATTTAATCGTAAAACATTCAGTTTTCGGTAACACACGTTGCTATCTGTATTTGATTGAGTGGCAAAAGCGAGGTTTGCCTCATTCTCACATTTTGATTTGGCTTGAAGTTAAAATCCGTCCAGAAGAAATTGATCAAATAATTTCAGCCGAAATTCCGGACCCATTAATTGATCAAGAATTGTTTGATATTGTTACCAGTCACTCGATCCACGGACCGTGCGGTGCTTTTAACATGACATCGCCATGCATGGAAGGTGGAAAATGTAAGAAGCGTTTTCCAAAGGAATATACGAATGATACTATTACGGATATCGATGGTTATCCGTTGTATCGCCGCAGAAACGCTGAGAATGGTGGCCAAACATTTACAATGCGAATGTCAAATTCTAGAAACCAAGTTGAAATTGACAATCAGTGGGTGGTACCATACTCACCATTGCTTTCAAAAACGTATAAGGCTCATATTAATGTCGAGTTTTGCAGTTCTGTAAAATCCATTAAGTACGTTTGCAAATATGTTAATAAAGGCAGTGATTTGGCCGTATTTGAAGTTCAAAATGTAAATAAAAATGACGAAATAACACGATACCAAATAGGTAGATACATCAGCAGCAACGAAGCTATCTGGCATATTTTTAGTTTTCGCATCCATGAAAGAGACCCTTCCATCCAGCATCTTGCAATACATCTTGAAAACGGTCACGTATATTTCACCGAAAATATTTTCCAAAGAATACTTGAGCCACCAAAAACGACAACCACAAACTGAATTTTTCACATTGTGTCAAAAATCTGATGTGTTCCGCCAATTCGCAAAAACATTATTATATACCGATGTTCCAAGCTATTTTTCATGGAACAAATTAGGTAAAAAATGGTAGCCACGTAAACAAGGAGAACCACATTCTTCGATCGCAGGCATATTCAAAGCCAAGACATTAGGACGACTTTACACAGTGCATCCAAAACAACGTGAATGTTTCTTTCAGCGTTTGTTATTGGTGAATGTTCCCGGACCAGCTTCTTTCGAATTTTTACGAACAGTTAATGGTCGAGTGTTCAATACATGTCGAGTGTTCAATACATGTCAAGATGCATGTCGCGAGTTGCAGTTGCTGGTAGACGACAATCATTGGGACCTGACACTTTCTGATGCAGCTTTGACAGCCACACCGAATAGTATTCGTCCAACTGTTTGAAATTATTTTGACAACATGTTATCCAACACAATCTTCGAGTTTGGGGGAAAAATATACAAACAGTATGACTGAAGATATACTACACCGACTTAAACATAAAAAACAATGTCCAAATCGAGATTTCACACCAAAGATTAATGAAGCATTAGTGTTAATCGAAGATTTATGCATTTTAATTTCAGATTTGCCACTTAATCATTATGGTATGCCATCACCTGATCGACCGACAATTATTGCGAATAATGAGCCATTACCGACAGCAGAACAAAAAAATATTTAAATCGATTATGCTGACTGTTGATGCTGAACAAGGCGGGTATTTTTTTTTTTTTTTCCTTGGACGCGCCAGGTGGAACCGGTAAGACATTTGTAATATCGCTGATCCTTGCGAAGGTGCGGTAGCAACAGAAAATTGCATTGGCAATTGCATCGTCAGGCATTGCTGCCACTTTGTTAGATGGTGGGCGAACCGCACTTTCAGCATTTAAGCTGCCACTAGACATTCATAACAAACCATACGCAATGTGTAAACATCAAAAAGAAAAGTGGAATGGCTGCAGTGTTGCAAAAGAGTTCAATTATAATTTGGGATGAGTGTACTATGGCTCATAAACATTCACTCGATGCATTTCATAGAACTGTGCAAGATTTGAAAGGTAACGATAAACTTTTCGGTGGTACTGTCCTACTACTGTCTGGTGGCTTCCGACAGACATTACCAGTGATTCCTCGCTCTACTTTTGCCGATGAGATTAACGCATGTTTAAAACAATCGTTTTTATGGCGGAATGTCGAAACACTTTGATTGACCATGAACATGCGAGTACAGTTTGCAAAATAATCCATCGTCACAAGTATTTTGTAAGAAATTTCTGGATATTGGAAAAGGTGAAATAGAACTGCATCGAATACACAACACATCAAATTGCCAGACAAATTCTGCACTGTTGTTCACTCAAAAATGAACTAACTCAGCGTGTGTTCCTGGATATATCAAATAATTACTTAGATCATAATTGTATCAGTAATCGTGCTATTTGGCAGCAAAAAATGTTGATGTCAACGAAATTAACTTCCAGATACAACAGTTGTTGCCAGGTGATCTGATGTCTTTTAAATCAATAGATACTATTGTAGATGAAAATGAAGCAGTAAATTTTCCAAATGCGTTTTTAAACTCTTTGGATATAACAGGAATGCTGCCACACAATCTCCGGTTAAAGATTGGTTCACCGATTATTCTTCTTCGTAATTTGAATCCACCTAGATTATGCAACGGTACACGTTTGGTGATCAAAAGGATGTTCTTGAAGCAACTATTTTGACTGGAATGTTTAAAGGAGAAATCGTCCTGTTGCCACGTATTCCATTGATACAGTCAGAATATCCAATACCATTTAAAAGGTTTCAATTTCCGATTCGTTTGGCATCGCTATGACAATAAATAAGTCTCAAGCCAAACAATGTCCGTTTGCGGCTTGGATTTGGAAAATACGTGTTTCTCCCATGGGCAACTATATGTCGCCTGCTCACGTGTAGGGAAACCATTAAATCTATTTGTATTAGCAAAAGACAGGCTAACTAAAAATATGGTGCACCAATTAGCGATTAGATAAATTAAAATTATAAATTTTAATAATTTAAAATAATGAAAGTAATTGTAAAAAATGTGTAAAAATCAACTTCATAGGCCTCATTTATAAAAATGAAATTTCAGTTTATATAAATAAATAAAAAATAATTTATTTATTTATTTTATAAATATAATTTTTATATAATTTCAATTAAGTAATTTGTAATGAAATGTAAATTAAAAAATTTTGTGATCGTTTGTCCTTAATTTCAACTCTCCGTAACTCTTTACCAATTACATTTGAATTTCCAAATCGACTACAATGTTTTTGTCTTTATTAGTGAATATTAATTTGACTACTTGAGGAAGTTTAGAATAATATTAATCCAACGTACTATAATTAGTAAGTCACAGCAAAGCGTGACCGGGTCAGCTAGTATATATAAAAATCTCGTGTCACGATGTTTGTCCGGGATGAACTCCAAAACTACATAACCGATTTTGATGAAATTTGGCTTAATGTGTGTAATTTGATCCAACTTAAAAGATAGGATAGTTTTTATCTTTATTATAGACCTCAATATTTATTATTTGCGAATTAAATGTTCGTTAACTGTTTATCATAGGACATGGTTTGTAACTATTTGTAAGCGACCAACTTTAAGCGGTCTGCTGGCGTAGTGGTTAGGGCGTCTGACTGGAGATGGACAGGTCCTCGGTTCAAGTCCCTATCGCGGCGGTGATTTTTATAGACACTTAACCCGGCATTAATCTCCGGTGCAGAATGCTGTGTAAGGTGAAATACACCAGGACGGTACTGAGGTTCGGATTCGACGTTAAAATGTAGGTCCCCTGTACCAGGCAGGATAGGCGGGCTAGATAAAGGCGCCTACGACAGTGGCAGAATGGCCAGCCAATAGAACAATGCCTCCAGGTCATTACGAACACGCGAAATTATTATATTATAGTTCCATAAGTTTCTACCAGATGGCGATGTGTTAACTTATCGATACAACACTTGGTGAGTGAGCTAGGTTGGCTAATCATCCAGTAGATCAAGTTCTGTTTAAATTAATTTATGCTACAGTTTATTCATAACAGATGGCGGTGTGTTAATTTATCGAACCATCCAGTAGATGGGGTTGTATTTCGATTTATTTATGCTACAGTCTATTCCACGCCATATGTTCAAGTTTCTTCAATTTTAATTGTGCTGTGTATTGTGTTATAATTATACCGTATTGTTGTTCATCGTTTGTTTGTCATTATACCTAACGACAAAGTAATTACACATGAATATAACATTGAAGAAAACGTTACGATAAATTTGAATCGTGTAAGTATTTCTCGCTAGCTTATCACTTTTCTTCTTCTTATTGTTCAGCTAGAGACCACGTGTCAATTTCAATTCCTCTCCTGTTGTTTTTTCTTTCTTCCTCCCCAGTACGTCTTCATTATTGCACTCCTCTCTACCTTTAATCCTGCCATATGCAAAGTCTGCTATCGAAAACATTTTCTTTCCATACAGTTCACTGGTATTATTTCGTTTCAAGTCTTTCTAAACCTCCTAAAGCCTGGTGTCATCCATGCTATAAATGTATCAAAAAATAGTTCTTCTATTTCTGTTATTTTTCAGTGTTATTATATTTCCTCATTAGTTCTTAACTTCCATTTTACTGTATTTTTCAATGGCCCCAAAAATTCCGGTTTCACCACTGTATTATAGTGTATTATTTTAAGGCTTTCAGAAAGGCACGTTTTGTTGTAATTAAAATATTTTTCAGTGAAATGTCGCCAAAGAATCTAACTAGACAATGCGTGTAGCTGAAAGACACGACGCACGACGAGAGAGCTCATAAATCAGCAACAAATCGCGGCAAGTAAGGAAGTTCAAAGAATCAGGACAGCTGAGCGTCGTATGCGCGGATCTGGTGGCTGCCGACAGACATTACCAGTGATTCCTCGCTCTACTTTTGCCGATGAGATTAACGTATGTTTAAAACAATCGTTTTTATGGCGGAATGTCGAAACACTTTGATTGACCATGAAACATGCGAGTACAGTTGCATAATGATCCATCGGCACAAGTATTTTGTAAGCAATTGCTTGATATTGGGGAAGGTGAAATAGAACTACATCGAAATACACAATACATCAAATTGCCAGACAAATTCTGCACTGTTGTTCACTCAAAATGAACTAACTCAGCGTGTGTTCCTGGATATATCAAATAATTACTTAAATCATAATTGGATCACAGTAATCGTGCTATTTTGGCAGCAAAAATGTTGATGTCAACGAAATTAACTTCCAGATACGACAATTGTTGCCAGGTGATCTGATGTCTTTTAAATCAATAGATACTATTGTAGATGAAAATAAAACCGTAAATTCTCCAAATGAGTTTTTAAAGTCCTTGGATATACAGGAATGCTGCCACACAATCTCCGGTTACTGAATGGTTCACCGATTATTCTTCTTCGTAATTTGAATCCACCTAGATTATGCAACGGTACACGTTTGGTGATCAAAAGGATCATCGTAAATGTTCTTGAAGCAACTATTTTGACTGGAATGTTTAAAGGAGAAATCGTCCTGTTGCCACGTATTCCAATGATACAGTCAGAATATCTAATACCATTTAAAAGGCTTCAATTTCCGATTCGTTTGGCTTTCGCTATGACAATAAATAAGTCAAACGGCCTAACAATGTCCGTTTGCTGCATGGATTTGGAAAATACGTGTTTCTCCCTTGGGCAGCTATATGTCGCCTGCTCACGTGTAGGGAAACCATTAAATCTATTTTTATTAGCAAAGATAGGCTAACTAAATATTGGCACCAATTAGCGCTTAGATAAATTAAAATTATAAATTGAAATAATTTAAAATAATCAAAATATTTTTTAAAAATATTTAAAAATCAACTTCATAGGCCTCATTTATAAAACTGAAATTTCAGTTTATATAAATAAATAAATAAATTATATAAATAAATAAAAAATAATTTATTCTTTATTTTTAAAATATCAATTTTATATAATTTAAATTAAGTAATTTGTAATACATGAACATTAATTTTTTATGATTGTTTTGTCCTTAATTTCAACTCTCCGTAATTATTTACCGATTACATTTGAACTTCCAAATCAACTACAATGTTTTGCCTTTATTAGTGAATATTAATTTGACTACTTTAGGAAGTTTAGAATAACATTAATCCAACGTACTATAATTACTAAGTCCAGCAACGCGTGACCGGATCAGCTAGTCTTTATATATATAAAATCTCGTGTCACGATGTTAGTCCGGATGAACTCCGAAACTACATAACCGATTAGTTGAAATTTGGCTTAATATGTGTGATTTAGTCCAACTTAAAAGATAGGATAGTTTTTATCTGGATTATAGACCTCAATATTTATTATTTGCGAAATAAATGTTAATTAAATGTTTGTCATAGGACAATGGTTTGTAATTATTTGTAAGCCACCAAGGCTAAGCGGTCTGCTGGCTAAGTGGTTAGGGCGTCTGACTGGAGATCAAAAGGTCCTCGGTTCGAGTCCCTGTCTCGGCGAGGATTTTTATAGACACTTTTCGGATTCGACGTTAAAATGTAGGTCCCCTGTACCAGGCAGGATGGGCGGGCTAGGTAAAGGTGGCTACGACAGGGGCAGAAGGCCTAGCCTAGAAACCATGTCACCAGGTCATTACGACCACACGTAATTATTATTATAGTTCCATAAGTTTCTAACAGATGGCGATGTGTTAACTTATCTATACAACACTTGGTTAGCTAGGTTGGGTAATCATCCAGTAGATCACGTTCTGTTTCAATTTATTTATGCTACAGTTTATTCCTAACAGATGGCGGTGTGTTAATTTATCGAACCATCCAGTAGATGGCGTTATATTTCGATTTATTTATGCTACGGTCTATTCCACGCCATATGTGTGAGTTTCTTCAATTTTAATTGTGCTGTGTATTGTGTTATAATTATACTGTATTGTTGTTCATCGTTTGTGTGTCTTTATACCTAACGACAAAGTAATTACACACATGAATATAACATTGAAGAAAACGTTACGATAAATTCGAATCGTGTAAGCATTTCTCGCTAACTTATCATTTTTCTTCTTCTTTTTGTTATGGTCAGCTAGACTCCACGTGTCAATTTCAATTCCTCTCCTGTTGTTTTTTCTTTCTTCCTCCCCAGTACTCCTTCATTATTGCACTCCTCTCTACCTTTGAATCCTGCCATATTCAAAGTCTGCTATCGAAAATTCTTCTTTCCATACGGTTCACTGGTATTATTTCGTTTCAAATCTTTCTAAACCACTTGAAAGCCTGGTGTCATCCATGCTATAAATGTATCAAAAAAATATCATTATTCCTTTTCTGTTATTTTTTCAATGTTATTTTATATTTCCTCATTAGTTCTTAACATCCATTTTACTGTATTTTTCAATGGACCCAAAATTCCGGTTTCACCACTGTATTATAGTGTCTTATTTAAGGCTTTCAGAAAGGCACTTTTTGTTGTAATTCAAATATTTTTCAGTGAAATGTCGCCAAAGAATCTAACCTCGACAATGCGTGTAGCAGAGAGGCAAGACGCACGACGAGAGAGCTCATCATCGTATGCAAGAATCTCAAGAACAGCGTGATGAACGTCTGTGACAGAATATATCGAGAACAAGAGCGGCACGAGAACAGCACATAGCTACATTTAGAGAAAGAGAACGAGAGAGACAGTAAATCAGCCGTGCTTTAACACGTGTATCATTTGTTCGTCTTGCGTTCCAATATGCACCAGCCATTGATTACTCTGCACATTCAAAACTGCAATCGGTGCAGTGAGCAAAATATGCCAGTATTATCAGGCGTTGAAATTCCGCAATGAAGCAGCCGGCATGTGTTGTGCATCAGGAAAAGATGTATTATTACCACTACCCAATCCGCCAGAACATTTACAATCCTTCTTGCTGGCGAATCAAACGATTCGAAATTGTTTCTGCGCAAGACACGCAAATTCAATTCTTGCTTCCAGATGACGTCTTTTGGGGCAAAAAATTTGCGATCTTACATCTGATGGACGTCATTTTGAAACTAAATTCAAAATACAAGGCCAGGTGTACCATAAGATTGGGTCGTTGATACCGATGCCAAACGATGACCCGAAGTTTCTCCAAATCTATTGGAAATTGTGAGGAACGCTTGAAAACTAGGTGCCAGTATAATTTCATCGAACAAGCAGAAGAGAGAGCAATTGTGGTATTGTTGGAAAATTGTTTGGAAAATAATAATCAACTTATTCAATTGTGTCGCCACAATTAAAAAATGACAACTATCAAATTGTCATCAAAGCTGACAAATTACCATCAGGAGAATACGCTGGCAGATTCAACGCGCCAACCGTAGATGAAGTTGCAGTTTTTATGGTTGGTGACTCAGTTGATTAAAGTCACACGTCAAGATAGAACTGTTAGTATAATTTCGGATCTACACCGTTCGTATGACGCACTCCAGTATCCACTGATATTCTGGCAAGGGCAGAATGAATATCACATCAACATCAAACAGCGTGATCCAGTTGCTGGTAAATTTAATATTCAACTATTTAATTCGTTATTTTATTAGTACAGTAGACCCGCAGTATTCCGACCAGGGGCCGGATTATAGCGGGCCCACTATATTGATTTCTTATTCTTTTTTTTACTATTTAATTTATTATTTTTTCAGGTAATAAAACAAATAAAAAAGTTACTTCAATGATGTACTACGCCCCCCGATTGATGATTAGACGTAATTAGGATAACTATATCCTTCGATATCGTCAACTGTGCCTTCAATACGTCGTGGATATGTACGCCAAGGTTGAAAACAAGCATTTGCGATTTATTCGATACAACCAGGTAAATTACGATCGGAGGAATACATCCTCTTACGAGATACTGTTATCGGCAATATTTATGAAAATTTAAACGCCAATGATATCGGTAATGCATTTATTTTACCTTCAAGCTACATCGGCAGTTCACGGAACATGCAGGAATATATACAAGATGCGATGACTTACGTACGTCATTATGGTCGTCCAGATTTGTTTATTACATTTACATGTAATCCGAATTGGGAGGAAATACAAACTTTGCTATTACCAGGCCATCAATCAATGCATCGTCATGATGTCACGGCACGTGTGTTCAAACAAAAATTAAAATCATTGATTGATTTAATCGTAAAACATTCAGTTTTCGGTAACACACGTTGCTATCTGTATTTGATTGAGTGGCAAAAGCGAGGTTTGCCTCATTCTCACATTTTGATTTGGCTTGAAGTTAAAATCCGTCCAGAAGAAATTGATCAAATAATTTCAGCCGAAATTCCGGACCCATTAATTGATCAAGAATTGTTTGATATTGTTACCAGTCACTCGATCCACGGACCGTGCGGTGCTTTTAACATGACATCGCCATGCATGGAAGGTGGAAAATGTAAGAAGCGTTTTCCAAAGGAATATACGAATGATACTATTACGGATATCGATGGTTATCCGTTGTATCGCCGCAGAAACGCTGAGAATGGTGGCCAAACATTTACAATGCGAATGTCAAATTCTAGAAACCAAGTTGAAATTGACAATCAGTGGGTCGCCATACTCACCATTGCTTTCAAAAACGTATAAGGCTCATATTAACGTCGAGTTTTGCAGTTCTGTAAAATCCATTAAGTACGTTTGCAAATATGTTAATAAAGGCAGTGATTTGGCCGTATTTGAAGTTCAAAATGTAAATAAAAATGACGAAATAACACGATACCAAATAGGTAGATACATCAGCAGCAACGAAGCTATCTGGCATATTTTTAGTTTTCGCATCCATGAAAGAGACCCTTCCATCCAGCATCTTGCAATACATCTTGAAAACGGTCAACGTGTATATTTCACCGAAGAAAATATTTTCCAAAGAATACTTGAGCCACCAAAAACGACAAACCACAAACTGAATTTTTCACATTGTGTCAAAAATCTGATGTGTTCCGCCAATTCGCAAAAACATTATTATATACCGATGTTCCAAGCTATTTTTCATGGAACAAATTAGGTAAAAAATGGTAGCCACGTAAACAAGGAGAACCACATCCTTCGATCGCAGGCATATTCAAAGCAAAGACTGCATCCAAAACAACGTGAATGTTTCTTTCAGCGTTTGTTATTGGTGAATGTTCCTGGACCAGCTTCTTTCGAATGTTTACGAACAGTTAATGGTCGAGTGTTCAATACATGTCAAGATGCATGTCGCGAGTTGCAGCTGCTGGTAGACGACAATTATTGGGACCTGATACTTGCTGATGCAGCGTTGACAGCCACGCCGAATAGTATTCGTCAAACTGTTTGCAATTATTTTGACAACATGTTATCCAACACAATCTTCGAGTTTGTGGGAAAAATATAAAAACAGAATGACTGAAGATATAACTGAAATTTCAGTTTATATAAATAAATAAAAATTTTTTATAAATATCAATTTTTATATAATTTCAATTAAGTAATTTGTAATGAAATGTAAATTAAATTTTTTATGATCGTTTGTCCTTAATTTCAACTCTCCGTAACTCTTTACCAATTACATTTGAATTTCCAAATCGACTACAATGTTTTTGTCTTTATTAGTGAATATTAATTTGACTACTTGAGGAAGTTTAGAATAACATTAATCCAACGTACTATAATTAGTAAGTCACAGCAACGCGTGACCGGGTCAGCTAGTTTATTATATAAATAAAACAGAAGTATGTGTGATTAACACGATCAGTGCTGAGGACGTCTTCGGCCGTCCACTAGGGAGCATCCCAGTGACGGTGGACGGCTTGATACGTCCTTTCCCTATTGGATTGTATGGAAGGTTGGTAATTCCAGTACCTGCCTACGAGTTCGCCCTTTCTCTCAGCCATTCACTAAAGTATTTCTTTTCACCGAGTGAAGACCGTTTTCAAAACGGACAACTGGTGTTTTTTTAATACTTTTTCAAACTTGATGTTTTTTTTCCCCTAGTGAAAAATATTATTCTCTTGATTAATTTCTCCCATCTACTTGATAATTAGAAGAATTTTAAGGCAAGTATTATTTAAATTATTTACTTTGTAATATGTAATTTGGCATTTGCTGTAAAATTCGAAATATTTTTTTTCCCTCAAATCTTGAACTTTTTTTGTGAAGAAACTAAATTTAAATATATATACTGTAAATAATTAGTATTTATGTAATTCTATGTGAATCACACTTTTTTATTTATTACACTTAATTTATACGATAATTACAGTTTTATTTTTTCCCTAAACTCTTATTTACTATATTTAATTAGTCCAATTGTATTTTTTTCAATTAAAAGTAAAATAAACAGCATAAAAGGGCAGAAAATTAAAATCATCTGCCGTCTAATGTAAGATGATCAATAGCGTGACGGTGGACGTGTAGAGACGTCCGCGTTAAGCGGGTTTTCATTCAGAGTTAGTCACTGACAGGACTCTTCATATTGCCGGTAACGTTCAATGTGTTAACCGGGAATAACAGTCACTGGTCCCCCTCTTACCCTCTGTTGGAGAAATGGGAGTGTTCTTTGCTCCATCAGATGACTGAATGCATTAAAAGATAAGCATATAAGAAAATTGTTTGGAAAGTATCTTAAATTTTTGGTCAAATTGTTTACAGGATACTGAGAAAATTGCTTTAAGCGCACATTCGTAGAAAATTGTAGAATGTAAGTTTGGTCATCGCAGCCACTTGCTGGCAGTCAAATGGCGCCGTATCTGCCTGACATATCGCCGACACCTGGCCATAAAGTCTAGATCGACGGTGTCCGCCATGTTCAGTCTACTTGGCATGCAGCTGGCCGCCGCTCAGGTCAACTGAGCGAGGGCCTCCGACATGGTCCTCATCCGAATGTGTACGCCCGCAGCCGAACATCTCCAGCCAGCCCGTCGCCCCCGAGGCACGAGTTCCCGCGGGGATATAACTCCACGGCCATCCCTCCCGATAGCTTCCGCCCCTCTCTAACTCACTACTCCCACCTCGCTCCGGAGACATGCTGGGACAGTTTTAACCTTCCTCCATTTCCAAGGGGTCTTTCTTCTGCTCTCCTCTAAGACCACTTGTCAGTTACCCCTTGACCATGGGCGGTTCTTGTACGTAATGTGTGATCTGTTTCTTTTTTACAAACAGTATAACATAAGTTATGTTGTTTAATTATCTAGGCAACAGTATCATAACCGTGACACCGCAATTTGATGATTGATTCTTATGTAAATCGACGAGAAAAATAGAAAGGGATGAATGAAAAATACTGATATTCTGTCTCAAGCAGATTTAGTTCCTTGTTCCTTTGGCAACGTTTTTCTGCTGGTCCAGGTCGCTCTTCAACTTAACCACAACCGTTAATAAGAAAACAAAATAACCTTTTAATGTCCAACATACAGTTTCTTGAGGGTTTTTTTTATTAAAAAAAAAAAAAAAAAACTCCAATCCAAATCTTCAGCTAATTACCTCAAGTTTGAGACAGTATATATCGTATCTTCAAAACTATGCAATATATTGAAAAATTCCATTATTAACTTTCGATTTGTCTCTTTTAGTTTCATTAGCATCCATTATCGAATTTTGCTTTGACGAAATTTTTCTTACAGTCTGGATTTCAATTTAAAAAAAGAACATTTTTGCAGTATGTTTCGAAAACTAAACGAAGTATCAAAAAATGTATTCTTCAGTTTCTATTTGAGTCGTCGAGTTATTTAAGAATCCGAATCCATCATCAAAGTGTGGCGTCACGGCTATTGTATAATCACGGAGATCTTGAAAAATTATCTCATTAATAAGAATCTATATATTTGAAATTTGATAACCTTACGTTAGTATTTTCCTTTTTATCAGCAACAAATCAACTCTCTCTCTCTCTCTCTGTATTAAATAACTTCTTCACATAATTGCAAACACAATTCTTAATTACCACAGTTTTATACAAACTGTGTATTTACTTCATACATTAACAGGTTAACGTCTTTCTTCGTAGTCTTCCTAACATACAATATTAGTGTATTTAGTTTTTATAAAACTGTAGTCCGTACGATTTCAGTCTTCCAACAATTCAACAAACTCTCTAACTTGACAGCGATGATCTCTGCCACACTTTAACCAGAGATACAACTCCTCCCCTACTCAAAGAAATTTTTACATTTAGTTCACATCGTTCAAATAATTTCCTCACATGCTTCACACACTTTTAATATCACACATGCTTTTTGTTAAGATTTTTAAATATGATACAAGCAATTTCTGAACACGAGAAGTGCTTATTATGTATTAAGGATACATAAAACCGCACAACAGAAAAATGTATCAGAGAGCAGCTAGCTCGGAATCATGGAGGAAAGAAATAGCTCGGAATATCGAACAGTTTATACATTGGTCAGAGTATAAACTAAGCTAGAGATATAACAGAGATATTATTGAAATATAGAAGGCAGTAATTCAAATTAAATATAGTATGAACAAACAATACTTCAACACTTTTAATATCTCTTAAAGAGAGTCTATTGAAGTGTTCAACCTCTTTAACATTTATCTTCAATAAAAAAATTGTTATTCTTTTTTATTTTCATTTCTTTTCTTATTTTTTTCTTACCAATTTAAAACGCATCACAATCTGTGACATTCTAGTGTCTTACCATCTAGCTTCAATAATAAAAATAAATCTCTAATTCTGTGAGGAATTTGAATGTAAGCATGACAAAAAACCAAAGTCCTAGTTAGCATATTATGCAGCAGATATCAAGTAGTATATATGACTATTGGTCGTTCATTTATTTCATGATCTCTTCGAGCAATCTTGTGACTACTTTACCCTGTATATCGGTCACGCCGACCTTGAAGATTTGTTTAAAACGGAGTTGCTAATTCCGTTTATAGGCTACAGATACGGACAATACTAAGTACTCGCACCATATACGAAAATAGTAGGTTTGCTATTAGCTCTTATATTTTTTTTAAATATCTGCAACTTTGTAATAGGTTCTTGCATAAAAACCTTAAAAAGGCAAAATTCTGCACTTCAATACAATTTCATTATTATCATGGTTATTGCGTCCACCATATATATTTTTATTCGTTGCCATTATACACTGTACCAAATTCCATTCTGGTTCATTTTACCAATGTTATGAAACATTCAGACCTAACAGTAAGAATACCGAAAGTGTTTTCCAATACATCTAAGATCCAAAACGAGTGAAGACAATGCACCTAAAAGACCACTAATTATTCTCAGAGATCCCCTTTGAGTCTCCAGAATGCTGTCATAAACGGACACACAATGCAAAAGACTTATTCAGGCACTTCCTAAATACGTCCGTCCAAATGTCCTTCACATTTCGTTTCTTTCCCTCTTTTCTTAGGTGGCATCAACTATTGCAAGTTATAGTGACGAGTACAAACAAGGGATTTCGAACTTTTAACATTATTGGATTTGGAATCACAGGTCAAATGAACCCAATTTGTAACAAAAATCTGACTTAATTCTGACACACTGAGTCAAACAGAATCTGTTTGAAGATTTTACGCAAGGTCTTAGCAGATATCTAGGTGTATTATGATGCCTTTTTGAAAGAGTATAACAAAGAAGAGAATTTTGTTTATATACAAACGCTTCTTATTTGTTTTCAGTGAATGACAACAATTAACAAAAAAAAACTTAAATTTTATGTGTGACGTGTTCCGTTATTAATCGGTTATGGACCAGCACTGTAGACTAGGAAGTTCATTGCTACGATTTCCGTTCCTCACTGAGAGTGGCGGGTGAGCAGTAACGCTCTGGTCTCGCATTCGCGAGGACCCTGTTTCAAATCCCCGTCCAGGAATTCAGAATTGAGTTTTCCATGGAATCCCCAAATTACTCCAGGCGAAAGCCGGGATGCTTCCATTAAAAGACCATGGCCGAATTCCTTCCCGTTCCTTACCACAATGCTTTCGCACCCTACTGACCTTGACGTCGACGAGGGGTAAATCAATAAATAAAAAAATTAAAAACTTGGCAGTAAGGCATACAATGAATACGCATTTATTTGTTCAGCAATGAATTGTTAATTTCACCGAAATATAGCACACACAATCCATAAGACTTGCATTATATCACAAATAATTTAAATGAATTCAACGGAATATGTGTTTATTATTTCAGACGGAGAAACTTGATGACTTCCGAAACATAAGCCACTGATAACCGGGCGTGCGATACAGATACAAAAAGTTCGAACACCATTTCAAACAAGGTATACGTTTTAGCCAGAAACAACATAAATCACCGTAAGTAAACCAAACCACAGATATTCGATCTCAGCTGATGTCAATAAGGGTTTCTTTGCAGTACTCAACATTTCGTTTAAGTCTACTTCACGGTAAACTTACAGCATAACTACTCTAAATACCAAAAAAGAATTCAGCCCAACAATTCTTTACTATTCAGGATACTTTGATTTGGAACTTCATTTTAATAATTTATCACCCTGCAAGATCATGTATAAGAAACGGTGTTATGCTTCTGATTATGTTTGAGATTCTTCTGCTCGCATCATGATATTTCGCCTTCTCGTTTTAAATTATGTCGTAAATCAAGCATAGTATTTAATAGATCATTTTTCGTTGATGCCTGTAAGGTATATATGATAAGCCAAATGGTTTCAGTTATCGTTGAAAGACATTTAATTTAATTTTACTTTAATTTAATTGCAATGGAGCATAGGCTCCTTTTTCGGTAAATTATTCATCATTTCTCTTGGTAACTCATTCCAATCCCTGACACCCTTACCTAAAAAAGAGAATCTTCCCACACCCTTGTGCCTGAAATCGAGTGCCAGCTTGTGGTCATGGTCATCTTTTCCCTTCCATGCACTACTTTTCATACCTATTGCAATATCTTTCCATGCCTCATCACCAGTATATGCCCTGTACACTCCCATGACCCTCCTCATCCTCCTCCTGTCTTGCAATGAATCCCATTCCAGCTCCTTTATCATATCCGTCACTGATTGCATTCTGCGATAATTTCCAGAAACAAATCTAGCAGCCCTTCTTTGCACCCTCTCCAACTCCTGTATTTGATACGTAAAATGAGGGTCCCATACTACACTACCATATTCGAGCAATGGTCTGACCAAAGTTTTGTAACCCAATTCCTTGACTTCTCTCGTACATCCCCTCATAACTCTCTCCAACAAGTGCAGAACTTTGAAACCTTTTCCTACCACCTGTCCTATGTGTCCTGCCCAGTTAAGTTTGTTATCAAAAGTAATTCCAAGATATTTGCATTTCAAGTCTTCAGCAAGCAATTCTTTCCCCACCTTATATTCATAATTAACCTTTTGTTTTTTATTTGTGTATCTAATAAGCTGACTCTTCTTTGCATTTATCTTCATTCCATGTTTACCAACCCAATTAGATATCCTGTCCAGATCACCCCTGCAACTGTTTACAATCCTCTATCGTTTTGATTCTTTTATACAGCATTATGTCATCTGCAAACAATCTAATTTCAGATAGTAAACAATCAACATCAATTATTCATTAGAATAATGAATAGCAATGGTCCCTAATACAATACCCTGCGGCACTACCATTTTTACTTCCACTTCTTTTGATACTTACATTTCCTACCCTAACTTCTGTTTTATACGTTTTAAAAATTCTTCTACCCAGCAAATCACTTTTCTTAATCCACTCCAATGAGTTTTTACCTTATTTACTACCATTTTATGGCTTCACTCTGTCAAACGCCTTAGATAGATCTAGTGCTACACTATCAATTTTGGCCCTCCTTGGCCATTTCATCTGAAATATCTTGCATATATCCCACCAACTGAGATTCGCATGAATATCCTTGCCTGAAATCCATGTTGCCTAGCTTAAAAACAGATTACGTTCCTCACATATATTTCTGATGTCGTTGAATATCAATCTTTCCAATAACTTACCTACCACTGATGTCAAACTGATTGGCCTGTAATTGTCAACTCTATTTCTCACCCCTCCTTATGTATCGGTACTACTATTGCACTTTTCCAGTCCTGTGGTAAGCAGCAAGTATCCAGACTCAATGTAAATAATATTTCAAGATAATGTCACATCCGGCTATCTTTAAGATATCTGTAGTAATATTATCTACACCAGCCCCTTTATTTATTTTTTCAGCTTTCTTATTTCCTTCATCATTTCCTCAGGATGAGTTTCAATTTTTTAGTATCTTCATTTCTAATTGTGTTGTTAAGCTCGTTCTCAGAATTAGACCCTCCCGTTTGTGATTCATTGTCCCTAATGCTTTCAATAAACCAGTTACTTAAAATCTCTGCTTTTTCAAATCGTCAGTAACTTCTCCATCCTTATCTATAAGTGTCTCTACACCCTCCCTTCCCATCAGTTTCCTGATATAGCCATAGAAATTTCTAGATGCATCAGTCAATGGTCCTACTTCACTCACAATACTCTTCATAAACCCATTTTAGCCACTTTGTTTGTTGTTATTAAGTCCTTGTTTAGTTGTTTTAAATATTCCCTAATACCCTGCTGTCTCTTAACTCTTGTTCTCTTCTTACCAAACTCTTTAACCTCCTCACTTCCCTATTGTAGTACATAGGTTCTCTACCTCTCTTTATTTTCTGCCTTGGAATAAATTTTTCTTCCTCCAATGTTATAATCTCTTTGAACTCTTCCCGCCTTGACTCTACTGTACTTGTGCCTTCCTTCCATTTGCTGAATTGTTCTCTGAAATATCTCTTCAAATTTGAAACCTGTGCCTTTTTATAATTGTACCCATTTACCCCTTCAATTTTGGCTACTGGTTTACTGAATCCTCTATTTTACATTTTTCGGCATTTTATTAAAACTAGAGGCATTTACAGTATTCCCACACACTGAGTTTCTACAAAGACTAACAAGCCTGATAAAACGTAAGGTATGCTCCAAGTACTTCTTTATGTGCTACTCAGAGTAATTAATGAAAGCTTGCGTGTTTAAGGAATAGTTGAACCATTTAGAAGATATACTTAGGATGAATTGTGTACCATAGTTACTCCCTGGTATTAAAAACATAGTTAAAAACATACACACGATGCAGCAACGCACTCCATAAAATCGGCTTACTATAATCCAAAACTCTAAGTTGTTCCTATCTTTTTTTACTCCAAACACAACTTTTCAGCGGTGGTGTGAGTATATTTAGGGAGATGGTATCAATGCACATTTGGGTTTAAACATACTCACTAAAGGTAATTTATAATAATAATAATAGTAATAATAATAATTATTAATATTACTAGAGGAGGAGCTGAGCCAATTATAATTTAACGATCTTATTAAAAATTTATTAATAAAAGTTTTGCATTGAAATACCCAGATTTAGAAAGAACTTCCTAAAACTTTATAGCACATTATGAAAATGAAGCTTGAATTTGTGATATCATCACCCCACCAATCATTTTCAAAGACCTCATATGTATAATTAATGTAACCTCTGTTAAAATTTTTGAACCAAGGTTCCACAGCGTTAGTAGTTTGTATAAATTTCGGGTGGCGCTTAAGTTGGTAGTTTTCTGTTGTTGGCCCAGACACGCTCGCAGGGAGAGGAAGGGGAGAGAGTCGCACTCAGGGTGGTTGGTACAGGTGTGTATTAAGTACTTGTAAGCAGCCGAGCATACACTACGCTGTGGGTCAAGATGATAGACTTTTTTTCTCGTAAATAAACAGAGTTATTATTATTATTATTACTCCGCGATTCACTAAAAGTGTGTGGCGGAGGGTGCATTGCACCTATCGAAAAGGGTTATGGTTTGGAAGGGTTATAAGGGATATGGCAGGAGGCGCCCATGGGCTATTGTGAGGAACCATCCCCGCATTCGCGTGGAGTGATCCGGGAAAACCATGGAAAACCCAGATCAGGATGGCTGGAGTGCTTTATCGAAAGCTACTCCTGTCGGATTTTAAGTTTACTCGCCAGGTAAATCCTTTCTATTCCATTCCCTAATCGCTCGTGGGAAAAATGAGTACAGAAATGAATCGGTTCTGGCCCTGATTTCTCTTATCTTATTTTCGCGGTCATTTCGAGATATGAATGTTGCTGGTAGCAATATTTGCTGGTTGTCATTCCAAAATACGTCTGTCGTGAATTTTTCAATTAGCTTCCGTCGAGAGCAACGCCTTCGGTGTTACAGGTCTTCCCAACCTAACTCCTTCAACATCGCACTTACGCTTTCCCTCCAACTATATATACCTGTCACGAATCGGGCGGCTCTTCTTTGGACCTTCTCTAAGGCCTCCATTAACCCCTTTTGATGGGGACCCCACACAGAACAACAATACTCTAAGTGAAGACGTACTAGTGATTTGTATACAATCGATTTAACTTCCTGAGTGCATTGATTTAAATTACGACCTAGAAATCGGAGCATACGATTTGCTTTTCCCAATACATTCTCGATATGCACATTCCATGACAAATTATTACTAATTGTTACCCCTAGGTATTTAGCGGAATCCACCATTCTAAGGACAGTGCCATTAATTGTATAATCATAGGTAAATGGTGTCACCTTTTTACTTACACGCATGACTTGGCACTTTTTAGCGTTTAATTCCAACTGCCAATCTTTACACCACGCAATTATTTTCATAATATCGTCTCGTAACAAAGCGCAGTCGTCCTGGGTTTTTATTTCGCGATAAATAATAGCATCATCGGCATCGTAGCATGGTTTCTTTTGAGATTGAGTAGCGAAAATGACTCCCTCCAAATACCTTCAAAACATAATTTAACAATTTTATATTTATTGAGTGGCAGTCATGTGTTTATATGATAATGTGTAGCCCGTATCTTTATCTTCCACCGGGCTGCTGTATCCTTTTAATGTGAAATCAGAGGTAATTATAAAGACAAGCCGATCTTAGGTGCGTCCATGTTACATTAAATGAGCTAATATAATTAATCTCTCCAAAGTATTAACTAGTACGGTCACACAATGTAACTCACCACAATGAAGGTAAAATAAAACATCTGAAATGTAATGCTGTAGAGGCAAATAAAGATGTTTTAGAAATCGTTTGCAAGGTTAGAAGCTTGTGGAAAAGTAGGATGGAGGGTCATATTACAATACATTCATGAATTATTATTATAACTACTATTATTATATTATTATATATATTATAAATTATATTATTATATATCCTGTAAATCACTAGAAGAGAGAAAAGTACCTTCTAGCTGGAAAATAGCCCAGGTAATTCCCGTTTTTAAGAAAGGAGATCGGAGTGATCCTAGAAATTATCGAACCATATCTCTAACATCGGTCTGCAGCAGAATTCTGGAACATGTCATATGCTCGAACATTATGAAGTTTCTAGATGAGAACGAGTTACTTACACCGTGTCAACACGGATTTCGGAAGAAGAGATCGTGTGAAACACAATTGGCCCTATTTTCCCATGACATAATTAAAGTTATCGATGCAGATCGCAAGTTGATGCAGTTTTTTTTGGATTTTCAGAAAGCTTTTGATTCTGTGCCACACAACCGACTTTTAGCGAAGATTCGAGCTTACGGTATTTCGGCTCAGATTTGCGAGTGGATAGGTGATTTTCTAACTGGTCGATCACAGTACGTCGTTGTTGACGGGGAAGCCTCTTCTAAGATAAATGTTACTTCGGGTGTTCCTCAAGGAAGTGTAATAGGTCCACTTCTTTTCTTAATATTTATAAACGATCTAGGTGACAACGTCAAATGCTGGTTGCGATTGTTTGCCGACGATGCGGTTATCTATAGGGAAATAAGGTGCTCCGACGATTGCTTAGAAATTCAGTGCGATTTGGATGCTATTTTCGATTTGTGCCGTAAATGGCAGCTTACACTTAATTTCAAAAAGTGCAAGGCAATGCGGATATGTAAAAAGAAGAATCAGTTTGTTCACGAGTACAAAATAAACAATTCAGCTGTTGACACGGTTGATTCCGTGAAGTATCTGGGGGTGATAGTACAAAGCAACATGAAATGGGACATGCACATAACTTCCGTTGTAGGCAAGGCTAATTCTAAATTACGATTCATAGATCGAATTTTGAGGAATCGTAATGCTCATACAAAGGAGATAGCGTATAAAACACTAGTGCGTCCGCATCTGGATTACTGTTGTGGGGTTTGGGATCCGTATTGCAAGGTTCTGTTTGACTCAGTTGAGAGGGTGCAGAGGAGAGCCGCTAGATTCGTGACTTGTTGTTACAGCCCTTATGAAAGCGTCACAGAATTGATACATAGATTGGGCTGGGATAGTTTTGAAGACAGACGACGTAGCTTGCGTTCGAATTTATTGGAGAATATGCGAAAAAAATTAAATTTCGAGTACAATGAAATACTTCTTCCGCCAACCTATTTAGGTCGCAATGACCGGAGGGATAAGATTAGAGAAATAAGATGCCGTACTGATGCTTATATGTATTCCTTCTTTCCTCGCACTATTCGGGATTGGAATGCGCGGGTTTAGGATTGGTGCTTAGCACTCTCTGCCACCCACAATGTTTGTGATTTGCAGAGTGTGAATGTAGATGTAGCTTATTTTACTGGAGAGATCAGTCAACGGAAGGAACTGTAAAGCAAGACAAAATTAGAATAATGAACCCGATAACTGAAGATGTGGGTTACAGTTGGTGTGTTGAGGTGAAGAAGTAATCTCAGTTAAAGCATAAACGGAGTATTACATCAAATCAGTTGAGATTTTGACGATGGAAAAAGAATGATAAACGTCGATTCAATTCAGAGGTATGTACTACAGGCTGAGTTCCAAAATGAACAAGTATTTTTTCAAGAAAGCACGAAAAAAGAAATTTTACTAAACATTGATTTATCTCTGTAAATAATTATGTTTAGATATTACCTAAATCAATTTATTATTACAACATTAGCAGTCAGCACTGTTGAAGTAGAAATTTTTTTCAAAAACTCCATAATTTAAAGCAAATTTTTAAGTTATAAGTTAGGTTGATTGAAGATGGTAGTTTTTACTTACGTCAAGTATTTTACGGGTGCTATCTTCGACGTCGTACTCACCTGAAATAAGAAAGACGACAGTTAAAATTATGAAGATGATAGAATTGGATAGCTATTTTTTAATCAAGAATAGGTCATAAGGACAGATTATTGAGAGTATAAAACGAAAATTAATTTGATACTTTGAAAACCAACACTAAGATACGTTCTATTTGAGTTACAATAGAAAATTCACTACAATTGCTTAACAATTTCTTACTTCTTTGTATGTATCGTACATTCCAATATAATCTGCACGACAAAGTTTATATTTATTTGATTAAAACTGCTGCTTGCTTTCCAGAATCACAAACGAAAGCTAAAACATAATTGGTTTTAGCTCCGTACAGTCCCAGATCTACCAAATATAAGAATTATGATTATAAATTAATTGTTGAAAAATAATGTGGGACAGATGTGATTTTAGACAAAAATATGTTACTGGTATTATCAGGCGTTGCTCCATCTTTACATGAAATACATATTTGTATCCCATGATTATTTCATAGACAAAGTCTCATATCTGTGTGTTCATTGTAAAAATCGTGAAACTGCTAAAAACTAAACAGTAATGTTCTCTTTCTTAGAAAAAAATAACACACCGTTCTGCCGCACATATTAACCTGTACCAACATTCTTTTAACATCTTTATTGTTTCATTTACCATAAGTGATTGAAAAATACGTTTTCTGAAGCCGTGAGCCCGGTAAATGAGCGGTTACCGATGTGTCTGTTTTCCGAATGATGGGGGTTCAATTAAACGTTCGGACATCTAGGTTTCGGTTTTCGATGCATTCCCGAAATCATTACAGGCAAATGCCGGGATGGTTCCTCCAAAAGATAATGACCGAATATCTTCCAGATCCTTAAATCTATTCCAGTTCTGCTTCTAATTTCTACGACGCTATCGGAGCGTAAACCCCGAAAAAATGGGAAATCTCATACCTTCCTTATTTGTGCAAGTAATAACGATAAATTTATACGAAATAATGATAAATATGTAAAACGTAATCGAGAACGTTGGATATAAGTGGTATGTTGAGATGAAGATAGAAAGGATTGCATCAAACCAATCGAAAGACAGATGACAGCCAAAAAAGGTGCTGCTTTTTATTTTAATACCAAGAAAACATAAGTATATTATAAAAGGGATAGGCTGACGTTGTAATTACAAATTGAATCCAAAAAACCGTAGCACTAATAAAAAGCCGAAAGAATACAGACTGTCATATAAAATTCCAAGACCACCAAGTTGAAGTTGTTGATCAATTCAACTACCTGGGGAGCATAATTGCTAGTAACGGTAGAAGTGAGTTAGAAATAATGAATAGAGTAACCAAAGGAGCCAACTTCTACAGTACCGTGTGCGGCTTACTATGGACATGAAGGTTCCCAGAAGAACAAAAATTGTCTTGTACAAATCATATCTCATTCCTATTCTCACATATGCTTTGGAAACATGCACATTAACATCAAGGGACCTTAGCAAGGTCCAAGCATGTGAAATGAAGTTTCTTAGAACGGCCCTCCAGAAAATTAGACTTTACCACATAAAGAATGACAAGATTAGATCAAACCTAGAGCTAAGGGAATCCATGGAAGAGAGACTGCAGGGCTAAAGAGAATGACTAGATCAAGACTACCAAAAACTTATTTGGAAAAAAGGATAGTGACCAAAAGACCAGTGGCATGACCAAGAAGAAGATGGGTAGACCAACTTGAAGGAGGACATAGAGAGAAGGGGCTGGAACTGGAAATGTATAACGTTGCAAGAAACTTTTCTGTATAGGAGACAGTGAAAAACGATCGTATACAACAACCAAGGCTCGTAAACCACACCAGGGAAACTAGAGATGGTCCCCAACGATAATGATGATGATGATGATTCGATTACGTAGACCTAGTTGTTAAGTAGCGGGATCAGAAATAACAATTTTCTGATAGAATTATATTTTTATAACCCTCCCATTCATATTTATTTCTAATTTCCTGAGAAGCTTCCAAGGGAAAAATAATGTGAATAAAAGGAACTAATAACCAATATTTCAATAACTAATATTGAAAAATTGGCCAGTTGACTGCACGTTAGGTACTAAAAACATATTAATATCTGTTGATCTGCCGTACAAGTAACACATTCGCTCCATTGAATGCTGAAAAGTAGAGCAGAGCTAAGCTCACGTGGCATTCACTATCAGAACATTCCTCTTTGATATAAATAATTTGCTAGCAATAAAATAAAACTAGTAGTGAGAAGCGAAAGAGCATGTAGTAACCTCCAACGGACCGACACTTCTATTAATAATTAATTAGGGTAGTCTCCAATCAGGAGCCACCAATTTTTCTGGAAAGAGTGCAAGTATGTATATGTAGCGACCATTTTGTGGTTGAGCTGGCTTAATGAAAGGACACAGATTTACTACGGTTTTAAATGATAATGACACAAGAAACAGGCAATTTAACTGCCAGATTCACCCAGTAGGTTGTGTAATCGTTTTCCCAATCTTTATTGATGACATCCCCAATAAAGTAGCTTTCATCCGTTCGCTGGTAATTAGAGACACTTTTTTTTTGTTTATAGCTAAATAATTCATCTGAACTGTAAAAGTAAATTTAATTCATCCTGTGTCAGTTGTATCAAGCTTTATCCAATATTTTATTAAAATCTTAATACTAGAAGCAGCCACATTTCTTACTGTGCGCTTTTTGTAATATTTATACTACACTTTAACAATTTTAAGCTTAAACTTATCATTAATTACTAAAAAATCGATTCAGAGGCCAAACATAATTTTTCATGATTAAAGTTGTTAAATTGGATGATTCTGATTTAAATCTGTACCAAAAATTTTTTACTTGTTTAAGTAAGATTCCCATGTCATACGACTTAGCTGCTTTCAGTAAAAATGAAGAAAATGATTAATTATGAACTGTGAGGCTGTCCGGAAATTGCATTTTAGGACGTTCCTGCATTTAAATTGTAACTTCATAAGTGCGAATTCCTTATTTTTTCAACGACAAACGTTTTACATTTCAATCATACCACAAAGTCATTCGAATATCAAAACTTGAGTTTAATACTCCGGGAAGTTGAGAATCGAATTATCGTCTGATATACCAATTTTTGCGCACGCCTTAAGCAGTTTAATCGATTTAGGACAATTTGAATACATTGAATGGCCCTTTATAGATCGCACTCTCAGGGAATTATGCCCAAAGATTGTATATCTTGTGAGGAAGAATTTACATATCAATCTCAGACATGTTGGAGCAAGTTTGGATTAACTTTCACCAACCGGAATTCGCCCCTGGAGTTGGAGGCGGTGCAGGAGCTCATTAAACTGCGAGCGCAGCAACGAAACTGACTTCAAAAGTCGACTGAACCTTCCCTCCTCCACTCGTCGAACATCTGCGCCAAACTTTTCTCTGCACTGTTCATTACGTTCTGAATTTACGACCCAACATTCAGCCATTTCTTTCCCTTTGCAAACCTGATCATCGTGGCGCACCGCATTTACATACTTAATTACTCCACCTGTGAACTTTTTAATTTACCATGAGATGCCAAAGATAAGCCGCGCTGTGTGCTGTATGGGGATCTTGTATGCAGGTTTACTGGCACGGTGCAGGGCTAACGGAAACTTCGCGTTTTACGATCGTGTAAAAGAGCACTATGTAGGCCATATCCGCGAAACACTTCCCTAAGTGTTCATTAACACGCAACAACTTCGGGTTGGTAACAGCCGAATATACATACCATTAGGCTCGCGGGGCATCAGCAGTATGGCCATTGGGTGTGCGTCTTCACTGTACGATATTCGTTTTAATAACGGAGAAAACGGATCGTTAGCAAGATGGTCCAGAAAAATATATCATTTTTTCGTTTCCTGTATAGTGCTGTTGATGCCAATAAATGTAAAATGATTTTTATCTTGTGTAGGGTGGCCCGACGATTAACGTCCAGAATGGAAAACTGAATAGAGTGACTTAATGCTTACTGCAATAACCTTCTAATTTTTTTCGGTTTTGGACATATTAATCTCTTTTATTTTTGTCAGCATTCCATAATTTACGTCGGTAAATAATTTTATTGCTATTTCTTTTTATTTCACATCAGTTTAATAGTGCAGTCAAGACTCGCGTAATTAGGGTTCCGTATTCTATTAGCTTTAATAGATATCTTGCACGTGGCACGTCTGAAGTTAGTCGCTTTGCACTAAAACCAATGGTTCACACGTTTTTCCAATTAGTGAGTTGAGTACACTGTTCCCAAGGTAGTGCCTCGTCAACGCGTGAAGCAATAGTGCAATAATACGGTTCAAATAAAATTTATTATAGATATATTAATATATAATGAACTCTCAAATAAAAGCAACTTTCAATTTTTTTTATTAATACAATGCAAAATAAAAAAATCTTAACCTGATAATTATATTAAATGGACGTATTTTTGGTATGTATCAATTAAATTCTGAATACGACTGATATTGGAAGCAAGTTTAAAGTTGCTATCTAATACTGTCTTTTGAGATAGACACCATAACAAAATGATCTAAAATTGTCAATTTTGATGGCTGCTGACGTCTTAATTTTTAGACGAAAAAAATGATCAAAAAATATCTTATTTCTCTCTTTAACGGGCTCTAAACATCTATGTTTCACATGTTTGGGCAGGAAAAAGTTATTATTCGACCCCATTTATTTCTCATAAATAAGATATTTCGTTTTAAGTCAATGAAACACATGGAATGTGAAAATTTAGAGCTTCTAGCTTATTCAGTTTTAGTGCTTGGGGCATGTACAAGATGGACGGACGGTCAGCTCTTTTTCCGGTTTGGTACAGATCGCTAAGAAAAGGATTAATAGTTTACATAACAATGGAGTAACTTACTTTGCAAGTAAAAATTTGTTAATTTAAATAAATTTAAAAAATGCTTAATAGAAGAAAGTAATCACTGCTATTATATAGAATTTTTCTACGAATCTACTTTTGTACTTAATAAACGTGGCTAATTTATTTTTATTTTTTTTCAATCTAAGAATGTTCATGTATCTACAAAGCCAACAAAATGTACATTTGGAAAAAAAATATCTGATACTCTCGACTACTCTTTTTATTTTAATTCGCCTTTCCTATTCATCAACGCCGGATTTAGGTAATAGATCTCATATATCGAATCCGAAATTTGACTAAGTTACTAAATTTCTATCTCAGCGATTAGTCTATTTTTCGCTTTTAATTGATAGTTTACTTTCTAAACAACTTTCTAAAATTAAAATTAAACAATCAGGAAGAAACATACAGTAAAATTAATAAATTTCTCCAGATAACGTAGGGAACACCAATATTGCAAAAACTTGCCAAGTACGCATGTGTTTTTTTCTGACAGGTATTGAAGTACACTATTGTATTACACTTTTAATCTCAGGCTACAGCACACCCAGTTAAGGGGATGAAACCAAAACCGAGCCTGGTGGTGTAACGGTCAGCGTTCTGGCCTTGCATTCGGGAAGACGCCGGTTCGAATCCTCGTCCGGGCATCCATATTTGGGTTTTCTATAGTTTCCCAAATCACTCCAGGCAAATGCCGGGATGTTTCCTTCAAAACGCCATAGCCGAAATTCTGCCCATTCCTTGCCCTTCATCATTTCCCGTCTCTAAAGACCTCGCTGTTAAGAGACGTTAAGCAGCTAAAAAAAAAAAAAAAAAAAAGATACAGAATTGCTTGTTAGTTTTTTCAAGGTAATTATGGGTCATTCTATAGGGCATGGATTCGAACCTTGGTCAGGCCATTCACGATTCGGTTTTACACTATTTCCCCAAATCACTCTAGGCGAATGCCAGAATAGTTCCTTAAGGACGGCCATGGTCAAAGTTTTTCCTTTCCTAGTTCTCTATTCTTTTCCGTCTGTATTTCCCACGACGTCGACTAGCCTAAAAGTCCCTAATAAAAGAAGTAATAATAATAAAAGTAATCAGTACTGTTTGTCTACATTAAGAAATGATTTATCACGCAGAGTTCCTCTCATTAGTGGAATAAGCCAGTACGGAATGCTGTGTTCGACACTGTGCGCGCGCGGGACGAATCAGTGCAGTGGAGCTGGTGAATGTTAGCGAACGGGTCATCAAATGGAAACGACGGCACTAAATAGGAGGCGCGTGGGTGAGAACGGGCTGCGGCCAAATGAGGCTCCCTCGCACACAAACCGACGCCACGGATGTATGTTTGCTCGCTGAAAATCATGGCTATTTGAAACTACGCGGAAATAATGGCTGTTTAACAGATATTTATGTCGTCAAATACATTTATGCGGGTCGACAACAAACACAGCATCGTTGCGGGCGGGGATCTAATTTGACACTTGTCTCCGATGTTTCATTTCACTGCCTCGTCTGCGTCCTGCATCAGAGGTGGCACATCAGTCGGCGAGCGTTTTATTTTTCGCTGTGCACCACGAGTATAACACACTGTTTACCTTGAAACATATTCTGTTTCATTTTTATAAAGGAATTCGTTTCTTAGGACATAACGTTTACAAAGGAGTAATTTTCAGTTTCTGGCTTCTAAAAAAAATTGTGAACGTCGTTAAGCAAATTTTCGCAGGAAATATAATAACATATCAAGAAGTGCAGATATATTTTTACCACCCTGGAGTTGCTGTACGATTCTGTTAAAGAGATGGAAAGCGTTAGTGTGTGGTCCAAATGCACCATGGATAGTTTATAATGAATCATAATGAGATATGTTTTATTAGTGTTACTTAACTGTTACCCCTCCCACAAATCAGATAAATTACTGGAATCAATTTCACACTCTCATGTTATAGCAAAAATACCTCTAATTAATAAAATCGTTTGCAGTGGCCGACAATATTACGAACGCCGTGTATATAAGATACACTCTGTATCACAGAAAATTCACACGTTAATTGTTCTTCGATGTACTGTATGCACAAGAGAGATAAAATGAGGATTGTAATTTAAAGTTACATGGATAATTTCGACTAAACTTCTTTCCTTAAATTTTTCAGAAAGGAAAGCTATACGCTTTAAAGTCACAGTACCAAGTGCGGCTAGCACTATACTACTATTCATCTTCTCAACCAGTTATAAAAGGAATATAAATTCTTCTTACCAGCTCCTATCTGGGACTAACTAAGGCTGACCTTTGCTGACAAGAAAACAGAAGGACTGGTTTTTACTCCACCAATCTCAATTGATGAAGCCTTAATGAAAATATTTGCAGTCGCATTTTACAGATGAATTATATTTATAGTTAAAGCTATATAAAATTAAATGGCTCACAAGTAATAGCTACACAAACGTTAATAGCTGAAGCTGCACAATACTGGTGATTTAACAGATGATACTCGCACAATTACAGAGGAATCTCCCTGTTGCCAAGAAGATATAAGAAGTGTAATTGTAAGTTTTCCCGTCGGATCTTATGTCCAGGACTGCGTTCCTCACGCCGACCACTGGACGCTACCTGAAGATGATGGCACGTTATGCCATCGAAAATTCGTACATCTACGACCAAATGATCCGGCTGCACGCCCGAGAGATCTTCAAACAAGATATAAGAACATATTGGTCACCAATTTGATGATTGTCAAAGTTTTTTCAGAAAAGGAATCTATACGGAATATGTTTCTAATTTAAAATTGATCATCGGATATAACTATCATAGAAATAGGAATTTTGTAGTAATCTTTGTGGATTTTATAAAAGCATATAATTCTGTTGATAAAGACACACCATACAAAGAATCTGGTTCAGATAAGACAACTTCGGCAATTATTAAATTATTTATAAGATAAACTCATATAATAGTGAAAAGTTCCCAGGAAAAACCATTTTAAATCATAATTGGAGTCAGGAATCGAGAAAGTCTTTCTCCAGCACTTTTCAGTTTTCAGTTGGAAACGTTAATTGGAATATCAAGCCAAAAAAAAAATCTTTGCAGAATATTTTAGCAATTCTCCCAGGAACTGTAGATACAACAAAAGAACAGGTCAACATTTTTAAAGTTGCAGCTCCAAACGCCGGATAAGAGAGTAAATGCTAAAATTGCTTCACAACTTCAAAATGCAAAAACAATGAAGTGAATACATTTAAGAGTATTGTAGGGGTATTACAGTCTAACGATCTAGATAATGCGGTAAGCAAAACCAGATCTCTCAAAATGAAATTAGTCTATCAGTTAACAAAAGAGCTTTTAACAAAACATCAATAAAATCCTAAATTCAACACTACAACACATTTATGTCTTTATGGGGCATAAGGTTTATCTTAATACAGTAAGCGGAAATCGAAGAATTAGAGAAAAACAAGAGAAAAATTTTCCAACGACGGAAAAACGAAAATAAATGGAAGAATATGCGTAATAAAGGTTCTAAAACTGGAAAACGGTCTAATTCCATCATAAAAACAATTTTTTTTTATGGATAACAAGATACGAATGAATCCATGCAGAATGCCAAAAGATTTTTTAATTATTTTGATAAAAATCCCAAAATACCAATTCGTCAGTTTAGTGAAATAAAAATTTATATATCAGAAGTGAATCGTAGGTAAGATGAAATATAGACCAGGTATCTGTGTAAAATGAGATCACAGATTTTGAGAATTTCCGAGAGGAAGCACAGAAACAAAGAAAAATAGTTTAAAGGGAAGAAAGAACGGATTAACACAGTGGAACGGTGAAGAAATTCTGCGAAAAAGAAAATAAAAGCACAGTAAAACGAAGCTAACTGTTTTAAACTAAGTAATTCTATAACTAAAAAGAATTTTTTATTTTGCGTTGAGTTCGTCAGCAAAGTTCTGGAGATTAGAAAACTGAACTATCAAACATTCGAAAAATTAATGATTTAATTAATGTGTTCAGTTCATAATTGTTCGAAAAAAACTAGTAAACAGTCATGCGAAAACTCCTGGTTATTAGAAATCCAAGGAAGATTGACTATATAAAAAAATCTGTGAATTAAAAAAGAGAAGAAGAAGAAACCCCCGGAATTAGAACCGTAAATCAGTGAGTTAGAAACCCAAAAAAAGTATTAGATTTTTCTATTCTATGAAATTACCGTGGACATCTATATTGATGTTGATACATATTTCTTCCGTTGAATGTCTTATGTAGTGTAGGCTAGAGACTAAACAGTTATTTATTTAGCCCATGATGTCGTAAACATATTTCGCAACCACGGTTCAAACCTACACAAATGTTACAGTGATGATCGACAGGGACAACTAAGATCTCAAAGAGTCTATACTTACAAGACAAAATTTGTCAATCAGTATTATGTTACACCACGGGCTTCCAGTAAATCATCAACAGATCAAATAATATTCATTTAACAACAACTTATTCAGTTGATTGGTTTATATCACTATTGTCACGATTCCTGTCAGTTCACAAATTTAATTATTAATACCATTCACAACATGGTTATTTGGGACGCAGTTGACGCCAGCACAGGTTTTACAAGGCAAGTCAGTACTGTGACGAGGGTTTTTGTTACACATACTGTTACGTTCAGACTGTCACTTGGTTTATGTTGTTTAGCTCTTGATTAGTGAGCTCTTTGGCTGTTTCACCTGCATGCGAGATTTTTCTACATTTTTCTTCAAGGAAATAAAGGACAAAATTTCAAAATGGTCTAGTATGCTCTTCTATCTTCTATATCGCGGAGGTTTTACGTGAATAGGTGACCAGAAAAGAGGGGAGGATTTGATTACGCTACTGATTGCTATCATGATCTGATTCAGAATGGTGTCGGTTAATGTAGAATGTGGGCTAAAAACAATAACCAAAGATGAAATACTCGTACTTCAATATTATTCGAGTAAAACCGAAAGTTCCCTTTGTAGAACTAGCGAATTTATGTAGAAATCTGTTCTTTTTTCATTAGTTAAATGTTCATTTACATACGATTTCTAGTCTAAAGAAATTCCAAAATGTCAGGGATTTATAGGATGAGAGAGTATAGGACCTTTGGATGAGACACTCAGTTTATAATGCGCTTGTCTGTGATATTACATTTTTTGTCTAATTACACGGTTTCTTTTTCCTTGTTGTTTGGAAACAAGGATATTTTTTGTTTTTTTTATACAGGAAACCTGCATCAAAGAAGATCAACATTCGCACTACTAGACGAGACTACAGTACGTAAAATTTCAATACAAGAAATCATCAAGCCGGCTAAGGTCCACCGACCTACATGGAAACAAATGTTGTAATATGGTTGGTAGAGTATATAGTAGTTTAAATTTGTCACCAGCACGAAACAAAAATTAGATCGATTACATGTCCTTTATGGATAAATAATTCTTCCCGTTACTTCAGTATATATGGCCAATTTTTTCTCAAGGGTGGGGATTTAAAAATTCCGTGATGATATCCCGAAAATTTTGCTAAAACCATACATTTTCAGCTTTCTGGGCCACTCTACAAGAAAAGTTATTTTAGGTATAACTGGAAGACCCTGATGGTGATGTGCAGTGGGATTCTGAGATGCGCGTGCTGAAGATGATTCTCCATTTGTCTAATAGATGGTTTTGTGATTTGTGTAAGATGTTGACGAAACGAAAATTTAAAAAAAAAAAAGAACAGCAACATTCAATGTAACTTCCGACCGATTAGGTAACGCGGCTAGGGCAACAAAGTTTAGTGTTGATGATGTATGGCATCAGAAGACCAATATATGTGCCCGTGCTTATAAAATGGTATGGGTTGCAACGATCATGGACACATTGTTTGGACTCAAGAAGACTAATGGTAGGGTTCAGGTGTGGCGCAGACTCCACGAATTTATGGACCCGGCTTATGAGGATGGCACTGTGCATGCTGGTAGTGGCTACATCCTGGCATGGGCTGTGTTTATATGGACTAGGACCTCTGGTCAAATTGACTGGAAATGGTTAGGTTCTGCTACTTAGAGACCTTTGGCGGCTATTCATGTATTTCATGGACTCTCGGACAAGGATAATGCACCATATCACCAGCCCAATATCGTTTACGATTGGTTTAAATAACATTCTGTACAATTTCAGCGAATTGTTTCGACATCTAGAGCGTCAGACAAGTATCTAATCGAACATATCTGGGACATGATCGGAGAGGTTGTTCGTGCTCAGCGTCCTACCCAGCAACACTTTCGCAATTATCGACTGCTAAAGAAGAAGCATGGTTGATTATTTCTTCCGACGATTTTTTGAGTCAATGCAACGTCGGGCTGCTGCAATTCGTAGGGCAAAAAGGTGTCTCACATGATACGAGGAGCTGTCTCATATCTTTTTGCACTTCAGTGAATAATCGTTTTATTTGCTAAACAGAGAATTTTTTTTTAGTAACACTATACACTATACAACCTGGTCTGGTAAAAGAAGCAAAATTACTTAAAGAAAAACAGTTTCTGTGACGAAGTGTTTACCTGATTTTAGTAAAGTAGTAATTTTACGACGCAGTTTACACCTAACTAATTAAAATGTTACCAGTATAATGCTTTCTTCACATCAAATACAGAAATTTTCTTTATTTCATAAACATATTTCCTCGTCTCCACGATAATGTGACGTTCTGCATGACCTTAAAAATGAAAACAGGAGTACATACTGAAAGAATTATATGAGATATGCAAGAAGTTGTAATTATCTGAAAATACTAACAGCATTAAAAATACAGATAATTTAATTTCGGCAGTTACAAAGATATATGTTTTGTCCTTTCTTTTACTTACATAAAGCTTCCAGGTAGAAACTATCATGATAGTGCATCATTGTTTTTTTTTTTTAATTTATTAGTATGATTTTTGTACTTAAAATACGAAGATAGAAAACAACGACGTTTTTTACCAAGAACTTTAAACTTCCAACATCTGTGCTAAGGAAATGACAAGTTTCGCATGCTGTTACAAAGCAGTGTGACTATTAAACATCATTTCATCTATTATTCTTTTATTTGGAAATCGTGTTTCCTTAGGACATAGGATTTTTTTTTTTCAATGTTTACGATAAAGTAACTTAAAACTATGATGGGAAAGCAGTATGCCGAGGTAATAATGAGAGCAATTGTGGTAAGATAAAAAACAACAATTCTTCTGAGTTAACCAGCCAACCCAAAACTCACATACTAGTATTGTAAAGATAATGTGAGAAAGTGTTTGAGGGTTTGAAGGTTTTTAAAAACATAAATTTTCTGTAATATTAAGTTTCATTTTCCTTTTCGCAAGAAAGAACGTCTACGCTATGCCATTAATTACAAAATCCACAAGTTTCGGGAACTTCCATCACTTTAAAAATTGCTTTCCTGTAGTTGCAGTTATGCCATTGCAATATATTGTGTCAGTAACAATAATTAAGAATTTGATTAAATAAAAAGTATTGAAAAAGAAACATACTGAAATGTAAGATGTGACATAATTCATAGTGGAATATTAAGACATAAAATTTAAAGTAAATCCAACAAAAATACTCAGTTAATTTTGAAGAAAGAGCTAAGCACTTTCCCACAATAGATAAGTAACAATCTGATTCTTTTCTGGAGATCTTAAAAGTAAATGTTTGCTAAATATTTGTTGAAAGTGGGTACTAAGAATTTTTTTTTGTTATACTTTCTGTTTATGTTCATGCTGACAAATTTTGAAACTGCGGGAAGAGTTGTAGAAGAAAAACTAACTTACAAATGTTGTAGTACACTTAAGTGATGGTTTCTGACTTTTACTGGGTAGGTTCTGATGTGAAGCAAAGAGAAAACGGAACAATGTGCGAAAATTAATAAATAGCGTGAATAATTTTTTGTCACATGCTTTACGTCCCTCTTGGTCATTACTGTATAACTAACCTACAATGCTAATGAGTTTAGGTTTTTAGCAGAGACTTTTTTAGAAATACTTTTCTCGTCTATTGTTTCTTCCTGGAGCTACCGCAGAGTGAGAGGGGGTGGGGAGAGGGGAAGGGAGAGGGGTGCTGTCAGAGCAGAGGCAGCACGCTCTGTTTACACTGCCCGATCCTCCTCACGTGTGTGTGTGTTCTCGTGGGTACGCGCGGCGCGTGTGCCCAGTGGCCGCACAGTAATTAGGGGCGTGTGCCGACACAGTGCACCGCGGCTAGCCAGCCTCAAGGCGCGGGCACTGTGACAATCTGAATGATACAACCACTAGCTACCTTACACAAACACGGTACAAGGAAACTGTTAGAATCTTGCAACGCTTCAGTTGACATAACATATCTGCCTTTCAAACATATCTCACGTCGTATCAAACAGTTTGGTGAATGTGAAACACTATTAACAATTATAATATTTAATTTTGAATCTGTTTTTTACCACCTCAGATTTCCGATCTCTGCATAGATACTGTTTGGAGTTTGTGATTTTAACACAATGCATTCTAGCCCCTTCGTTTCTAACTCTTTGTTATATCATAAAATAGTTTGTGGTAACTTGTTATTAGTCGGTGGAAAGGGAATTAGTTGTTCAACAAAAATCACCTTAAGTTTCAAAACATAGAGATATAAAATATTTTAGGAGTATGTAATACGCAAGTAAACTGCGAAATATTTAAACACTAAATTCCAAACTTATAGCTTTCTATTCATACGGATCTGAGTGAAATGTCTACATTTAAAATTAATACTTTCGGTCGAATGGTATATTTAGTATACTTCGGAAATTTATTTAAAAAATCCCGTTACACACCAATTTATACAGAATCCGCAATAATTTTTATGTACACAAATACATAGATTTTTTTTTTTTTTTTTTTTTTTTTTTTTTTACGATTACTTTCTGAAGTTATTAAGTTCCAAAGCTATTGTAATTACTAGCCTTTCAATAGCCAATGGGCTCTTGTTCAGGTAAAGATTCTTGTTTCTAAGTTATGTGAGCTGAGTTTGTAAAATTTGTTCAAAATAGTTTTGGTAAATTTGTTACTTGAAATATAGAGAAAATCGTACTGAAACTATGTTACGATTCCTATAATAATATAAAGCTGGTATCTAATTAGGAAATATTTTGGTTATAGTTTAGTTTATATTTTGTGTGTTGGATGCTTTTGTTACAACATATTTTTCGATAACTGGTAACAAATTGAGAAACGTACGTGCTTGGTTTATTGAAAGTATGTCTGTCGACGTAAATACGTGTCTTACGACTCTGACTCAACAGACATAAGTTTTATTATTATGCATAATGGCAGAAAGAAGCTGGCAAGAAAACTAAAACTGATATAATATAACCCAACTATTTTTTCACGTATTAAAAATGTACCGCTTACGAAATGTTAAAACTTGTGGTCTTCCTGCTTTGTCAATAACAAATAATACATTAAAGAAACTTTCAGCCATTAGATAAAGATCTCGATTGTGATTATACTGCATCCAGGTGTTCTGTTGTTAAAAGATGACTTTCAGTTTTTAATTTAATCAGTTCATGTAAAATATTTATTATCATACTGACAATGCATGGATAAATCTCTGAGACAGTTGCCTGAACACTCATTTCAATTTGTATATAGATTAAGTAAATGGAAACTCCACAACGTGTTACATATATTTCTTCTATTATTTGTCGAAGAAAAGAATCTGTTATAAAAACACGTATTTACTTAATTATTCAATTAATAATCTCTGGAAAGGAAACAAACTGGAACTGATAGGAAATTTCTTAATACTAGAATGACAAGGAAGCATTAATATGACATCCATAAATCCTAACAAGTTATTTTACTCGATTAATCTAATTAAAACAATCAGACGACAGCGAAATAATAGAAAGATTAAAATCAACTATCACAAAAGTGATTATATTTACGATTCTCCTGTTTTGGATTTATGTGGACCATTTCAAAATACCGATTTAATGACGAATGCAGGTCCTCTTCCCACCAACATTGATTATATGTAATATCCTACACATCAGTACTATAATCATACTAACTTAAAACAATAATAATAATTTCAGTTTTTAAGTCTTATACATGTTTCAACTGCACATGCAGTGGATTACGGGGTTCATTTATTGTAATGCGACATTTTAATTCCGTCGAATTCAGTTGCAATTCAAATCAGACACGTATTTCTTTTTAAAATTTTCTATCGCATAATGTTTTCGGTAAGCAGCAAAGCTGCGATTGCGTTCGGTGTGATATAATTCCTTGCATTTAACTCCGTAAAAGATGTACATCAATTTTAAACCTATTAATAGTACCAATTATTATTTTTTCTGCAAGGCACTTAATAAGTTGTTAACTAGGTAAACTGTTAAGAACATATAAGATTTTTATCTTTGTGTGGCTATTATATTAATCTTACTTTGAACGTTTATTGATTTTTTATGTTTTTGACGAATGCATAAATCACAACCCGAAATGTAATTTAAGATACGAGACCTAATTTATTTTGGTAAGTAAGGTATGATTTACCACTAAAATAAGATATAGGAGTATTTTGATCAATTAACTCCCTTTAAGTGAATAAGTTTACATCAATACTTGTAATTAAATATATTTAATTATAAATTTCAGTTACGTTCGCAAAACATATGGCAGTTTCTCACGGCATCCTCATCTGCTATAACTTCAGAATATAGGTGGCAGGTAATTAAAAGCATCAGTAACAATCACACCTATACCTCAAACGAAAGTTGGAATAAAATGTGATGCTTAAAGTATATAAATAATTACGGAGTCTAAATTTTGTGATGGTTTATTAAATCGTCATGGCGAGTACAGAGGACAATTCGTTTCTTGCAGCAATTTTTACATGTTGTATGCTATTACTAAACAAGATAGAACAGTACGCGCAGCGATAGTTTGCGACAATTTTATTAAATCTTGTGTATCTTATATACACACAATTCAAAGTATATTTGAACTGTAACGTTCAGTGTAAGCAGTTAAAACTGACAAGCAATATGAGATTCGAGTATGATATTAAAAAAAAAAAGGGCAACTTTATGTACATTCTGTAATAGTTCCCAAGTTTTGAATCTTTTATTGTTCTACTACATAGTAATAGTGTGTAACATTTGACTTTTTCAGAATAAATAGTTATCCATGATGACGGTATCTGTAACTATTGAAGTTGGAATCATAATTTCCTTATTTTAACAAGTATATTGATCAAATAATTTTGGATTTTACTAAAGTCTTTCAGGTTTCTGTGTACTGCCTCTTTGAGTGACAACAAGGAAGCGTACTTTGCCAACCCCGTCAGTATCGAGCTGATAGAAGTTCTGGATACTTAAGAGAGCGGTAGTCTCATAAGCATTTTTGAAACGAATAGATTTAGTCAGTGGCATTCTGTTAACTGTACTATGTAACTTAACTGAATATTGGTGTGGATAATTTCAAAACCATTTAATCGATTAAAGATTGACTGTAGGCATTTTACGTAGTAATTTCTTATAGTTATTTTACTTGCACATTAACTTTAACAAGATACGAGCCAAAATATAGTAGTTACTATCTCGAATTTTTTTAATCCATAAATGGAAACTCTGATCAGATGACAGTGGTTTTAGGTAAGATAATGTAAAACTATTCAGAAATCTTTTCATCACATTCACATACACACACGTACTCAGTGGCCCACGCTCTGCTTACAGGCCAATCTTGAAATAATTCACTGATGTTACTACCTTTCAAAATTTCACGATAAAATGTAATTCCCGATGTCAACACTGGAAAAAGCGCGGGTTCTTTCTGGTAGCAGGTACTAGCTGCATGCGCACTACCATTGCCCTTAATATTGCGGACTTAATTCTTTCCGAATTAACAAGACTACACACACTGTTAGGAAATTACCGAACTGATTCAACAATACAGGTGACTCTAAAAAAGACACAAATTCAAATATTTTAAAGAATTAAGTACTCTTTAAACACCTACTTTGGTGAGTGTGGAAATATTTCTGATGACATTTCAATTAACATCCTTAAGTATCTGATTGCGTGGTAATAGTGCAAACAAATTATAGTTAGGTGGTTAGACTCGCTCTCAGGATGGACTGTTCAATCAACCATAAATTGTGTATTTTGTAATCAATATCGCACAACTCTGTCCCTACATAAACCACATCGCCTTCTCCAAGAATAACAACAACTCAATGAAAATACTTAGTGTTATAATTACAAATTATGTGAAATAAAGTCAAACTAACCGCCCAGAAATTCAATAATTAATTTTCTAAAAGTTAATACTATACTCTAGGTGGTCGCGTAGCTCAGCCGGTAGAGCTCTAGGTTGTGACCCGCACGACCGGGGTTCGATCTCCGACGAAGACGAGGATTATTCCTCAAAGGTGAACGTCTGGAACTGCTCCCCAGGCCCAACCAGCCTGCTATCCAATCAGTACCGTGGAGGAAACTCCGTGGAAAGGTAAAACATGGCCGGAGCGTGGCGCAGTTCCTGTCATATCCATTCTAGTGCCGTAGAGCCGTAGGGAGTGCCGAGCTCTACCTCCGTGAATCCTACGGGTTGCGGCAGGAGCCGTCAGATCCCCGTGACATTTACCTTTAATACTATACTCTATTGTTTACAGATTGCCAGAGTTTTTGGTTAAGATCTGATAGATGCTACCGTCGCAAATAGAATGCAATAATTTCTTTCTTTTTGATTTTGAATTGCGATGCTCCGGTGGCAATTTCTTTAGTTGATTATCGTTTTTTTATTATAATGTTCCGTAAAGAAAAAAAAGCAATTCATATCAATTGTGACTACACTAAGCTTGGAATGTATGCACCATTATTAGTAATTTTTAGTTGCACCGCATCCGTGCAACAGTAAAGGCCCGGTCAAACAGAGCGCGGGCAGCGGGCGCGTGCAGGGAGGTCTGCACGAAGCGGGAACTGTATTACGTTGTACTGCATCAACCCTGTCAGACAGAAGACGGGCAGCACGCGCGATCCAGTCGCGAGCAGCGCGGGCAGCGATCAGGTTGTGAGTGCACACAGATATCGCGCGATCACGTCGAGGTGGCGAATGTCGAAATAGAGGAATTAATTCATTTGGTGCGAGAAAAAGATTATTTATTTGATTCACTCCATTCCGACTACGAAAATAATAATAAAAAGTGAAGTTTGGATTGAAATTGTAGACAACATGAAATAAACTAGCCATTGATATTTGCATTACTGTTTATTTATTTAAAACATTTTGTTTAATTTATGATTTTAATAACATTATTTATTGGTTACATTTATTTAGTTGCAACTTATTATTATTTATTTGCACTTTTGACATACAACATATAATTCTCTTTATCTGAGTAAGCAGGAAATTAGTAAACACGTATGTTTACGATAAGTTTAAATATCGATTAAAAATAATTAAAGTAAGTGACGAATAGATTTCTCACTTGAACCCAATCTCTGGTTTGTCGGCATTGTATTTGAGAACGCCGTTCTGGACAGATCTGGACTATTTAATATCTCATCATTTGTGATACCTGCAGCATTATTACATCGAAGATAACTGGTCTAGCAACATACAGATTTAACAACATGAATTGATGTTTCAATTTCCGTCTCCATAGCTAAAGAAATACGCCAGTTGTCAGCTAATATGCCAAAACCATTGCGTAACCTTCGTCGGCTAGGTAACAAAAATAGCTTGAGCCAATTTTGTTAGAACATTTTATTTTCACATGTTTTTCGTTTACACTTTCAATGCAATTCTAAAAGTGCCAAGGTACTCTGAACCCCTCAGAGTTTTTCACATATCATCGGTCGGAACAGGTAAATATGCAGGCTGTAAAACGTCCCAGCTACTTCTTTTACTATACTGGAGACAGTCGTATTACTGATCCTGAAGAAAAAAGCGGGTCACCTGTGGCCAAATATTGTGATCGTTTCGCATGATGCTTGTTACCCACACTGAATCGCTTCGGACAGCCCGCGCTGTGTTTGGCATCGTCAGAACGCGGCGGGCATCCCTTGTTTCGCACGCCCACGCTGCCCGCTCTCTGTTTAATCTAGGGGTCCCCAAACATTTTATCCCCTCGACCCCATCATAGTATATTAGACTCCTTATCGACACCCAGATTAAGCATTTATATATAAAAAACATTAAATCATTTTTTACATTTGTAATACAAAGCAATAAGGAGACCTGCATAACAACGAAAAAATTTACAGTTTCCATATGTTACAGAATCCAGCCAATAACATTAACAAGAAAATGAGATATTTTCCATTGTTATTGTAATCTCAAAAAATAATAAGAAAATTATGGATAGATGGAAAAATTTCGAATAAAGATCTGCCAAATAGAAAAGATGGTTCTTGCACTGTCATATAGCGATGGATCCACTTTCCTAAGAAATTCTTCAAACGTGCGTCTGCAAACCTCTTGACAACCACCTTACCTTAGTGTGCAAATTTAATTGGTTGAAAGTCTCATCATTTACTTCACATAACTTCGTAAACAGACGGGAATTGAGAGCATGAACTTTAATTTTATTTATTGACCTGATTTTTATAGGAATATTCCTATTTTTCCCTAGACAGTTTAATTAATTCTCTTTAATATTAATTGACCACCTTTCGACCCCCGTGTATTTATCGACCCCAAAGGGGTCGATATAGACCACTTTGGGGACCCCTGGTTTAACCGGACCTTAAGTAAAAATGGCACTTTCCTAATAATGGAAAGTCACTGAACATTTTTGTTACACTTTCGTAATTTCCTTACAATTAGAATCAAGAGTTAATTTTTCATTCAGGGGTTAAAGTGGAATTTTGTTTTATTACTTGTCTGAGTAAATAACGTTTACAAATTTCAGGGAAAATTTTAGAAAAAATTTGATATACATCGTAATATCTTGGTTCTCCGGGTGGAGCAGCGTCGATTTGTTAAAACATAACGTTTCTGCCATCTTGCTGTGGCTATCCTCTGATGAAAGCCAAAGCAAGATGGCAGAAATGTAAGGTTTTAACAAATCGACGCGGCTCCACCCGGAGAACCAAGACATTACATACAGTGACCGCGGAAGCCTTCGTAATCATGATATACAGCTTTGTTTCCCAGACAGCTACTGTCAACTCTGCCACATAATATCTGAATGAAATGCAAATTCATATGACCCTCTAGAAGCTGAAAAATTGGGTGTGACCTAGGTTAACACATAAAATTTCTTTAAAAATACATTCGGTGCAATCACAGTAATAAAACACGTTGAAATTTAAAACATAGGACCATATGTAATATTAGAAATAAATTCATTTGATAGCTATTTTGGATTACATATTAATTTGACTACAGTGCACCTTCCTAGCTCAGTCTGTAGACTGAATGATAACGATCTGCAAGAGAGAGGTTCAGATCGTATTGAAATCCGAGCGTCTTTAACTATTATGCTGCATATCTTCCCACTCCCCTATCGTTACATAAATAACTGGTGAACAAATACCGAGGGAGTAAAGCGGATAATCCTTGAGATTGACTACACTATCATCATTTTACCGTCGACATGTTGAAAGAAAATATGGAATCCTTTCACCCCATACGCCACTGAATCTCAGAGACGTACTAGTCTCTTACAAATTTGGTGCTTTGCGTCCTGTGTATAACGTGATCGTAAAGAACAATCTAACCAAATTCATGGTAGGCAGCTTTTTCATCTGTGTGCGAAACACGCAAATGCGTTTTGCCTTACTCTATTCGCGTAGCGTGTAGAACCCGAGCCCGAAATGAGGAGTCATTCCAATATTTACCAAATCATCTAATGGCGGCATTTTAATACGTTTTGTGAAAGATCTACGTGTCTAAATGAAGAACTTCTTTTCGTTGTAAATCTAATCAGATAAACGTAGAAATATAAACAGAATTCCTTTATTGATCGATGAATGCAATATCCACAAGAAACCTAAATAATTATTATGAAAACATTTGAATTCGTAGAGTTAAGATCAGTAATTAGGTACATTCGAGTAGCTAATTTTTCAGTAAACTGATTTATAACGTACTGGAACATATTAAATTTCGTGAGTTTTATTGGTATATTATTTGAAGATACTGCTATTGTCAAAGTATATTTTAAACCTACATTGATTATCTATTACGTGCGGTCGTTTAAACGCTTGTCAAACCTGACCGATCAGAAAACTGTAGGACTTTGTTTTAAATTTCACTTGGGCCCTAAATTTTGCAGACACTTAACATAATCTACGCAACTTGTTTGTGTATTTTAAGAACGTTACAATGTTTCATTGTACGGATACCACGTTAAGCTTTTGGCCCAACCAGTACAAACTCGGAATACGAAGCAATTCTAACCTCTGTCATTCGGTGATAAAACTACTATTCGATGGCTTAAGTATATCATAATATCGTAAGCTTCCACAGTAATTGTTATAACTTTTTCTACACGTATGACCTCTAATGAAGGACATATGAAGATGACTAAGAAGTTTGGTTTTAATAAATCAGTACGTCTATACTCAGAGAACCAAAATGACTTAAGTTTAATATGTGCTGGTTATAGGTCTACGTCATATACACAATTATGCTTAATCTTCGATGTACTCTTTACATTTAATTTCGTTCTCCGTCTGTGAAGGCAATGTGACAAATGAGTATCCACCCTTGTGGCAATGTCCACCGAGCTAGAAGCTTGCGGAAGAAAGAGGAGGTTGGCTCAGGAAGAGAAGAGCGCCACACTTTTCCCAGAGGCGGATGGCCCAGCAGAGAATTACGAGCTGGCCGTGGCCAGATAAGGGCGCGAGGCACAAAGAGATTGAGATTAAAACAACACATTTGTCGGGATAGGAGGGGTGCCTGCGGTCGCGTGGTAGCGGCTGCATAGAAACACGGCCGCCGCGCCACCCCGAGGCCCCCGCATCTATCTGCCCGAGTATCTTAATTACGGAGAGCGAGCTGCAATTACGTATTAAATCAATGTTTGCGACGCCTGGAAGCGGGGGCGCCCCATTCTCCGCTCACGTAGCAGCTGGCGCAGATAAAAACTAGGCCTACAATGACGAAATTAGTCCCCGTTTTATAACAGAATTTGTATTGAGTGCACAGAATGGAGGTAAAATTACACGTGGAAATTTGTTTTACGAGGAAGCGATAAAATCTTATTGTTTTAGAAACCGTACATACACTGTGTAAATGCAATAGAAGAAGGACAGTGTAAAAGGAATGCTTTTGTATTATGCCCCTAAAAACTGTTAAATCATAGTCTTATACTTCTTATTTAAGAGGATTCTAAATTAACTCTTTCCTATACTACGATAATTAGAAGTACTGACAATTTTTATAAAAATCGGTTCTAGTTAAACAGAAATTAAACTCGTTCACACAATTTCCGTACCACTCTAATTATTTTTGTTTATAGTTATAGTTCAAAAGTAAGAGATCTAGCTGTCTTTAGGTAACTATTAACTAAATAATTTTACTAAATAGTAAGCTGCTTAGATTAAACAGCAACAATTTTAAAGTAATTATAATAAAAAAATAGAGTATTGAGTAGTCTTATTTTAACGGCAGCTGATAATTTTATTTGGTTACCATTGCAAGCTGGATATACTACACTCACTACAATGTCCGGATACTGGGTACCATATTTATCTTCTACCACATTATTATTATTATTTTACACTATGATCTAGATTATTTGCCGCATAATTTAGTATCGGCGATACTGAGTTTAATTTTTCTGTCGCACATTGTGATGACAGGTCACATACTGATTTTACTTTTACACCAACAGGCTTGCGTTTCATGGTGGAATCAGAGTTGGTAGATATATACATCCGTTAGATAATCCCCGTTCCTCATATACATGTGCGTAACAGTCTGGATCATTAAAATCTCGTAATGTCTTAAGCAAGTGTACATGTTACAATTTATGTAGGCATACTACTGTAGTTATAATATGTAATACAACTTTGCCGTACGTTTAGTTAGCATTATGTTGTATGATACACTGTATATTACTGTTTATCTTCACTTACTATTAATAAAATTAGTAATTACACAACGTAAAGTATAATTTCACAGTGTTTCAGTGGTAGTTTAAGCCGCTCTTAAGTTACTAAAATAAAAGATCAAAGATAAGTTTTTTGGATCATTTTTCTGAATCAAATATCTGAAAATACGGTTCAAATCTGTAAATTTTCCAATTTAAACCCAAATCTTGAAATTAATGGATTAATTACAAAGTACGGCAAACTTATCTAAGCAATAACAAACGTAAATGTAGCGTATTACAATTCCTCTATAAAACAATCATGCAGCGCCCCTCTCTCTACGGCAAGGATGCCCAACTAATTTTGGAGATGAGCCACAATTTCTATTTTACGTTAGCCTGCGAGCCACAATTTCGATTCTAGGTTAGCCTGTGGCCACAAAATACTTGGGTATAGTTACAGTAGATATCTGAATATAACAAAGGTATGAGTAACACAGAACTTTGCAGTGTTTTTTTTTTTTATTAAATTACAATTAAAAAGTAAAAAACATTAATGAGAACTTTGTAGAGATTTTTGAATTACCATATTCTAGACCGCTGCTGTTGGCGGGCAAATACAGATGCACTTCGGGTCTAGGGCTGTGTAGCCTTGCTCTAAGGAATGTCAGTTGAAGGACATTAAAATTTAGGATAATATTTTGTGGTGTTTTATAGTATAAACATATCGTGAAACATAGAACAATATCCATTGACTTTCATGTTTTTCAGTGTATTTTCCACCACACATCAAAATGTGTTATTTTTTTAAAAATATTTCTTAAGTTTGATTTTCTGTTATCTATATGTCCTTTAATATTGTTTCCTACGATAAATTAATGCACTCCGAACAGTTTCCAATACAACGGCATGACATCATAATATTTTTATTTTATTTTTTCCCCATTATTATTATTTTTTTTTTCATTCTGTAAATAAATTACAGTGTTAATTTTATAGGGTGGTAATTTAGTAATCTATAATCTATGATTAGTTTTCTTAAGGCTAATGTGCTATGAAGTAGAGATGATGCCAGATTTTATTCACATGTAAGAATTGTCTAAAACTTAAATCTCTGATGAAAGAACCTCGATATTATTCAAAAGATTCGTGACTCTTCTATCAAAGTGTTAATTTAATTTCTAAGTGACTATTTGATATGGCTACAGACCTTTTCTTTTTAACCAGCATATAAATTGATTTCGCGTTACCATTTTTAACAACACACTGTAACATGGTAGATGAAGTGACTATTTTATATGACTAGAGACCTTTTCTTTTTAACCAGCATTTAAATTGGTTTCGCGTTACCATTTTTAACAACGCACTATAACATGTTAGATGTCGATCGAAATTCCGTAAACACAAAAAAAATTGAAAGTAGTAAAAGAAGCTGTTTCTGTTGTCTGTGCGGCGTGGGGCCACCTGACCCGTGCTGCGTGGAGGGCGGCAGGCAATTAATTAGGTTGTTTTCGGATCGTTGCGAGGCTGGAGGTGGGCCGGTGCAATTACTGAGGCGCTGTCTCCCGCGGCCGAATCGAATTGTGGTTAGTTTACTTTTCCAACTCTGTTTTTCTGGCTGCGCCTTCCTCCGGCTAATCTATCTATCTGCCGGGTCATCCATTTCCATTCCCCTCGCAGATCCCTCCGTCCCAACTTGGTCCTCCGCTCCTTCTCGCCAGTCGCCGTTCCCCAGCCGCCACAACCTCCCCCCACCCTCCTCCTCAGCTTTAACACGCCGAATGAAGACCCTTAGAACTACTCTGCTGCTTCGAGGCCACTGCTACGCAATGCAACTTTTACGGTGCATGCATATACCATTGCAATTTTGCTGTTTATCATATACTTTGAATTCTGTATACCGAAACAATGACTGCAGGCCATGATTATGTGATGGGAACATTTAAAAATAGTAGAAGTTTACCCGACACATTTTCATGTTTCTTTGACTGCTCAAGACCAAGTTATAATCCAAGAATGTGGAAATGATCCACACCTAGTCATGAGTTATGAGTATCGCTCAGAAAGACTAAAGCTAAAACCTTAAAACGCCCAGTAACATCCAAAATATGTTATTTTGGTTGTCCTGGTTGAACCGCATCAATTTATCAAAACCTAAGTTTTCAGACATCATTTTTTGGCCTTCTTCAGAGAACTGTTCTCTGAAGAAGACCACAAAATGATGGGCGAAACGTTAGGTTTCGATAAATTGACGCTGTTCAACCCGGACAACCAAAATAACATCGACAACGAAAACGGTTGTCTGCGCACCCACAAGATCCAAAATAATTCTACACAAATAAGGTGACAGGTTTCGCAATTCAGTTACTTAATATGTGGTATAACTTTCTTCTACGACCATGATGCGACAAGTAAACTGAGCAAATGTGAGTTATTCTGTCATACTGCTCAGATGATTCCTTGAAACGGGGATATAAAATGGCTACACCCGTATTAACATTATAGTGAAAGTAGAAGCCAGCAGACTGTATTATGTGGTGGTCATATTTGGTCAAAGATGATATTTTTAACTGTACGGGAGTGTTCACGGTTGAGTAGGTAAAAAATAATAATCGAAGCTATTAGGAGAGAACTTAACATGAGTTGTGTTAATGACCGGGTCGCAGTAAGAAGAGGAAGTTGGATTTACGAAGAATGAACGTGCAATACTTTTGGGGCAGATGTTGAGCCACGAACTGGAACTGATCGCTGACAAAAACGAAGACGGAAGTAAAGTCGGAACATGCTTCGAGCCGAATCAATGAAAAAGAACGTGGACAGTTCTATAAATTTCTGGACACGCCTGAAAACACAACGATAAAAAAATGGCGAATATTGTAATCATTCATCTAAAATGCCTTTATGTTACTGAATAGCCAAATCATGGAAGAATATGTTACCCCGAACAAGACCATGCCACTTACTGCGCGGACGAAGGACACTTAATCACTTTGGTTTTGTTTGTCAGCTTGTGCTAACTAATTCACTGTATAACTTCTGACTCGCAGGAGCTCTGGAATTGTTTCTGGCGTCAATCGCCAACTCTCGCTAGGGTCTGTCCATTTCGTTTATAAAACATCAATGTCAAGTGATTCTAATGATGTTCCATATGGATGAAGCTGAAAATAAGCAAACGTCATTACAATATCTACGTATAATAGTCAAAAGGCCAATACAGAAATCGTATACTGTTGGAAACGGTGCTTCATAAGCCAACCATTGATAGAGGTTAAGCTCCAAATGAGGGAGTTAAGCAGTATTGAGAACGAAAGAAAGTTTCACGCTTCAATAATAGTGCAACAAACTTAAAAAAAAAAAAAAACGGATAATTTGTCTGTATTCTCGAAGAAAAATTATTGAACTAGTATATTTTTTAGTGTTTTATCACTTAAACCAATTTTGTATAGCAAACATAAAATAATTAGATGAGATTGCGTAAATACGATTTTAGTTACAACGTACTATCTGAGAGGAAAGATATTGGAAGAGATAAAAATCAATCATTCAAACAAAATTGGCTGAATGGAGGTATTAAAAACAGTATATGCGTGTAAAGCTTAATTATCAAGCAGTGTATTTTCTGAATTTGAATTTTCCTAAGACATTGTACATTTGTAAGCGTAGACGAAAAACAAACAGTTGAAAGTATTCATAAAGACTGTGTAACAACCCTCAAAGCGAAACTTTAACTGGAATTGTATTTTATGAAGCATTTGTGACAAGCTAGAGTGTGATTGAAAATGTTTTTGTATATTTATCTTGTAATTTACTGTAATAAGTGTAAATGGATTTTGTTTTGTGAAAAGAAATAATGTAAATACCATTTAAAATGTTTAAGGACAGAACTAGGCAAGAGAATTACTTAATTTATTGTAATTGTAAGTATTAAGGCAAGCTAAGATGTTTAAAGGACGATTTACTACAGTTCTAAAAGATTTTTGTGGATAATTTTGTGTTTAAGCATCTTTAATTTTCATTACTAAGCATTTTGTGATGATTGTAAATGATTATGTATTAATTCTTATTGTTTTTAATATGTTTTCAATCGTTTAAGTATTGTTAATGTTCAAGAAATATCTGTCGGACGCCATTATGGTGTTCTAGAACTTCCGATAGAACTTATATAATGCGATCAGCAGAGACACAGTTTAGTTTAGTTTTCGACAGAGTTTTACACTCAGTTTACGTCGGCCAAGGACAGTTTTGAACGAACAGTTTTGGTAGTATTGTCTTTGGAAGAAGTTTTGACTGTAATCGTTGGAGAGTTGTGTTTATATGGGAACTGTATTTAGAAGCCCGATGCCTTACTAACAATAAAAACAAGTTCAACTTTGAAACTGGATCGTGGACTAGTTATTTATTATATGTAATTTAAAACCACGAACAATCTATTAGGTCCTGATAAAACTACAGTGTCTATGTTTTGCACTAACCTGCGATTCCTACAATAAAATATGCAGAAGTGTCTATTTCCTTTCATAGCGCCTACTTTCTTCATAATCCAGGAGTATGCTGTTACTACGGAGGGAAGCGTAGCTACGTTTACTCTATTGAGGACACGGAACTGGAGGAGTTTCTCCTTGGCTTCCTAGTGTGAATACTATTGGTAAATAATACTGTATGTATACAGTACTGTGATAGTGTGATTAGTATAAGTTTTAATTGTAGATGAGTAATAAGGGAGGGATAGAGTAAAAACCCGCGCAAGCATGTTATAACCTACTCTTCTGAAATACTCAAAGTGGTTCTTCAAGTTTAACATTCCCATCCATCGGATGGATCAACCTTCGCTGGGATTTAATTAATGGTTTTGGTACTGAATCTGATGCATTGGGATCATAATTTGTTGAACAAGTCCCGAATGCAGAAAGGCTGTTTCACCACCAGAGCTATGTAACCCATTGTCGATCGCCAGACACCGTCATGCCTTGACGACATCGGACACGAGGCGAGTCAATTGTTAGGAGATAATGTGGTAGTTGGCACAGAGACGGATTTAAATACGTGTTAAACTTGCAAAATCATGTACCGTTGTATCCTCAAATGTTGGTAAATATAAGGCCATTATATTTTGTAATACATCATTCTTTTAATTTGTTGAGTGGGAAGAACAAGAATAATTTGATGCATAGGAATTTGGATGAGAATTCCGGGTTGCGAAATGATATTCATCTTGATAAGTGTAGAACTTACTGGGTATGTAAGGAAATTTTACTGCAGTACATAAAAAGGATAAAAAGGCACTCTAGGTATAGCAATTTACCAACACATACAGAATGAACCATTATACTGTATGCCTACTCATGTTCTTGGCCTAAAGTTTTTAAAATTATAACAATCTGTTTACATTTAATACTTTTAAATCCCTTTTCTAAAATCATCAACATTATTAATATTTTATTCCTTTCAACAATCCATTGATATAACAGCCAACATAAATTCAGAATTACGTCACCTGTAACCAGGTGTATTATACACAATTATGCTTTGGGGAACATCCACTTGGACATTTATGGGTCAGGTGGAGCTCGTGCAAGGAACCATGACGACCAATAAGTATCGTACACTTGTTGCAGACCACGTACACCCTTCCACGACTACAATGTTTCCTAACGGCAGTGGCATTTTTCAACAAGATAATGCTCCATGTTACAAGACCAGAAGTGTGATGGAGTGGTTCGAGTAGCAAAGTGGCTAGTTGCAATTGATGTAATGATCCGACAACTAGCCAGATGTAAACCCGATCGAACACATCTAGGATGTCATTGAACGTGGCGTCAGCGTTCATTGCAACCTTCCCTGGAATTTACGGGAATTAGGTGGCTTGTGTGTGAACAGATGTGGTGCCAACTCCCTCCAGCGACCTACGAAGGCCTCATTGCTTCCACGCCAAGAGGCGTCGCCGCTGTTATCCGTGCCAAAGGCGGACATACCGGCTATTAGGTAGGTGATCATAATGTTCTGGCTGATCAGTGTAAGTCAAAATTTTTCTGCGTATCAAACCTTCCACTTTCTTCTTATTATATTTCATTTATTCCAATTCATTATTCTGATGCTTTAATTCAGAATTGTAAAGACCACTTTTTTAAAGAAAATCTGTTGTTAACTACGGTGTTTTTCATGTTAGTTTCCATAATGTTTAATTCAGAGTTTAGAAATTCTAGAGAATCAAACGTTACTCCTTCAGTTAAACTTATTTAAAAATTTTCAAAGACCTGTCACATCTGCTCTTGTTACATGATCTCCTAAACTATAAATATTGACGTGGGATTATTTAACCAGCATATTAAAATTCATATTGCAACCGAAAATATATTTTCTACATATGTCTTCCACATATCTACTTTTCATTTTCTTCAGGTGTCTTTCCAGGATTTATCCTTGTATTAGTTTCCCCAAAATTATTTTATGTAAAACTCTGCCTACAATTCTAACTATTTCTCTTCTTTCTTGGCACCTGTGTAGAAGCCGATTTTATTTGGTATTCGTATTTTCTATTTTAGTTTCACATCATGTTAGCCCTCAAAATAGTGGAAACAGTGTGGGTGATGAAAGAATGAAGTCTTTTCTTGTGAATCAACTCTGTAAAACGTTCTTGGGCTTCCCACCGGGATGCTTCGATGACATCAAGATGTTCGACAACGTTTTACACACTGCTGTCGTCGCTTGTTGAATAATATTTTCTTGGATACGTAGTAACAAAATCGAGAAAAAAATTGATCTATAACATTTTTCATAAGCAAAAAATTATCTTAATTATGTTTTAGTACTGATTATTCATCGCATATACTATTGTTTCAGTTTATTATATATATTTATTTATTTATTCAGTTTTTAATGTAAGTGTAAAGCGAAATGAATTTAGCAGCTGATTTATTGTATATAAGACTTATTCCCTTCATAAGATTTAAACAGTAACATATTAATAACATGATCGCAGAGTAATAAATTAACCCACCAGTGTTGCTTAATACGTTACGGCGCCGCACACTGAATCGGGGAGGTACGAGATCTGGTAGCCGCCTACCTGCCTTCCTGATTGCGGATGTTAGGTGGTTTCCCCTAATCATCTACGGGAATACTGAGACGATCCCGAATTTCCGTATCATAAATTACACATTTAACAGACAAAAATATACTTTTTAAAAATGGCTTTCAGCATCTGGGCCATACAGCTAGCTCGATACTAACGTTTTCAAGCTAATTAGACACAAGACAGGACGGACATGACATACACAACACTTAAACACCCATGCCCGCGGCCGGACTCGAACCAGCGACCTTCGGCACGCGCAGCTAGCACTCTAGTCCCTACGCTACCGAGGCCGGCCAAAAATACACTTATCATACAGAACACTAAAAGGCACATTTTTCACAGACAGATGGCGAATATTCCTCCTACTGGTTAAGGACGCCGGGTCTAATAAAACTGGTTTGAATTCGAGCAAGACACAAATCCTTCCTCCCTCTCATGAATCACACTAGCTACCTGTGTATAAAAATAGGGCTCGTAGGTGGTAGGGTAGGGGAAAAAAAACAGAAAACTATAATAATATACATCTCATAACGTTTTCTCTTTCGGATGATGTTAATCTAATAGATAAACTAACCCCACTTCCAATATTTAGGAGTAGGCTACACGAAATCATCTTTGAAGAATCTCCCTTCTTTCCGGAAAAACTGGGAAATGAATCAAATATCGGATACGTGACGTTGATTCCCACGTGATATTCGAGTAAGACCGCGGCGGTTGGGTCTCGACTTGATTTATAGCCGTCACGAATCCGCGTTATTCTTGCGGTTCTCGAATCACGTCCTATATGCTCGCTAGGACGCCTGCCTCTGTTATCTATAATGCAGTAGCAACCGCGTGCTCGGCACTCCATCAAAATGTCAAAACGGGGCGCCGCGCTAGCCGTCTGCCGAACGTCTCCGATCTCTAGCGACGTGAGCCGAAAAGAGCTGCGGTGCTCGCTGTATGACGGGCTGGTATCTATCAAGGCGTACAATAATATACCACGCGACTGCTTCATGCATTCGTTTTGGATATCAACCGTTCTTCATCCGGTCAGTAAGTCAATCAAAGTAGTATAGCATAATAAGTAAACAGCCTTCCTAGAAAATAAATGTTACAGACTGCACCATGTCTCATATAAGTAATTTACAAACAAGGTTTTTAAATTATTCTGTTGACAAAAGGCAAATTAAAACCAAGAACTTCACTAATAAATACCAGAGAGCTGTCATTTCAGTTAAAGTTGGTATTTTATTGTAATTACTACACTAAAATATTCTATTTTACTGTACGAATGCAAAGTTTTGTATGGGACTTTTCTATTAATATTAACATTCAAATTAAATTAGTTAACTTCAATCACCCCGTAACTAGAAGTTTTCAATGTCCTCTGATCTAAAGGACGTTTAAAAATCTAAAGCTTAACATGGAATCTGAACTATGGAACGTTCTGCTGTAGTTCACATTAAAAAAGCAAAACTTTGTCAGAGGTGAAAGTCATTTGTAAATTACATAAAAATTCAGGGCAAAAATCTAAACCACTTGTATTTTAAAATTATGAAACCATAATGAAGCCATGTATCTATACTCTCACAATTACATTAGTATTTACTGTTTGGGGGAGAGAGGAAATGGCGAAAACTTTCCTCTTTTTATCAATAAAAGAAAACCTTATGCTCCTTATTTATTCGGTAGTCGCACAGGCGTAGAGACTGAGGCTTATTTATTTTTAACATTAATACATGGAATCTCTAGTTTATGATCACGCAAAGCCTCGCTTTTAAATTACCAAAATTGACAATCAAACATCAAAATTTAAGCGCTACTAAATTAACAAGTGAATATGAAACAAATTCAACATCATTAATTCTCATTTGGACAACAAATGCTTCACACTTGGTTTAAATGAAAAGTTCCCATCAAAACAATCAGGAATTAATTTTAAAATTCAAATACAATACTAACATGGACTATATTAGATTGTAAATTGTCGGGCGCCAGAATAATTTAAATTATCTTCCAAATGTCGTGATAAAAAATCTCACAAAGTCTGCCTATCGTGCTGGGATATCATTAAAATTACTTCGCGGCTTTAAAAAGGTCGCTAGCTCAATTCATGGTCGGTAGTGAGAACTGTCAATGACTCAAAGTTTCCTTTGAAAGGCTGTTATAGGTAAGGAATGAATCACTGTCGACAAATACCATACCGTAATATCCGTGTCGTAATTACCGTTACGGCGTACGTCGATACATGGCGGCGTAAGTGCTGTAGCGTATTACGAAGCTTCAACGGTCACGCGCAGGGCACGCAGTCACTCTCAATCTGCACGTGCTTCCTGGTAACGTGAATAGACCACACTGGAGGTCCAGTCTACAGAACTGCCTCGAACCCTTGGTAGTTCGATGCTAAGACAGTATTCCATCCAACTCTGGAGGTTTGGCAAGAAGTCAATAGTTCCAACCTCGCAGGTTGGATGCCAAGTCCCGTTGCAGGCTTCCTCCAGAACCTTCTCTCTGCGTTGCTAGGTGGAGCCAAGCCTCTCCCAGGGCGCGTTTTGAACATGCAGAGAAATTCACAGAAATTAGGATTGTGCGGAGAATAGTCCGCCTTTGATTGGCTTTGCTATTAGCCTCCTAGATAAGCTATAACGATTGGCCACATTGCCTTTTAGGGATCCGCGCGAGGTGGGACGCAGTTGCGTATGTTCGCCACCTATGGTCTTCATAAGTTCCAGCTTTCAGAAAAGGTGGACCACCTTCAGTTCACCTCGGTGGGGGAATTTTCCCGGAACTAGTGGATTATACGCCTGACGTGTTCCGTTAGGTCCACAAAGGAAGTTGCCAACTGTATGTGGGCCGCCTTTTTTTGAAAAAAAAATTCTTAGGTTCCGCAGCCATCGGCCACTCTACACTATAGTTACAGGTTAGGTAATTTGGGGACACATTTTTTATTTACACATTTTGAAGGAAAACTTTGCCCTCTATAACAGAGGAGCAAAATATTTAAGGTAATAGTTAGATTGTTGTTAATTACCTTTTTTTTACTTCTAGAAATTATTTTGATTTTAAATTGGGTGTTGTATTATTGATAGGGACACTTTGAACTTTCGAATTCATAGGGGAATCGATGTTCCAGTCTGTTGTAATCTGGTTTCCTCTAATCTTAATGATTCTATTTTTCAATGCAGATTTTTCGTCAATTTAATAATTTCTTCTGCAATATATGGCGTGGAAGTCAAATTGTGAAGTTCTCTTACCGATGTGTAGCGTGGAGGGTTTAACAATAAACATGTGCGGGAGACCCACTTTTGTCATTCCGTTACATATTACTTACTGTCAAAAACTGTGAAAAGGGCCCTTCATAAACATTCTAGGCTACATACAGCTATGTTGTCAAGGTTGGTAAGCCGATGGTGGAGTTGAGGCTCACTTTCGTCGGGCTCCCGTATTTCCAGAGTTGTAGGGAACTAACGCACTGAGCTGGAATGGCGGGAATATGAAGTGTTAAGCCACACTGAAATACACTAACTGGAACGAAGTTGCAGTGTTTACAACAGCGCGCTTCGCCCTCAGATAAAGTACGCGTATAAAAATTATCCGCCCAGCTCCAGTTCTCATGGGCAGTTGCAATTCTGCGGCGACTGCCCATTATCGCGGAAGCCTCAGGTGGGAGGCTTAGGAGCGCACTATGGCGGCGCAGATGATGTTCAGCGCGCGGTGAATGCGGATTAGCCTGCACGAGGGCTCGCCCGGGAGGGAGAGATTCTGATCAGCTGCGAGATGTGAGGGATGAAAGGTCGCCGGAGAGCTTCTGCCGCCGAGGGTGGAAGGAAGGAAGAGTGAGAGGTGGAGAGCAATGACGTTTTGATGGAGCGACTGGCTGGGTGGCGACCATCAGTCGCGCAGGTGCTTACTTGGCTCAGTGCTTCTGACGCTTCCGGGAACCGCCGGGTGAGCGGTCTAACCAACCTGTCTGATTGCACCTCTCCAGCTGCACAGAATGTGATTAGATAAAAATCTTTCACTATACATGAATACTAATAGTGCAGTATTTTACAATATCTATTTATAGAATACCGAAAAAAGCTGATGACATCATTTTATTACATAGTAAGGTATACCCTGTTTAGATCCCATGTGTGAATAGCCGCTGGGATATGGCACACTACATATTAATTCTTAATAAATTTATAATATTACAAACTACAACTACTATTAAAGTTAGTATTTTAACATTTCCTTCCTCTTTATCACCATTTTTCCAAAATTAGGGTTCGGCTGCCTTTGATGAGATTTTCCTATCACTGGCAAGGTGAAATTTGAAGCTATTTTTTTATACTCGCATGCCCTTGCTGACGTCATGTATTTTATACCTACTGCGGTAGCAATACGTTCCCATAGAGGAATTGAAGTGGTGCCATCAGTCCGCGAAATGTATAACTATATTCACTGTGTAACAAGTGTATTTTTTGTTCGTGAGAAAGTGTGTTATGTAATCTTTGCTGCCGAATTGTTGTTTATATAGCGGAGATCTGGGACCCTTCCGGTATTCACCTTGACAGACACGGAAAATGGCTTAGAATGCGCTGTCAGGACGATAACCGGTACGCGGATGGCTGGGATCGTGCCCCAGCGCATTTTACTTCCTAGATTTAATGTGCGGAGCCTCATAACACTGATCCACACTGCCCCGCTAAAGTTAGTTACTTAATATCTGCGAAGTAAAATCAATTTTTTCACTGTTAACTAGAAATGCATAACATGCCACAATAGTTATTATATTTCAATGGAATTTCGAGAAACTCTTTTTATTTTTTAAACAATCTAAAAAATAATCGTGCACCGAATCAGTGACTTAATAAATTTGTCACCTTCACTTCAAGATCACAGAGTATTAATTATTCACTCGGTAATCTTTAGATATCAGGATCCAGGAAGAAAATTCTTTCACAGTGTGAAATGGATTCCGTAGAAAAACTCTTTCAGTGTGCAGTCCGTTGCCTTCGAGTGGCATACTGCCTGTGAGAAAACTATAATGTTCACCGTTATTAAAGAGATGTGTTTAATAAAGATTAAAGAAACTCAACTGATTATACGCTGTAATGATTTTGCAGTCATTTGGCCGTTGTTAATGAACCTATATAAACAGCGAATGCAGAAGTAGATCTTACAGCCTCATTTAGAAAGCCATCGTGGTGAGTTATAGTTTGGTAGCTTATCTGATAATTTCAGCAGAAGATAATTCGGCATAGGGGTGAAAGCAGAGGACAATTTCAAAAACTTTGGTCCCTTGCAACCATCGGTGGGTCCTAGACGTAGACGCAACATGTGTTACCACTGACAGTTTTACCGATTTTATACCTTTGAATCTTTGAAAGTTGTGTTAGCGTTCAAAGAGCACCACATTATCACCTTCAACTAGTAAGAGTGGGAAACAATTAATCAAAAAAGTGTTTATGTTTATTTCTTTGTATTTCCTGTGTGTCCCGAAATTTTCCTTTACATTAAGCTGGGACAGCAAGAATTTCGGAGGCATTCTATTATTCTCAAATCTAATATCCCCACAGATCTAAAGAAAATAGTTTGTGACCAGTACATTCTTCAAGTGCTGGCATACGGTTTCGAGACTTGTCCTTTAAATGAATTTACAAAAAGTAATCTAAGGACTGCCCATGTTGCGTGGAGAAAAGACCAAAGATGGACAAAAACAAGATCGTGCGACCTGGAGAAGACTGCTCGAGTTCTACCTGAAATCATTACTTTAAGAGGTAACATTAGTAAAAGATTGAACTGGCTGATGATGATGATGACAATGATTGTATTAACGTTATGCGCTGAACGCGAATATGCCATTAATTTAATCCAGATGTCGATTGTTCTTGAAATTTTAAAGATTTTCCATAAATTTAGGCTTAAATTTACGGCATTTCTTGCAGTCGTAGCTGTTGAAAATGATACCAGTTGATGGCTGTATTGTGATTTTTCAAATGTCGATCTATTAATATAAAGCTGGAATGTGTCAATATATCTGTTTACATACCATACCAACTACATAAACAGTTATAATATCGATGTTTTTACACGCTTTATATTAGCTTGACTTGTATGTATGAATGAATGTAACGGAATTTTACAACAGCATTTTGACCCACTTCCAGATGTCCGAGCAGTTTGAAATTTGGAACACATATTAAATTAAGAACCGGTGACAATACAATAATTTCATAGCTACAAACTGCTATTCTCATTACGTTGACAGTAAAAACAGAAAAATTGTTGAATGTGTGAAATTTTGAAATTTAATTTTAACCCAATTACAGATGTCCGAATTGTTTGAAATTTTGCTCATGTATTGATAACTGATTGCAATACAATAATTTCATAGCTATATTCTGATAGTCTTATTACTTTGACAGTAAAAACATAAAAAAATTGAACACGATTTAAGAACCGTTGACAATACCGCAGTCTCTTAGCAACGTCCTGCTATTCTAGTTACTTTGACGGTAACAATAGAAAAATGGCTGCGTGTAATGGAATCTTTCATCTCAGTGTTTACCCGCATCCTGATGTCCGAATCGTTTGAAAATTTGTACACTTATTAAGAACCGATAAAAATTCAATAATTCCACTCTCACCGCTTTGTCAGAAATAACTTAATAGTATTTGAATGTAATGGATAATTTCAGTTCAATTTTCACCCACTTCAGAAAGTCCGAATCGTCTGAAATTTTTTACATGTATTAAGAACCGATCACAATCAAATAATTTCGTATCTATGTCTTGGTAATCTCATTGCTTCGACAGTAAGAACACTAAAGTGATTTAACCGTCTTATGACAGATGTGGCTCATTTTCACCCACTTTCCGCATCGCCTTAGTGGCCCAGTTGGTTAAGGTGCGTGACTGCGAACAGACGTTCCCTGATCGAATCCCGATTTTGGTTCGAAATTTTGTGGATATTATAAATGGAAAAGATTAGGATAACCCATGGTTCGGATTTCAAGTTAAACTACACGTACCCTATACTTGATGGGATTACCGAGTTAGGCAAATGCAGCCGCGACATTTGTGCACAGACGCGATTCGAGAAACCTTCGTCATTTGGCGGCCAGACCCTTCAGAGATTTCCCACCCAATATTGCCATCATCACCATCATCATCGTTGGGGACCATCTCCAGTTTCCCGGGTGTGATTTACGAGCCTTGGTTGCTGAAGACGATCGTCTTCCACAGTCTCCTATCCAGAAAGGTTTCTCTGTCTGCAGTCGCATAACGTGATGTTGAATAGTGAGTATTCGAAACATTACTTCGTACTATTATGGTAGAGTAGTCTTCCATATTTATCCTGCTATAGGACCTCTGGCTGAGCTGACCATTTAATTGTATTTAACTCGTGGAAATAATAATTAAAAATGAAGCTAAAACACATAGAAAAAGATAAATTGGCGAAGAAAAGCCAACAGTAGGAAACATACTTTTGAAACTATCTGAACTAAAAATCTAAAAATAAAATTGTAGTTTAATAAACTAAAAACACGCTTTCGTAATAATGTGAACTAAAAGGTTAAAAATAATCTTTAAATATAAAGATTTTGTTTAACAGTAATAGGACGTCCCACAATTCAGGATAAATTAATTTTTTGACTAAGCTTAAAGAATAAAGTCACTGATTACAAAATTAACTTTAATGTAAAAAAAGCGTGGGGTGCTCTCTACACAACTTTTGACAATAACTCTACCTTTACAAACAGCCAACGACAAAAAATACAAGACAACTGATATAGAACCCCTTGCTTTTTTACATTAAAGTTAATTTTGTAATCAGTGACTTTATTCTTTAAACTTATTCAAAAAATTAATTTATCCTGAATTGTGGGACGTCCTATCACTGTTAAACAAAATCTTTATATTTAAAAATTATTTTTAACCTTTTGGTTCACATTATTACGAAAGCGTGTTTTTTAGTTTTTTAAACTACAATATTATTCACAAATGTCTTCCTGTTGTTTGTGTGGGTAGGTACAGTTCTGAAGTTATATGTAGAATTTATTGTTGCCTATTCAAGTAAAATGTCACCAACTAGATGTTGTAAATTGCCAGCAGACACATTTTGTTATGTTTTTGGACATTAAATTCGATGTAAAAAAAGTGAAACATAATATTATGTTGGCACAAAGTGCTGTGAGGCATGCCATGCTTTTTTCTGTGTGTATGCTCAAGGCCAACATGTTACACGCGCCTGCCATGTGACTTGTCACAAGTGCAGGTTTATTTTGGTGTGTTGGCAACGTGGAACAACAAAATTTGCAATTCCTCGAATATGGAGGGAACCTACCAATCTTCACGACAACTGTTACTTTTATGTAATGGATATTTCACATTACAAAAGTACAAAAAAAAAAAAAAAAAAAAAAAAAAAAAAAAAAAAAAAAAAAAAAAAAAAAAAAAAAAAATAATAATAATAATAATAATCTTACATATCCTAGCATACCATCACCAATTGCTCCAGTATTACATAGTGATGAGCTCCCAATTCCATCAATGCCAAAATAGAGTAGAGAAGAGAAACTAAAGAGGAATTCAAGTGACGACAGTGATTTAAGTGTTGGTCATAAGAGTTTTGAACCAAAACCCTTTACTCGACAGACCTTGGATGACCTTTTAGAGGAGTTGTAAATAATCAAATCAAAGGCTGATCTTGGATCACGGGTTAAGGAATAAAATTTGCTCGATAAATACAGCTAAATAACAAAATAAAGGGTAAGGCATGAGCATTTACCGTGCTTCTACCAAATGGACGAAAATTTGTGTTTTTGTAATGGGCACATTAAATTTCCTCATGAACCAGAACAATGGCGTCTGTTTATAGATAGCTCAAACAGAAGTCTCAGAGCTGTCCTACCGTATAAGGGGAATACGCGTCCGCCGTATCCAGTAGCTCTTTCTGCCGAACTGAAAGAGTCTTACGAAAATATCAAGGTGCTCTTCGAAAAACTAAAATATTAATGTTACAAATGGGATGTTAGTGGTGATTTAAGACGTTAGGATTTCTTCTGGGGCTTCACGGCGACTATAACAAATATTCCTGCTTCCTCTGCCTGTGAGATTGCAGAGCAGATGATCAGCCTTACACCTGGATAGAATGGCTAACAGGAAAAGAACTCGTTCCCGGCGCACACAACGCAAGAAGATGAGCGCCTCGTGTCTAGGGAGAAGATTCTGATACCACACACTCCATACAAACGTGGACTTGTCAAACAATTCATCAGAGGGTTAGATAACAACAATGAGGTTCTCAGCATCATCAGACAAACATTCTCCAAGATAAGAGACACAAAAATAAAAGGTGACATTTTCACCGGAACTCAGATTCGTATGATGTTGATGTCAGAAGAACTTGTAGACCCAATGATTCTTGATGAACGAAATGCTCGGGATGTATTTAGAATGGTAGTGGAACCGTTTTTAGTCGACAATAAAAATAAGAATATCATGAAACTGATAGAAAATTTGGTACAGAATGTAGAATGTCTGTGAAAATCCATTATTTGTTTTCTCATACTGACTTTTTTAGGCCACATTTAGGAGTTATAATTGATATACGTGAGGAACACTAAGACATTCACTTCATGGAAAGAAGTTATCAGGCACGTTGGGACTGTGCTATGATGGGATACATGTATGGGATATAGTACGTGCAGAGGGGTCAGCAGAGGAACAACTGTTTGGTGTGCATTTTTAAAAGACGCTGTTGTTGTATGAAGATTGTATGTTATTCAGTACTTTTGGACTTATTCTCACCAATTCTTGAGGTAGTGTATGCTAGATTTTTGTTATTGGACTCTTGCTGCATTAACTAAACATGTAATATTAGCAGTTTTTGAGAAAACTGAAAAACTTATTGTTACGCCACAAATATTGACACTTGAGGAGAATTACTTGTATATTCATAATCAGCACCATCAAAGCAAGCAATAAACACAAGAAAATTAAGAGAAACAAAAACTTGGTCAATTTTTTTTACGTAGCCAATTAATGCATATTCGGAACAGCGGAAAAATAAAGATTCATCCCTAAAGGACGTCATGTTTAATTTCGTACGAGCGATTCTGATCAGAAACCCGCACTTGTATTTATAGCCTTCACGGACACACATTTTCTATATACGATTTAAACGAAATCACAGCTTACCACTAACATCTGTTACGTTATAAGGATATAATCCCAGAATACTATACGTATTGACTAGCGACGCTTATAACTAGATTAATCGGTATAGGTAATAAAGATATTTCTCAAGAATTTTACGAACATACATAGATACTAGCAAATAAATTTCTTAATGTAAGAACGGAGACTTTCCGGCGTATGCTTGATATGAAGTATTCACGGGTGTACCGACCTGTGCAGATGTCTCGACACCTGATGAAGACGACGGAGATAGTCGTAGAAATATCGTGTTTTCAAAATACTATCCGGCGGTACACCCGTGAAGACTTCATATAAATTTCTTAATCTTCTCGAAACATCATCTATTCAAAATTACCTGCCCTCTGAATTTGTTGAATAAATATTTGCAATAACACGACACGTAGTTACAAAGTAATGAAAACGCAGAAGTAAACAAAAGACTAATTTTGTAATTGTCCTTTGCCCATCCGATTTAATTTTCCATTATCTGGAAGTGGAAGGGTTTGAATCTATGGTTCCAGCATCTATGTCATCTTTATAACAGATATCAGGCAATTTTCTATGGTCACCTAGACGAATGGCTGGTTAGTCCCCAGCCACTAAAACTACACTACACGTTTCATAAACGGAATACTATGAAATTCCGTTGCATAAAAGTTGCGTGATTAACGGATAGACGCCACAACGAACTGCGAAGCTTTACCTAGTAAGAAGTAGCATTACACAATTAAATGGTATCAAGAATGAAACAACAGTAAAAACTATGAGGAGAGAAGTAGATGGAAGAATGTATTGCTGAAAACTGTTCAAGCAAATGCGAATATTGGCATCTGCTTCAGAATACGTCTGTCCCGTAATTTATTTAGTGCAGACTAAATATATCCGTCTGAAACAAACAGTAGTAGATACCGTTCTTAAATAAACAATCTGCCATGAGAACTAGTACATAAATATTTTCATTCTGCGTGTCAGTGTCAAATATGTGTAAAATTATTGATGGGAGAGTTCAAGTCTAAAATTCTTTTTACCTCAATACCCTTAACTAGTATGATCAAGATCATTCTGTAGGATAAAATATTGTATTATAGTAGGTTTCACTAATCATTGATATTTATTCATACTCTCTTTTTTTATCTTTGAAAGATATTTGTAAACTAAACACATTCCAACTCTCTAAAGGTTTACATTTTTAGCAGTAAAAAAATTATAAATTATTCGCTGCTGTGTTGTAATACGGCATGATTTAGAATTAAAAAATAAATATATTATGATTTGATTTTCGTTTTGGTTACTTTTAATGAGAATGTATCAAATCACATCCTGACAAGTTACATTTACTTTGCAGTGTGCCACTCCCAGTGAATAAAAACGTACAAACCAGTATCGATGAAAAGATAAAACTTGAAAAGATTCAAAAGTTTTATAGTCTTCATTATCTTTTATCGGCGAAGACCAATTGAATTTCCTCCTCCTTATTTTCTGATATGGTAAAAATATCACATAGCTGGGGAGTGGGCACCTGTTCCACACTTTGTTTTGCAATTCAAACGCAAGGGGCGTAACCCATCTAATTTACATCGCAGGATACACAAACGGTACAGAAGAACCGGCATTAATCGGAGTTGTGAAAAACGCCGTACGCATAAATCTGAATTTTAGATGTATTCCGAACAGCAATGAAAAAACTGGAGACAGAGATCATAACCTTAGTAAGGTGTTGCCAGCACTGCAATAAAATATTTATAGTTTCCTTGAAGGATATTTATGACACACTTAAACCAACATGTTGAACAATACCTACTGCTTCAGTGACAAAACGCATGAAGATACCAGACACACAACAGCTCTTCAGAGCTTATGTGTATGTGTGAAGCCCAATTTTTGTTTTGGATGAAAACCTTCCTTTGTTCTTTAAGATTCCGAAGAACAAATTATAAAAACAGAATATTTAGAATTTAGCCATTTTCATTGGTTCGTATATCCGAACTCCTTAATTCTGCAGCATTTGCATTGTTTTTGATGAAATTTCACAGGCAACTGCGTTTTATACGTAAAAAAATAGATATACCTATATATACACGTGACAAAAGGACGAAACCATGTAGAAAAATTCGTATGCCATCGAGTGTAGTATTGTTGAAAAGATATCAATACAGCGAACATCTGTAATGTTCTTAATATTCGTATTTAGCGAGATATGTCGTCACAGATTTAGTGTAATATATTTACCTCAAAGAAAAATCAAAACAAAAACATAATTTACTTTTCACTCTTTCAATTTATACAGATTTTCGATATAATAACAAAAACAAGTTGATTAAAAAATAATTCGAAATGGTTTATTCAAAATCATTTGAAAGTCATTAAAAAACTGAACAGTAATACGCTTAAAAATAGCTAATTCCTGACACATCACCTAACAGTTTGCTTCGTAAGTAAATAAGAGAGTGTTTCAAGAACAAGGTTCATTTAAAAGTAGCCTTCTTCTTTAAAAGCTCTCAGTTAAGCCTGCAGATCCGAATGTCATCCAAACTTAATACCATCGTAACGGAATGCCAGTAGAAAGGTGGAATTAATTTTATTTTATTAGTACAGCACTGTGGACTCGCCCTCCCCTGCCTCACAAATAAATAAAAAATAAAAATCTAATAACCTTAAACATGGAACGAGTGCTAGACTGGATTAGGTTATCTTGACACCATGCTATTATCATTTGAGGAGGAAGTTGGGTGACAAGCGCTATTCAAATGACCAATCATATGCAGCCTGTGATTGTTCCCACTACCATTTTTTAGTCCAGTTCACTCTATAGACGCCGTATGCAAAGTGTGTTCTTGCAGGTAGCGCCTGTCACGGTTGAGTCTATAGAGAAAAGTACGTGCGCCCTGTCGGTGCAGGCGTTCTCCGTTTTCGGGAGATTGGATCCCAATGAGGAGTGGGGCAGTGGTATTCCCCAGCCCGCACTTGTCTCCGCACGGCTGCTAACCGTGAAATGAGAAAACTACTCCATTTGCCGCGGCACCAGCCTGCTCCTCCACCCGCCGGGGATTTATAAAGCGCAGTGTTGTTGCCCTGCGCGCCTCCCCCTTCCCAGCCCACCGCTGTCGTATAGACACACGCGCCTGCCTACCCGACTTCTTTTTGATATTCCCTTCCCCCAGGTTCGGCTGTCTGGGAGGGCACCGCTTCACATGCCTGTCTACTGTCTCTGTGTGTCTTGCTGAGGTCTTATGTTTCTTCTGTTTTTATGCTGTCTGCATCTCTCATCGCTCCTCTGCCTCGGCCTATGACATCCTCCGTCAAGACGCGAGAGTCTCGATTTGCCACATCGCTGAAACTGCACAAGCTAAGGTCGGTGCATTCATATATGGCTTTAGTGTTTTTCAAATGAGGTGATCCCACACACGGCTAACATTCAATCGTCATTTACGAGAAAAACGTCACCAGCATGCGCTGCAAAATGATGCATTGGAAAAATAATTCCTCTGTTTACAATGGAGTGCGTTCTACATAACTGTAAAGTATAGGAAGATTCTATCTCGCAGTAAGGTCAACAATTTATTCTAAATCTCAGTCGGCTGGCTTGTTAAAGAAATGAATCTGTATTGCTGGGATTTATCTCACATACTATGAATACATCACATGGCATCAACAAATACATTTTATTTATTTATTTATCAATCTTGTTTCATGGATCTCTGCTGAGGAAGGACCGATGGGATGTGAAACATGTCATGCTTAATACACTTACATACAATATAAGTCATAATCATAGTAAAAACAAATAAACAGAATAACAATAAACATTGATGTTTACAACTGAATTTTGCAAAAGTCATATTGAATACAATTAATTAATTTGTTCACATTCTTGAATGGAGTAGAAGGAGTTGCCAATAATATAATATCTCAGTTTCTCCCTGGTGTATGGGATATTATTGATTCTTTAAAGCCTTTGTTAAATATTTTCAGGTTTTAAAACACGTATGCTATTTGGTATTACAGTGTGACACTGATATATTGATAGAATACGATGGTTTTAGCGGTAATAAGATTTCCTTCAGATATACATTCATTTTGAGGAATTCAATATAATGTAATTTTGGAATGAACTTAGTGATTAAAATATAAACAGAGCAGTTACAGGAAAGTCGTCACCTTAACGCTAGGTCCGAAAGCAGTTGCTCATACTTAAAAAAACTGTCACCAGTTACAGTACTTAGTAGTTCTTCTCACTGAATAATCTAGATCCAAGCGCTGATGATTCCAACTTGTAGTTTAACATTTATGGGAAGACGGAATACTCCCACGCATGGAGTAAATGTCCAGTAATAATCTGAGTTACTAGTACCCGCTAGTGTTCAGGGAACTCACAGATTTCTTGAAGTACCTGATGTGTGACCATTCAAGAAAGCTGAGTATTGAGAGACATCAAGTGCTTGATGTTTCCTACATTGGTCACGTCTGGCCTTCAAACATTTTTACCGTAGCAAATGGGAAAGTTTTGCCACCAAATGATAAGATTTTTCCCGATACCTTCCCCGAAGAAAAGTCCGGGATTAGCACACATACGGTACTCAACTGGCTATTTTAAGACTTTTTGCTGACTATAGGCTCATGGGTTTTAGCTTCATCAATGACCTCCAAACAAATGTTCAAGAAATATATATGTGAACGCACCCTGATCATGTCATCAGGGCCGCATGTAGTATCTGTGGGCCCCTAGGCTATACATGTGGTGCGGGTCCCTATCTGGGCAGTAGTCCGTCCAACCGGGGGCTGCCTCGGCTATCGATACTTAAATTTAAAATTCGGACCAAAAAATTTATGGGCGACCTTTTTATTTAGCCCTACAACTGGCCCAGGTAGAGCCCGGGGTTGTGGTGTGGGCCCTAGGATACAGCCTATACTTAAATGCGGCCTGCACGTCATAATCAATAGTATCACTTCGTCAGTTTCAGCATTTCTGAGTGTTTTGTAAGCCGGGCAAGCAGGGACAAATGCTGGGAGAATTCACATATAAATGGTCATCGAAAAATCTTGTAGTCCAGGCAGTGCAACAGGAGGTATTAAACAGTACATTAACTTATCCGGGGCAAATCGAGCCTTGCATATGTCAACAGATCCAACGGAGTCGGAGTTTTTTGAGGCGCGGAACATTTGCGGCTTGACATTTGGATGGGGACTCTAAGCGGGAGATTCTTACAATTTAACACAAAGGTGCAGTCACAGTATCCTTCGAAGGATGCTAGTTGCTGATTGTATTTATACACAAACCAGCCGTTTACTCTGATTACCAGTCAAACCCGTAAGCAACTGAAGTATAAGAACACCTCATGATTGTAACTAAACTCTAGATTGTAAATTTACCTTCAGTTGATGAGAATTTGTGTTTGCATGTTTTTATAACCAAATTAAATATCTCTTGTTATTAAAATTGCAAAATCCGCCTTGATACATATATCTAAATCCATCCTGTACTAATAACGTTTTAACAAATTGATGTAATCTATACCGTACTGTTATAAAAATTATTTCTACACGGTGATTTTTCGTGACATACCCCATATGTAGTAAAAAATGATAAATGGGGTATCATTTTAAAGATTAGGTTTTTAACATCTGGTGACTTATTAATTTCTAACTGCACCTCGTATTTTTTGTTTATAATTCTAAGTTTTAATCTTAGAGGTTTTCGCCTGGTTGAGTTGATATACTTTTGACATGATATCCTTTTCACAGCTACTCGATTCAGCCAATATTGTAACCGTGTTCAAATACTTTTTGTTTTTGTTTTTTAATGATACATTTAATCAAAAAGTTACGGACGATCATATTCTCATCTCAAATATGGCATGCAAAAAGTTTTGTAAATTACTTATCACATTTTCAACGAGTATATGTAATACTTTTTATCTTGTCCACAAATATAATGTGTTATGTTTGACCTCAGAATTTACTAAGAAATAGTTAATTACAAACGAAACTGTTATTTTTGCCCTACTTGAACCAACAATCTCGTTGCTAAATTTTAACTCTTCACCGTATTTTATTCTGCAATTTCCGCAAAGGCTCAGTGTTAAGTACTATTACGAATCTGTAAGTGGGATGCGTCTATCAGTCCATTCGTGCGAAAACTACCGAACCAGTTTGGACGAGGTTTCCTGTGTTTGAAAACATATTGTCTTACTTGAAATCTGTTGTATAACTCAAGAAACGTATCAAGAAATAATTATACGTTCGTGCTGAGAACAGATAGGCGCCTCAGATCATATTACATCTCAAATTAATCCTTTTTAAGCGATAACCACCAAAGACCACGGTACAACACAGATAAAATCTTAACCCTTTTGACTGTGGTGTTAATGCTGTTTTTTGAGTATGTTACTTTTGTTACTTATTTATTCCGTTTTCTGAGGTACTACGCAGAAAAAATGTTAATCAAACGATCACACTCCAACAAGCGTAACAAAATTGTGGATTTTAAATTATGCTAAAGGTTACAAAGATACGAACGTTTATGTTTTGCTCCTAGAAGAAAAACAGAAAGCAAATGCATCACTACCCTCACCAAGGATCCCGCGAGCGAAGCAGTGGTAAAATGTTAATAATAACTAATAACAATTATATTTACACGGGGTAACCGTTCCTATTTTTGAAATATTGCGACCTTTAAAACTATTACAGTGTAGTACTCGGCATGGAAAGGAAGAAGATTCAACACTAGCAAGGATGATTTTTCAGTGACCAATAAATAGTTTCCTGACTATTCAAAGAATAGTTTTGGCATGGTCAGGCAGTCTTGGATTAGCATGTTCTCTACGGATGTGGTTCAGATATTGCTTAACTTATTGTATTTGGTATGGTTAAACAAATATTAAAATCAGAACTGCTTCGGTGGCATTATAGCGTGTAACAAAAAATCCATTGCAGAGGATCCACTAGATTTACCTTCCAAGCACTGCTAATGTCAATCAAATGTTTAGTTCAATAGGAACTACTCTCAGCGGTCTCATATCTCGAAGGCGCTTAAGGCATTCGCCTTAAAAAGTTGGGGTTCTTTAGTCGAATCCTGTCTTTGTTGCTCTGCTTTGTTGATATAAGTACACCAGGTCTCTACGTGATTCGGATTCTGCAATAAACTATACGTCCAGTCACAATAAAGGCGGATTGCGTAGGAAATATAAACTCAGTCACCATGACATAACATACACTAATTTACTTAACTCTACTCTCAAGCCTGTTGTATTGATTAAGCTCTGTCGTTACCCGATGTTTAAATCATCTGTGTTTTCTGCATCACTGTAACTCTGCCATCATATTTTCTGCATATGATTCCTCTAGTAGATGAATCCTGGGACATATACTGTCCTCTGAATGTAAATTGGAACTGCTCTGTTAAAAAATTTACCACTGGCTGGATGGTTTAGTGTATTTTAAAATGAAATTCTGACTGTTTCAGGTATTGTTAACAAGGTGATTTACGTTTATTTACAGTGACAGTTGTTAATACCATGGGATGGTTTTAGATAAGCCAACTCACCAGTTGCGAATTTAGCATGACTCAAATCATCCTGTATAAAGTATTAAGGTTGTTTGAAAATGCCAGAAATTTCGTGGATCGAATAATCATTGGAGGTACAAAACAGTAATTTTATTTACCAAATAACATGTTCAGTTCCGTGTTATCTAGGAAGCATTTAGATTCGAAGTTCATATCAATGTATTGTTGCTAAGGCATAATCCTGTGCCACCTTCAAAATTCTTAATGAATTAAAGAAAATTAAATGATGAGAAAGTGACCAGATTTTTATGGATGAACAAAAATAAAGATCTACGAACTTGAAAACTTTTACTTCTTAATAGAAATATCAAAATGATCTATGTAATTCAGACAGTTGTGGTAATTCTAGTTAATAGTATGCTTCTGAAAAAAAAAGCTTTATTTTTGCAATCAATAGATATGAGAAATGATGCCGGTTACACTACTAAACCTTGGAGAGGTTTAGTGGACTACAAAAATTTCAAACAGGTATGAACATAGAGGTGACGTAAAAACCAATCAAACGATTTGTAGGTTAGAGATATATCAAGTTATTTAGAAACGACTATGCAATTTATAGTGAAATGAATGTGACCTATAACTGTAAATAAATAATTATTTGAATCGGTTCTGGCAACATGCCTTAAAACTAAAAATACGAGAATGAAAGCGAATTACTTCAGCAATGTCATCACAAGCTGTCGTACGTTGTATGGGTGTATTCAACTTCAGTATTTACATTCAGTCAACCAGGAAATTACAATTGTTGGGAAGTCAAGAAAATTTATTTACCCTAACTTTTCAACAAATGTAGCAACAACACTAAAAAGGAGGGCTTGACTGGAAATAGTATTATGAAAAAAATCAGAGACCACCCAATGTTTTATGTATGGCGCCTACATAAATGAAGATGGTTTAATCCGATGGGTAGACTGGAGTAGATAAGACAGGATAAGAAATATCAGAAAAATATTAACAGGAAGTATATTTTTCTTTCCAATGGCCATCTCGGATCGAATGTATGAAACCAAAATTTATCACGTTAATCCTAGAAAGGGCAGCAAAATATCTCCGTAGATGAGAAAGCTATCTGTTTTAATTAATAGACGTCCGAGCAGACAATCTGATCTATTAGACTATAGCAGTGTTCGGACATGTGTGACTTCTGTTTTCCTTTGAGTTGTTGTAGGAGACGAATCAGATATTTTGATTTGATTGACACCTCAAAACACGCCTCGAGAGTGAAACACTAGAAGCAACAAGATTTTAAGTGGAACGCTGAGACCAAGTTGAAAGGATAAAACGCGGGATGGCGAAGGTTGAAGTTCGCAGCATTCAGAAATAACGGTACTGGGCTCATAGCAGAGAACGTTTGCTCTGGTATGGCACGCTTCATAACGCAGACACCTGGACAAGCCGTCTCCTGCGTGGACAATAGCTGGCCAACGGGGCGTGGAGTACCTCCGCTAACACGTCGGTGACCGTCACCAATTGTCAGCTCCCACTCCATTCACAGACACCGCGGGACAACGGCTGCGTCACGGAAATATTATGAGGGCCGATTAACAATTATTCCACTCCGTAATTCATAAGCAATTTCGACCCGTTAGCGACTGAGATTAGAGTCCATATTGCTCATGGTGAAATCCATTATTTTGTGTAATCCGTAAACTGAATCATAATAAAATTAAAATTTTAGTTTCATATTTAAATAAATTCTACATTTACATCATTTCAACACAAGTCCTCTTCTTACTAAAATTAACTTACGTTCGTTTTTTGTGTCACAATTAATATATTAAATAAAAACCAATAAGTTAAAATTTCATCATACATTCGTTAAAATGAAAATTGCAATAGTTTGCGGGTTTTTGTTTAGTCTTGTACATTGTAACAGTAATTAATATTGTCAATTTTATTATGTTTAGGGAGTAATCGTTTCTCTTAACTGAAGCTACGGCTTTTTTCATTGTATTGTCTGTTACATTTATAAATTTTCCAATACAATAACATTACGCAGTTAAACTTTAAAACTAAACGGAGTCGCAATAACGACAAGGAAATCAATTTCTGTTTATTATAATTTTTATGGCTATCTGAAACTATTCCTTGATATATCTGATAGGTTCCTATCTATGTTTTACATCTATCCTCAATCCCTTTTCTCCATTGAAAATGGACAGTGGATATATGCAAAGTTAAACTATTGGCTTCTGTCATTTCTTTTTGCGTACGATTAAAAGATGAAAAAAGAACAAGATTTCATACTTTGTTTCTCTTGTTGCTTGGGATCAAGAAATTAAAGCTGCACAATGTGACGGTAGAACTGTTTTACAACCAAGGCTGTCCTACAAATTTTGGAGATGGGCTACAATTTCGATTCTAAGTTAGCCTGCGGGCCACCTAATACTTGCCTATAGTTACAATAGATATTTAAATAAAATAAAGATACAATTAATACAATGTAATCATAACCAAAATGTAAAAAACCTCAATGAGATCTGTGAAGTAGTTTTTTTTTTAATTATAATCAAAAAGTACAAAACACCATCGAGACCTTTGAAGTGATTTCTTAACTATTATCAAAAAGTAAAAAACACCAATGAGATCTTTGCACTGAATTTTGAGCTAGCTTATTCTAAACAGTTGATGATGGGTTGGGGGGGGGGGGGGGTTAATTCAGATGTGTTGACCTATGGTTTGGCTGCCTTGGTTTAAACGCTTTCCGCCTCGCATGAAAATGTAATTTGTGACATATTAACAACAATAAAAATAATTTAAGAACTGTTGTTACATGTCTTGTGTATTTGATTTTGTTTAGTCCTCTAGTAAGAAGTTTTTTGGTGCTGAGAAGAATGATTTTACAGTCAACATAATACGATCTCAGGTACAATTAATTATCGCGACGGTACCCCAAAACCGTTTTACTAACAGTGTTCGTCAACCAAAGAAATTAATGTATACATTTCAACAAGCCTAATAATTCAGTTACCACTAATTGCTTTTGATTTTCACAGAACTTCTCTGAAGTATAAAGTGACTTCGCATTCTGGATTCAATATTTCGTTCTCGCAAACGGCAGAAATAACTTCAGTTTCAATGTTTATTCGCAACGATTCACTACGTATATCATGGATGATACTTCAAATATCCCTGCACAATTAACTGAACCTGATTCGGAATGTAGCAGATGATTCGTTTCCGATCGGTTGTGAGTAATCCTATTATTCATATCTGAATTCATATCTTCGACGAGAAGCTCTACTTAGCGGTACTTAAAAAACATTCTCAAACATTTCTCTCAGTTCGGGAATTGGATTAGCCTGAAACAGTAGAAAAAGTTATTGGGTTCATTTACTTTCCCCTATCAGCCACGAATGATTTCAATTCAACCGTTATTGATGCAGTTACTTCGTTAAAACTTCTAGTTACCGGCACAGGCCTTGTGAATACTTAAGAACCAATTACAAGCCTTTCCAACATTAGATTTCATGAAAGTTTTAAGGATTTCTTGTGGAAAAAAATCTTCCTTGTTTACGTAGCAACACATGTAAATAATGTTGGGACTAATTTCCGTATTTAAACGTCAAAATGTCTGCGACACTCAATTATTTCGATTCCAGGTAAAATTAATTAAAATTTTAACATTGGCTAGTTTTGTGGGTGCCTATTGTCTTACCTCTAAAAATTTAAATTACAGTACCATTAAAATTACAGAAAGAATTCTGTCCAAAATTATTAATATTATTGTAATAATGTTTTCTACATTTTCATTTATGTTCGTTTTAGTAGTTCACCATTTAGAATGAAGTATATGGAAGAGCATGCCAGTAACAATATTTAACCCTTACCGCTTATTACCGTCCCTAACCGAGCGTGGTGAATGAGCGGTAACGCTCTGGCCTCGCTTTCGGGAGGTCGCAGATTCGAGTAATTGAGTAATTGACACTAAGATCATGGTTTCCGCAAATCAATCCACTGCCAGGATGGTTACTTCATGGACGCCATGACAAATTCCATCTCATTCCTTGCCCCCCGACCTTTCCGACCCCTAATGAAGTCGTCTTCGACGAGGTGTAAAGCTATAAGCAAAAATTCACTTCCTACTATACGGGAAAAAAGTAATATTTAAAGGCGAAATTGTGACATCTTCGTTAAGAACTTATCTATTTTATCTCTACAATATACAACTAGTCGGCAACAATTTAAGTGCAGTCAAAATGTGATTTCGGTGATATTACAGTATCTTAATAATTCGCCTTCTTATCATTCAAATTATACGTACGTATTTGATACTGCCCTGCATACAGCAGAAATTAGTGCAAAATACATATCCCTTATTTGGTCATTTTCAGTAATTCCAAAGGTGTGTACTCTTCATACAATGGTATAAAGACTGACAAGTTACTTCATATGCAATCCCAATCTTCGTCTCGGCTGCACTCAAGCTTGATTACAAAACTTGAATCCAAGAAAGTTTCTTTAACCTCCCCTTTTAACTGTAGTCTACGATACCTCTGCAAGACAGATGATGAAAGATGAAATTTCTCTTAGAGATACTTCACTAATTGCTTTTAACAAGATGCACCAATTCAACACCCATCTCACTAGTCTATTAATATAATAAGCTAAATGTCATGTATGACCTCACCTGTCACGGCATGACGTCAATCTATGACGTCGCACTATTACTACACGCTTTACGCCATTTTTGTTGGTTATACACATCATTTAATAACATTTCTAAGCATCCGCGAATAAATTAACTGACAGAACACTGAAATAAAAGTATGTATTGCGTTTAAATCGACATATCAATCATTAGATGCTTGTATTTACGTAATTATCAATTTATGTAAAAGTATTCTTTAAAATCTTTGGCCACAGATATGTTAGGCAAAAGCTTTTATTTTCGCAATATTAGCTCCAGTTTTGGTATCTTGTTATAGGAACTGGGCGTTACAGCAGAGGGTATGAGTAATTTATTTTTTTTTTAAATAGTTTGTTTCCATGAAAGTTCTGTTACTTAAATCATTACTTTTTAACGACAGTAGTTTCACACTGATCGCGACTATACAGCATAGAGTACAATCTAATATTACGTGGAGTGACTTAAGATGTTAAAATTTTTTTAACTCCATGAACTGCATCATTTTCGGAAACTTAGCAAAACTGGTACTAAACTGTTGAAAATTATATCAGATGCTTCGTCAATTTGTCCTCTTCACGTTTTGCGTTCATATTTTGAGGAAAAGTAGCTAGAAATTTAATTAAAAATGCCGAAATATGAAAGGCTGAGCAACTGCGAAATGCCATCAGCATAGCAAAAATTATATTAAAATTATCGGTACAGGCATCATTTCAACCTAAACAGTTTCTTTTTGTCATAGAAATCATGGTTAGGTTGATATAAGGCCTAGACCAAGTGAAAACATTTTACGAAATTTTCGCTATGCGGCATCTATCACGATAATGGCGCAGTGGTGAAAGTGATGCAGTCCCTTTAATTCCTTTACTTAACTGATGCCATATTTCAGCCGTATGTAACTGTGTATTATTGTATTATCTATCTGAATCACGAATATAAAAAAAACAGGAAGATGGAAGAACCCATACAGATTTTTGATTTAGTTTATATCGCGAAACATTATTACCACTAAAATGCGATACAGTTCATGTATTAATGTGCGTGTGATTGAAGTATTGTTTCTCTGGAGGCAAGTTTAGCATAGTATGTTAGGGTCAAGTTTATGACGTCACTATCAATGCGTGTGTGATTGAAGCTTTGATTTTGTAGCGGCAGTATTAGCCGAGATTGTTTAGGCTGAAATTCAGACTGGCCCAGAATAAAAAAATGAACCTTATCACAGCAAAAGCACGTTGAATTCAGTTATTATCAGTTATTTAAGCAGCTTTCAAAAGCACTACATCACGTTTTTACGTCATGTATCACGATGTAAACTACTCCCGTATGTGGTTAAGTTTAAAATGCTACCTGGACGAGGATAGCAATCGAAACCTTTTATTACAGCTCAAGGCACTAGGAATGGCATTTATTTCATAACAATTCAGTTTAATTAAACAATTGCTGAGAAATGAATTGCCACACCACTGAAAGCAAAGTTTGAATTGGCATATTATCAGTTGCTTTTTCTTTTTACTGAAATCATTACTTGGTTTTAATCAAAGAAAATCCAAATTGATTGCGATCTATGCGGGCTAAACCACAATTAAAACTAATATTACGTGGCATAACACGAGTTGTTAAGATTTATTTTTAACATCCTTTGCATTCACTTTGACAAATGAAACTTTTCGCCACATCCCAAGGTAACGAGAAATTACAGCACAATGATCTTTATTTTATAACAATTTTAATAAGGTAAGCAATTCATACTAAATTAATTGCAAAACCATTCCGATAAACCCGTCACTTTTGACGGGCTTTGTGACTAGTTTAAAATATAAAGTATTATAGGGCACCGGATAGTGTCGTGCTGTGTCGTATTAGATATCAGTTTGCTTTGCGATTCATTAATGCTGGCCTACAGTCCTCTTATATTCTCCCACTATCCTCTCCATACTCTACTGAGATCTCAACACGAATTCATCCTATTACACGAATTAAAAACTCTTTTTGATTATTGAACCTTGCGTGGTGCCAGATGGCTGAGCGATAACGTTAAGACCCGTAATTCGAGAAGACCATGGTTAGACTACATGTCAATCCATTATAATTTCAATTTCCCAGACATCACTCCGGGCTTATGCTGGTATCGTGGCTTGTTCTCTTTTCCCATTCCCTTCGCCTATTCTCGTCTTGCTGCTTGACTACATATCTCTGCCAGCTCAAATTCCCTTGTTGTGAACGAGCTGTAAAGACAGATTTTCGAAAAAGAAAAAAAAAAATATGTTGTTACTAACTAGCTTCACAAAAAATATAACTTCAACATACACTCACGTCAGCAACATGAAAACAAAATGTGGCGCACGTTTTTTTATAAAGAACACATAACTAGAACTTTAGAATCAGACTATAAATAAAAAAGTGGTAATTTTAAAAATCAGAAGATTTTGATTCCAAGGGAGTGCTATCTATCGCGCAAATGCCAAGTATTAACTTCCGTTTTATTAGATATTTTTCTATTATTGACAGTTGGGGATATCCACTTTAATTTCGGTTAAACGTTTTGTTATTTAATAACTACGGTTAAGGATGAAACACATCAACAGTTTTAAATAAAGACGCTTAGAATATAACAAAAAATATCAAACTTTATGGTAAACTGTAACGATATAACTCGAGAATTTAGCTTTTAATAAGAGATTTACTGAGACCTACATATATGTGTGATATCCAAGTTCTCGGACTTAATCACATTTTTTTATCTATTAGTTGTCCAGAAATCGTACATAAATCAACAAAATTATTTAAAAACCTTGTTTAATTTTAGGAAATTGGTGCTAAGCAAGTTCTTGTTATGACACGGAAGATTGTAACCATGGCTACGAGATTTATCTGTACTATCTGTGCATACGATTGTTTAGAAAAAGTATTATTTTAGTGAAAAATAAATTTCTATTTGCATTGGATGCGCTGATTGCGATTTTGTTTCAATGACTCAATATTTTCTTGGGACAAAATTTGTTACGTACTACATGTGACTGAATGATTGTGGCAATTATTCGTATGAAACATGACAGAAATGTTATGTAGCTACAAAGTCTGCACTTGCTTAGCTTTTATTTTCTATTCCATTATTACGTTAGCACAACGTGTTCCTGAATATTAATTTAGCACCTTGAGTTCCTGAGCTTTTCTTCGATAACACAGCAAAAATAATTAAAAGCATTAGGTTAATTTTTATCTATAGGAATATAGTAAATCCAGAGAGCTGGAACTTTCATAATAAATGAAAACAACACGTTTTAGATTGCTGCCACGCTTACAGGCAATTAACACTAAGCTAATGGTACACGACAATCTGAGATTGATCAGATGATTCATATAAAAATTTATTACTTACTACTTCGTAATGACATTCACTGTTACGAATTTAATTAGACAATTTAATACGATTTTAAATTATTTTATGTAATAACTTTGACTGGAGTTTTTATACTTACTTAGTGATATATATGTAGGAGGATAATATAGCATAATTTTCATATTTGATTCCACCATTACCCGCCAGTGTGCTAAGGCGCCACATGCTGGATCATGCTGGAAAAGATCGAGTCCTGGTCCCCCGTCCTGATTGCGATTTTAAGTGGTTTTCCTCATTTACCGAGGCAAACGTTGAGACAGTTCCCAATTTCTGCCTCATAAACAACACATCAGACAAACAAAAATACACTTATTGGACACAAAACACAGTTACACGTTTCGCAGACAAATAGTAACTGAACTTTCTTTTCTCCGCGGGAGACGTTAAGCTCAGTGGCAAGCCGGCCAAAATCCAACACATTGTATCCTGAAAAAGCCGACCCTGAAACAGCGGCATAAGAGCAAGGAAGAAGCAGATTCGACTTTATCATTCTGTTGTTGAAATATTTTATTTGTGCATGTCAAAATTCTGTATATTTTGACGATTTTTTCACAGTTTGAATGCTTACAGTGTGTTCCGACATTAAATCAAACTACGTCACATTGCGACGTAATAAAAAATTAGAATATACGCAGAAGCTAAGGGAGTTAATTGGAGACAAGTGATAGAAGAAAAATCTTGGAGTAACCGCCAGACTTGGAAGAGGATGTGCTAGACGATCCGAAAATCGGAAACGTCTAAGAATAATGATTATGACAACGATGATGATGATGATTATGATTATGAACCTTTCTTAACCATGACCTGGCATCGCTTGAAAACCAATGACCGATGTATTGCAGTTTGAAAGTTGGTATCACACTATTTCACTTCGTTGTGAAGCTAAAAACTAAAATCAAATCACGGCAATAATTTCTATGAGATTTCTGATTTTTCGTTCCTAACATGAGTCTGAACTATATATCTTTTAAAGAGAAAAAATCCGTTTATATTACTAGCAAAAACAACCAACTTGTTACTTTTTCATTGATACTTGATTACGTGGTTCAGAAATTGAAGTCAACCGGAAGAAGCAAGCCATCGGTCAAACACAATTTGTTCCGAATAAAAAATAATAATTATTAGTGTGGGAATTGGTTGCGGTTAGCCTAGTTACTATAAACTACTTTTATCATTCACGTTATATACACTAATATTATAAATGCGAAAGTAAATTTGTTTCTCTGTTTGACAAGTTTTCACATCTAAAAGGCTAACCGATCCTGATGAACTTTGACGAGTAATTACTATGCGTCATTAGGAAGGACTTGGGACAAATAATATATAATCAATAATATATTCTGCCATGAAATTTTGAACACTAACCAAGCGGTTAGAGACAGACAGGCAGCGTGTTATATTGGTAGCTCTGGCTTTGTTTCTCTCGTAGTCAGTTTTTGGGACATATTTTACGTAACTTACAGCTTTCTATATACAATTCTAGTAATAAAATCCTAAGTCCTCGCGTACTATGTTGTGGATAATTGGTAGTATGGGTATAATGTGACCACTTTTGTTTTTCCTCTCTGTTTAAACTATGACGCGGTGCACGGATTCCGACAACCTGCCTACAGGTCGAGGACAGGCTGGTGCGTGATTTCCGTATTTGTCCGCCGCTGGTCGTTTTCCCTGATGCCGGTCGTTGGACGGCTCGGACTGGTGTTCCAGGAACCGGCCGGCCGTGTTCGTGCACGCACGGTGGGGCGTGTTCGACTGGCTGCAGGCTGGAATATTTAGAGCACCGACTGCCTAGCTGGTCGATATGTTATCGCATTCACAGTTGGCGGGATGCGCCACAGTAGTCGACAGACAGACTCAGCCGTCCAAGTCCTCTACTCTATTGACTCACGGCGTGTATGTCGGAATCAGGACGGCGACTTACAGTGAATGAAGATGGGGAAAAGAGAAAAGAGAGGTAAAAAAAGTCATAACGCTTTTTTCCTCCCCACTGCGTTGGAAGAGAGATTTGACGGATTCTCCCCGTGCCTTGGCAGCTACTCTGACGGGGTACCACGAAACGTTTCGTTTATCTCTGCCACCGAAAAATAGCTTCGAGGAGAAAAGAACGCAGTCTCTGTTAAGTTTTGAGTGTTCACAGATCAATCTAAACCTGCATTTAGTCTCTTACATATCATTCATCCAAGATAAAACTTTTCTGAATGTTTTTCGTAAATTCATGTTGAAACCAAAAATAATAAGCGCATCATATTACTAATTATGCAAAAACGATACAGAACAACAACATATATCATAATTAATAGAAAATGTCTTAATTGAGTCCAAAAAACATCGTACGACAAAAAGCCATCTGCTTTTTAACAAAGTTAAGTAATGTACTGAAGGTTGGTAGCTGAAAATTACTACGAAATAACGATTTACGAAATTAGTTGGGTACCATCACAGTATCGTTGAAAAAAAAATGATGTTAACATTTAATGTCAAATTGTTGAGTAACTATCACTTTGCATTTCTTTTATTTTTCAAGCTGGTAATTTTTTTTTTTTTTTCATTTTTACTTAAATTTCTAAAAAGTGTCTTGTCTCAAAGATCGCTTTTGACAGTATTATCTTAAAATTCTAAAAACTAGGATAAATTATTTTGAATTAATTACAGCCGTATTAGTTATTATTGGAAAACAATTTCTGTACCGTTCATTCGGAACAATGCGTCTAAAATAAGTAGTTAGCATATTCATCGGTTAGCTACTTCGCACAAGAAACTGGCACATAAATGCTGAGGATTAATGTTGTGGGGAGGTGGTATTAAAAGCTAATTTGACTATCAACCATTTCCTTCGTCAATCTTCAAAAACTCTGTAGCTAATCTATAATTAAGGACGTGTTTTAAGGAAACGAAAATTGAAATAAACGTTAAATTAGAGACGCATTTGCTGACCTATATCTGTCGTGCTTTCAGCATTGAAATTATTGTAACAAACTTCATTAAATTAATCAAGAGTAAAATATTGATCATTGCCAATGCCTTTTGAGATCACAAGATATTATATCCAATGAACTTTTTCTAATAAAATGGAAATAGGAAAAGGGAGAGCCACATTTAATTCTGTGTTTGTATTTTACAGAAAATAGCTTAATTTGATGATATTAAGTTCTGAGGCCTAATAGTATTAAATTCAAAAACTTTAACATTTAAAATGGGCATTACAATGTCCATGTATTTATTTTAAATTTAGTGAACTTCATAGGAAATGACGAGTATTCTCCGAATATCCACTTCACATTATCGTTGTTACCTGAAATAGCAGAAAGATAACTTCGGCATTTAGACTCAGCAGAACAAAAAACAATCGTCTACGTCGGTGAACCGAGGCCAACTTCGGGCAGGAAGTGTTTGTTTAGTTTATCCCATCCGTCCCGGAGTTTCCGCAGACATACAGAGCTCGGCGCGGCCCGCCTGGGCGCTATGCAAAGTGTGTGGCAGGCTGGCGGAGGGAGAAACCACTAAGTCATGGAATAATTTATTCACGGAGCTGGGCAACTCGTCGGCAACTCGCATCAAAATAGCGCAAGACGGGTCCCCGGGTGGCTGGCGCGCCGGACTTCATCACAGGAGGCCACAACGGACGCCGCACCTCCTATCCCAACTTCTGCTTACTTACTACCTCGCGTCGTCGTGACCCAGTTACGAGGACTATGGCTTACCTGTCAAGTGCGCATCAGTTACCACACCTGTCTAAGCTATTCTGAAACTTTTCAGCTTTTTGTTATCTTACTTGGAAGTGCAGAACAGGATGATGTCTTATTGTCTTCGTATTTTTTCTTATAGCTGAGTGATTACCTGCAGTGTAAATATAGGTTTCTTCCAAATCCATTTCTCAAATAGCAAAGTTTAAAGATGTTTATGCAACATAGTCTCCTCGGGTTTGCATTAGGGTTGTGTCGTAAAAAGACAGCATTTCAACAACTTTCTCTGTTATTTTCATTAGGTACATGCTTACGAGAAATACACTTTAGGGGGTGGCAAAGCCGTCATAAACCAGCCAATGGGCACCGTGACTCTCTACGCGGTCCGCTCCCTCGTCTCATGCAGCTCTGCTCCTGCTTTGCTACCGCTGTCGGCCTAAGAACTGCTGAGCTTCTGTTTGAGGATTGAAAGCGCCTTTTTCCAGGCGTCACCCAGAAAGAGTCCTATATCTCTGTAAAAGGTGTTATCATCAGGTCATATTTCGGAAGCTTTTGTCATGACAAAATAAGGGATCCGGGTCAGCACCTTCACATTTGCAAAGCTATTTAATGACTACTGTCAATGACATGTTTTGCCACCGCAGACTTCTCTAGTAGTAACAGGTGAAGATTTGTGTAGAATATCTTGATCAGTTTCAATCTGCTGTACGTTTCAAATCAATGATAAATTCCTCCAAACATATTTTTATCTCCCTTTCTTCTTTTAGAGTAGTATTGTTTAATAAGCAAATCTTTCACCATCAAATGGAATCCATCACAATACCCAAAAACACTGTAGCTGATTGCCCCTCGTAATAAATAATTCCAGACGAGCGATACTACTGCACACCAAACAAAAACACTTGTGTCTTTATTTCACCGGATAAGCACAAAATTAATGAAAGACTTGAAGAACTATCATTTTATTATACTCAGAGAGAAAACTTGATGCAACAACCAGTTGGCTGGCTCAGTTCATTTGCTTCAGTTTCAATTATCGCGTCAGACTTTAATACAGACATATAGCGGTCAACTTATAAAATATTTCAATAGTTCGGCATTTCCCCATTCACTTTTACTAATAGCTGTTTAGCTGGTACTAATTACTAAGTCCAGCTCATCCGTAGTGCGTACCACGTACATTCATTTTGCTAGTTGCTCGGTTCTGTTCTGTGTGATTGATTCACTTCTCGCGAAGAGTATCCTTTGACTTGCAGACCAAAGAGAACATTCTTAAGTTAGCCGAAAACCTCTGGCTCTAATGCAGTTATGATATTCTCGGTTTCTGCAGGTCCACGTTGAAAATCCTCGATTCCAATCTCCAGCAGATTTGGAATTTCACTAGGCCCTTTGCTTGGCCTTTAGCTCTTCAGAACATCCTGTGTGCATATGATGTACGCTAGGACGATCGGTGGTTCCAAATTAAACCATACGCCCACTCATGACAGACAGTGTGTGAGGCAACGTCTCTCCTTTAGCAGGATGTTTACATCACACAAATGTGCTATGAGTAATGATAGTAGAGTAAAAAACCAATTTAAATCATTTTTCTTTCACTCGTACTCCGTAATCTTCCTTATGTTTGAATCATTGAGGAAGGTTATTAAAAATTTGACACATGACTATATATAGGTTCCTTAAAAATTTATTTAACACCAATAATTTTAATACATTTATATTTTTGCTCAATATTCTTCAAGTCATATTACTCTTTCCAGAAATATTAACGTACAGTAATCAAATGGGTTCCACTTTAAACTAAATGTCCCCTATACCTGGTAGGATTACCGGGTTAGCGAAGGTAACGAGGAAAGGAACTGGCAGTCTTACCTCTGATACGAGGTTGAGTATGCCTCCTTCGAGATGGTTCACCAAAACTTCCGGTTGAGGACCCCGCTATGCTTTATCATCAGAAATCGTCATCTACTGCGACATCGGTGTACACACCATCAAATACTGCTCTCACTTTCAAGAAAACGAATACTTTCTCTTCCAGTTAATCAAAATTGGTCATAAGCTGGGAGCGTGACCACTAGCTGGAGTAGAAATAATAATTAATCCGCCTATTTATTTTCGCTGATGTGAGAAAAAGTAGTACTTCCTAACTAACACAAATTGGTATCTTATGTACTAAGGTTTTAATCCTTAAAGAGCTGCTATTCCAAGAAGGTAAACCCCCCCCCCTTTCCTCCTAAACATAGGTCGATAGTGCCAGACGAAAGCAACCACCCCGTGGCTTCTTATTTACTATTCACATATTTCATGGCGTCTGTAAGATGAGCGGGATATCTTGACCCTTTTGTATTGATGCATCATTTGAGCCTCCTTTTCATTTCGGGTACTTAATTTGCTCATTCTCAGACGCCTGTATACTTCGCATTCTCACTTTACTCAGTCTCATCAGAGCAGGTTGACCTTACCAACTAGACGCATTTATTTGTTTAATCCTGGAGATAACCATAACCAACATTACTTATATGACAAAGAGGTCTTTGAACTTAATGTAAATGGCTGGATTTTCATAATAAGAAGCTTAGGCGTTTCGCAGTAATGTGGATAACTAAGAGTTGACCGAGGGTGAATAGATAGAACTGGTAGGAAATCGACATTGGCTTACAAGATTTGGAAGTAACAGTTTTAACTCATACATCAAAGCACCACAAAAATATTGCAGTATGGACAGTCAACTTTCAAAACTGATGAAGGAATTGGTGCTTTCTCTGCAGAATATTAAAGTATTGACTCCTAAAAATACTTGACTACTCTCATCGTTAAAAGATTTTACGGTTCCGTCGCTCAACATGTAACTACTACAATTATTTTCAGTACTAAAAACGAACTTAGCAAACAGAAATCAAGTATTTCTTTAACACTACGGTACTTCTTTTACTCAAACTAAAATAATATAGTAGTATTTTCCATTTTGCTGTGAATATCGTTGGTAATTAGTCAGTATCAAAAAAAAAAAATCACAAACGTGACGTGAAAAAAAAATCAGGTAGTCATACACAGAAATTAAAATCTCGAGAATTTTTTATACTCAAATATATGAAATCCTGAGTTTATGAACGTCAGATTAGTTTCTAATCACGAGAAGTACTTAGTAGTGTTTGTACGTCGGTATCGATCTCCCTCGCGCGAGTTGTAATACAGTTGGAAGTTGGACAGTAGTAGTATTGCGGATCGATCCATAATGACACATGTGTCGTATTCTCCAATAGCAATACGCTTAGTAGACATAGCAAGCGGTAGTTATTTCCCCTGTAATCAACATCGGCTGGAATTGTTTCCACGTCTGAAAACAATCAGAACCTTGTTAAATTTTCGTTTTACCAACGTTTGTTTCACGTGTATAGTGCTGAAAGACATATTGAATAATCAAAACTATTGCACAATTAAGAACATTATTTGTAATTTTTTTTAAATAAGCTTCACAGCAATGTTATTCTTCCCAGTCCGTCAAACTTTATCCTCATTAAACTTATCATTAGACGAACGTGTTCTTCAGCTGTTATATTCTTGTATTAAACAGGCCAATCTTTGATTTATATCCATTTGTTTTCGTAAAAAATGTTTCTTCAGTGAAATATGATACCAGTCAATTAATACTGAGTAATAATCGTCAAGAAAAGTAGGTTTCCCATCATTCTACTTTGGAAGGAAACAATTTTTTTCTATGTTAGATGTATCAATAATCATGTAAATATTTTGTTATCTAGTTGGATAAAGTTGAATTGTGATCTATAAAAGACAAATCATTCCATTTATGTTTCCATATCCGAAAAAATTGACAGTTTTTAATTTTTTAATACAACGGTACGCTATTCAGTTTCTTCTAAACAATATCACCATTCTCAGAAAATAATGATCTGTTGCTAGCGATAACTTGAGTGTTGTAATATATATATATATAAAAAACCAATGCTACAGATTATCACGGTACCTACAGATTTTAGTCCCTACCATTTACTGAAAATATTTCAAGCGAATGAGGTAATTTTGGCTACGGTAAATTTCCTATTCTTTAATTATCACTGAGGCATTAAATTTAACATTAAATGCGTCACTTATGAATGAGATGTGAATATCAAGTGATAAAAAAAGTCTAACCTGTCTTCGAGGTTTCCTGAATCGAAAATAACGTAATTCTCCAATCAGTACTAGTGTTGTAGAAGGTTACAGTGGACGGATGACAGAATATTTCTAATCCACATTTCCTTATATTACACCAGCCAAAAACTTTGATATCTCATTAAATTGGTTACATATACGTTTAACGGAAAATCATGTACTTTAGCGGTTGTTATTGCGTTTGGTATATCGGACTTTCAAATATCATGGCTACGGTAGATTTACATGTTTAATCTTTCATTCCAATACAACTTGATAAGAGTATCTTGTTACTAAACTTTGTTTCAATATTTTCTTAATTTTGAATCATTTGAGAACATTTAGCATTGTATATAAGTAATGTACAGGAGCAACCATAAGCAACCATAACGTGATTTTTTTTTCTCCTACAACACAGCTGAACTATTGTTCCACGTGAAATATTACGTTTTCCAGTTTCGTTTAAACTTTCCAGCTCAGTTAAATTTTGAGTTTTAAAAATACAACTTATTTTTACTAATGTGTGTATGTTTGGATTTTTTTTTTTTTTTTTAACTGCTTAACGTCTCCTATAACAACTAGGTCGTATGTTTGGACCAACTAGGACAAAGTTAAGCCTTCGTTTGGATTGAATTTGTTTGGACGTGTACGAATTCGAGTTACAACTAGCTTTGTCTGTCTTAGGAGGTACCTACTACAGCTTATCGTGGAATCCGAAACACGGTAGCGTCTGGCGTACTCCATATTACACAGTATGGTGTGCCATAGATGAAGATTGGGTTAAGGTTTTTTTTGAAAGTCCCAGCCAAAATCCGAGATTCGAACCGGGGACCTTTCTATTTCCAATCAGACGCCTTAACCACTGAGCCACCAGGCCACTAAAATTGTTACTAGTATACGTAATATTATTTCTCAAGTAAAGGAACTTGGAAGTCTTAAATTTATCTTTTTTTTTAAAACTGCTTTACGTCTCTTTTTAACATCGAGGTCTTTAGAGACGGGAAAGGATGGGGGGCAAGGATGGGGGCAAGGAATGGGAAGGAATTCGGCCATGGCCTTTTGAAGGAAGCATCCCGGCATTTGCCTGGAGTGATTTGGGGAAACCATGGAAAACCCAAATCTGGATACCAAGACGGGGATTCGAACCGCCGTCCTCCCGAATGCGAGGTGAGAATGCTAACCATTACACCACCCCGCTCGGTTTAAAATTATCAATAGACATCAGTTAAATCAATTAAGTATGAAAAATATTTTAACATCCCGTGAAAAATGTTTTACGATTTTAATCCTTACAGCTATCATCTGTAAAAAGCCAGCTCTCTTTTTAATGCTAAACGATGATACGGTTTGTTGAATGTTATGGCTTCATTAATTATGTAGCTACTTTGTATCACACGAACCAGAAGCAGAAGACACATTATAGGGAAATGATTAATAACGTATTCTATGTGTGCCGATATTTTCTTGGAACTGCACATAATTTAGACATTCGAATGCAATCAGAGATACTGAAGTGTTAACTGTCACATTTTTCCCCTTGTGGATGAGTAAAGATGCCGCCTTAATGTCGTCCAGAGGCACTACTTCGCCGTCCTCCCTTTAGCAGGCTAGCTGTATAATAAATTAGGGTTTTATATGTCGCGGCTAAAAGGATCCTGATAGCATCCCCTCCCACGTTCTTACTTTACACCTGCAGTCATTACAGAGCGAGCGCTCCCCGTTCCTGCATCTTCCTTAAACTGTGACGTATTTACGAGGTTAGCTGCAGCCGGTTGCGTGCTCTCCATTATTTACCTGTTTTTAGAGTTTGCCGAACAACTCAAGGTGCTCCGCGCCTGCGTTAAAGTATACAGGTCAAGCAACTTGCTCGCCTCAGCCCAGTACGCTGGACGGAGGATAGCTGCCGCATTATTTATCGAGTCGGCAATCCTTCAGCTCCACTGGGGATAATTTTCTTCTAAGACTTTTATGCCTCGTTAAAAAGTTACGTGTAAGCGGTAGGATCGAGCTCAAATTTCTTAAGGATCTACAGAAATCTTTAATAAAAGGAATCACAGCTGGAATCATAAGACGCGATAAACAGTATATGTTCCATAAATTTTGTTTTATACCTCAACAGGTGACTGGCAAGAGACATTACATAAGTAATAAGTTCGTTCTCCTTTGGCAGCTTCCTGGAAACTTCGCATGAATATCAAACTGAAAGCATTTCTGTCACAAACAAGGCCACAAAAATTTCTGTAAATGATACTAACACTACATTACTGAGTAATCTACAGCTTATTTCCTGTTATAAACCATTTATGCCAGCGAAAATTTCTTTACAAATGTACTTGCACATTACGTACAGTACATTTCCGCTTCCAAGTTTTTGGATGTTTGAAGAAAATAATTCAGTGCCTCCTTACGTAACTTATTAAGTTTTGTCAATTAAATATTTCCTTGTTTCTTAAACATTTATATCATGAAATTTTTTATTAGTCAACGCGATAATATACTATAGCATTTCTCAACCGTTTCCTACCCTATGATCAGGAATATGTCAGTAATTGTACTGACCAATAACTTACCACGGGCCTAATTTTTTACCTCTGTACATTATTAACCAACCCAACCCATTATTGTTGACACATACCGTGGTTTCTTAAAACTCGTATCTACTAAAAGGCCCTCATAAAACGGACATTAAATTAACACTCAAAGCAACGCCGTTGTCTTTGATGCCGACAGGAGACGTATTTAGCGAATATACTATTATGATAGCAATGTAGTCAGAACCTCGAAATAGGAGGGTTTTGTTGGTCTTTGAAATATTCATGGCTTGTAGATAGTTGGAGTTATAGTCACTTACAGCATTATATATTACGACTACGACAACCATTTTCTGTGAACAGATTTTATTATTTTTTAAAATATTTTTAATTCAGTTAAAAATTTTAAATTTATGGCATCCTCGCTTGAGAAACACTGATCTAGTGAATTTGATTACAAAATTTAGCGTAAGTATTTCAAATAGCAGCAGAATATTGTTATTTTAAACATATCTCTATAAAACATAAATTATATCCAGATTTCAAGTTTAGGTCAACGGTATTATTCAGTGACAAGATAATATAACCAGAATTTAGTCACCGATAAAATTCCAATTTCAGTTAAGCATAAATTATTACCTATTTCTTTCTCATTAGCCCATTTGATATGATTTATTGAAGACTATTTCTGCAATAAAGTGTTTTAATGAAAAATTATGTTTCAAACATAATGTAAGTTGGTTCTTTACTATTCAAGTATAGAATTTGACATAAAATTTCACACTAAATCAAAATACTATCTTGGGACTGAAACATGAAGAATCTATAAAATGTACAATTCTAAATAAGGCACACATCATTTAAATTTTATCGTGAAGATAAAATAATAGGTAAAATCACAAATGTTGTAGCGTTCATTATAGGCCTCAACGCTTCTTGGTGCATTTATATATATGTTACTAGATTGTTTAGGCAGTTTTTAAATATTTTTTTATGAAGTAAGTCAATAATATGCAAAAATTTACATAAAAGAATTGAATAAACTTTCAATTCTTTACGATCGCCACACAGCGGGTTACAATGAAATTATTTTGTGCCATCCTAAAATATTTAAATAACAGTAGTATCATTCAGAATAACGCGGATACAATTTGGTTCTCTAGAGTTAATAGATGACTTAATACATTAGCAAATTAATTTTTACCAAGTCAGCATTGCTGGGTGACACTGTTTTCAGCTGAAAGCCGCAGGTGAAAATATTAGTGAGCTGTGTTTTGATCAAACGTTAGATTTCATATTTGTGGAGTCCCTAGCATTGCCTAAATATATTTTAAATTATCACATTTAGCATCATTTATGGGGCCGGATACTAAAATCAGTTATAAAGTTTAAAACTAATTACATTCATACCGCAAGAGCAAATTCGGCAGTTCTATCATTACCGTGGCGCCAAAATCTGATGATGAATTCTTGTAGAACTCGACGAAATAAATCGAAAATAAAGAATAAATTTTTTTGATATCTCGCTTGGTTTTCGAGATATAGCATGGTAAAAATCAGTCATAGGTTTAGTTCATTCTGCTTTTGGTGTTTTTTCTTCTGGTCCAGGCCGTATTTCAACCTAGCAACAATCACTAGGAAGAAAATAAAACACCTACAGTGCATTTACACCGTGTGGATATGATGGTTTTGGCGAAAAAAAAATTTCTGGTCCAGGCCGGATCTCACCCTAACCTCCTCATTTTTGAGATACAATATCTTGAGAACTAAGCGAGATATCAAAAACCTTTATTCTTTATTTTCCATTTATCTCGTAGTGTTACATACGAATTCATCATCAAATTTGACTATAACGAAATTTTTCTTCTGGTCCAGGCCTTATTTAAATCTAACTACGTCAATTTTGAGATACGATATCTCGAAAACCAAGCGAGATATCAAAAAATTTTATTCTTTATTTTCGATTTGTTTTGTCGAGTTCTATAAGAATCAGTCATCAAATTTTGGCGCCACGGTAATGATAGAATCCCCGAAATTCATAGGCAAAATAATATTTAAATAGTCTATTACTTAACAACAATACCTGTACTCACAGGATGTGTTATTGGTAATAAATGTTTAGCTAAGATATCGTTGCAAATATTTCCTATTTCTTTGTCTTTCAGGTCAGAAAAAAGTTTTTACCGCTCATCTCGGCCAGTCGTAAAACTTGTAGAGCTTACTCATCAAAAGAAGAATCTCGCTGCACTCTGTCGTTAATAGCCGCTGGCCCCGTTATATTTCTTCTAAGTGCCCTGTAAATGCTTACACGGCTCGTAAAGCAAGTTTAGTATGTGATATTATTGATGACAGCATTCTGGCTGGAAATATAGCCCTCGAGGGGAGGGAGAAATGGTGCGAGCAATATTGTGTTAAGGTCGGCCGACCTTCGCAGTTCTGTTCCCACGTGTGTGATTCACCACGCTGCGAGCTCTCCGTTCCATTTGAGCTGCTATTAATATCAGTTAGTGGATAGATCTAGTGGGAGAAATTTGCGGTCGTTGCAATGAAATCAGAATGGTCACATAGAAATATTAATAGCGGTGCGCAGTGAACGGCTTAAGAGATTTCATATAACGTGGTAAGGCATTCTTGTCTAGCGATTTTCCTATATCGTCAAATTATTTCCATTACAGGATTTTTATTTGGAATATGACGGTATTCAGTGTTATAAAAGTCATTGATAAATTTTTTAATGGTGAAACTGTTACGATAAGTTGGTTAAATAGTTGGTAAATATATTTTTCACTGGTTGCGGAGTTTATTTAGTAATCTAAGTTGAGGAAGGAGGTACAACAATTTTAGAATTAATTCCATCAGGACTCATTTCGTTTGAGTCATTCATTGGAGATACATTAGATAAGTGAATTTATTAAAATACTAGATTAAAACCCATGGACAGCATTCGTGGTTAGTGAAAAAATTTTAAAGTGCATACTGATAACCATATTATTAGTTGTGAAAAAAATTACCTTTCTACATGGTAAAATCCCACTTGGCACCTGGCTTTTTTTCTGCTTCTTCAGGTAACGGCAAGTAAACAAAATATACATTGACTCAGACTCGCAGCAAGAAAATGGACCAACGCATCTCCTCCTTGCGTTATAGGCCTAAATGTTTATTTCTAAGCGTTTCTCGGGAAACAAACCGAGTAATATTATTATTGACGCACAATATTTCGGCGACAATAAACTCCGTCGCCATCTTCAGGTACAGTTGTAAGCCTTGAAGTCTGCCTTGAGCGTATTGTTTGAAAACTGGCATGGCAGAAGGACATGGTTTCGATTTCGAAGCGACTAAGGTGCTGACACATGCGAGAGGCTTCTGGGACAGCGTCATTAAAGAAGCGTTTGAAATTCGCCTCGCGTCTGATTTGGTTAACAGGGATTGTGGGTTCCAGATAAGTAATGCATGGATTCCTGTTATGGAGGCTGCTCGTCACCAACGCCCTGCTTTTTGTGTTTCGCGGGCGTCTAATGACGTCTGAGATTCTGCTAGACAACATAACAACGTCTGTCGTTGCTATGACAGTTTACAAACAACACGCTCAAGGCAGACTCCAAGGCTTACAACTGCACCTGAAGATGGTGACGGAGTTATTGTCGCCGAAATATTGTGCATCAATAATAATATTACTCGGTTTGTTTCCCGAGAAACTTTTATAAATAAACAACGCCGAGAAATATTGCATTCATTTAAAGGCCTAATGTTATTTTATCTCTGTCCTCAGTTTGTACTACTTGTAATTATTTCCACAAAGCCCGCAAAAATGATGGAAATTTCCGTTGTTATGCAAAACTGTCTAAGGAAACTGTAATTTCAAAACCAAATAATGATCACTTATTTTATGGAGACTAACTACGTTTCCAGCAAATTTTCTCTGACTATTTTCTCTGTCTTTTTGATAAACTTCCCTGTTTCGCAAAAACTTCCAGATTTTGCTGCACCTGGTTAAAGCAACTGTTACAGAGAATAGATCAGTATATGAATTTATGCATTTAATTCTCGTAAATAAACATATAGCGACATTTAGGTTTAAAATAACGTCGCGTTATATTTTTTGTAAATGTAATCTTCACGGGTTCTCCGCCGCCGGATAGTGTTGTAAAAAGACGAGCTTTCGGCGGCTAGCTCTGCCGCCAAATTCAGGTCTGAAAGCTCGTCCTTCTACAACACTGCCCGGTGAAGAACCGGTGAAGATCACATTTCAGCAACAGCCGTGAAAGCCTTCGTTCACTTATTTTTTATACTTGTTCATGCAACAGACAATTGCCTTTTAGCTGGAATCGCATTTCTTGTTTACATTGAATTTTCAAATAAAATCTCTGCCTCGCGCTATAATTTTTGGTGTTCTTGTACTGTTACTTGCGGAACAAACAATTGCCTTTCAGCTAATACCGAAGTTACTTCTTTCAACAATTTAAGTGCTAATAATTATTTATTTGAAATTTACACTTTTTTAGAAATATAAGTGCAAAAAATTTAAATGCAGTTATTTTCTTGAAATTTCCGGTTACCCAAGCAGTGTTGTGGTGGTAATGAGTGTAACTAACACTTCGCACATTATCGATACTCACCGAAAGTTGTCGAGCTATTGAGGTGAGCGCACTCTTCAGACAACGCATTTCATTAAAGACGATGTCTGCGAAAACTGTAATGTTATCTAATCAACAGTTAGGGTGTGAAAGGTGGACACAGGCAGAGTCAATTTGGCACGTCGGTACAGGTAGCCTCGGATGAGTCATTGCGGCACCAGAAATCTGCAAAACTAATATACTTGAGTGATAGAGTGATTTGAATCCAATTTGTTAGGGGTATACACTGTATTTCTAAACTACTTTGGGAAATCTGAAACATATGGCATAGTGAAGCAGTTTCTCAGGAGAGACGTTGAAGGAAAAATGTTTAAACAAATCACTGGAAAGAGGGCGTAATTCTTTTCTGAATAACGTGATTAAAACCCAAAAAATGTAATGCTGTGAATAGCAGTCATGAGCACACTAACGGGGAGGCAGAATGAAGTTATTATTAAATATTGATCAAATTTGTTTCTCTTTCGGCCTATGTCGACGAAGATTAAGGGGAAGAGGAAGAATGTTGGGGAGAGCTGCTGCGACACGAAGCAAGTGAATTCATTCTGATTTCTGATGCTGATCTTGACTTGGCCTCGCGTTGACAATTTTTTTTTTTTTTTTAACGATTTCATTCCTTCCAGCAGAAGGCTGGGAGGCGGGCTGCTAGAGAGTCATAGGGGACTCTTTTCAGCCAATCTACTACTACGGGGAGGGAAGGGGGATGGAAGGTCGGCCGTGGCCTTGTAGGGAACCATCCCAGCATTCGCCTAAGTGTCTGAGGGAAACCACGGAAAACCTCAGATAGGATGGCCGAACCGAGTTTAACCCCGGTTTTCCCGAATGATAGGTAGGAGGCCTTAATGGCGTTCTCCCATCTCGGTGCGTTGACAAATGCAATGTAATTTTAAAGCGACCAGTGTAGTTGTTCTTATGTTTCGTCTGCAAGAGCAGTCGAGCAACTTATCGTTACGATTGAGTTGTATGGTTGTATGACGTGCTGATAGTATAACAGAATGCCTGCACTTGATGTGATTAAGTGCATTATCACATCATTATTTGCACCATCAGCTGATGCGGTAACGAGGAACATAGCTTCGACCACACCGACTGCACGCTGCCCCAAATATCAATAAACATGGTACTATCGTCGATTTAATCATTCATCTGCTATAATTAAAATAAAAAATGAACAATAAAACGCGTCAACACATTGACGATGCAAATCGCAAAAGAATCTATTAAGTTCTGCTGTTGCTACTGAGCTAAGCCTTTCACTTGTTTGTGACATGATCTGTTAGGCATCGTTTGGTAAATATCATATTGTTTTCTTTCCTTGTTTTGTTTTATGTCAATTGTCAGTTGTTTTACTAGCATGGACATTTAATCATTAATTTTATGTAGTGCTCTTCTCTGGTGTTTCGTTTCATGTTTATGTCAACTGTCGGTTATTTGTTTATAAATTACAATAAATAAATTCATTATAAGACTGAATTTGACAGCAATAAATCTTTGTTAATTCCTTAAGTTTTTTAATTATGTTATTATTTTAATAATTTTCTTGATCCGGGCAAGCTGTAAAATTTTGTAACGTCATATTCATAAAATTTATTTTATTTCGTTTAATTGAAAAATGATAAGGTGGTACAATACAATTCAGGTACCTCTTTTCCTACACAATTGTAGAAAATATCTTATATCTAACGAGCATCTGATTTCTATCAACGGAAGAAGAACCCAACGTCAGTACACATATCTATTTGTTAGCAGGAAACTCCCATCACGCGACAGCGAATATTACCCACTTCTATCAGTTATGGCACAATTATTATACGGTTATTGTATAGACCACCATTTCTAACGTTTTCCTGCTGTGCTGCAGTTTCCGCTCATACTGCATACATGCGACTAGCCGGCTTTTCACCGGACAGGGACTTCAGAATTTTAATATTGTGGTAGGTATTCTGGTATTTGCCGTACGTGTAGTTTGTTGTTTTAATTGTGGTGTGTATGTGAAGGTAAATAACAAAGAGTGAGAAACCTGGAGCTAGTCTATTCAGGCCCTCTCTTCTAACAGACACCGCAAGAGCCGTCAGGTTTAACGTACTCATCAGAGGCACCTCGATGGCCACATTTCAAAAGCACTGAAGAGAAGTTTAGGATTAATCCAAGGTGGTATGCAATGTAGTCGTTATGAATTGTACACTATCTCTCTTATCGTTCCTCCAAAATTCCGATGATAAGTTTGTACACAACTGATTCTTGTACCACCCAATCCCGAAAAAGTATCCAGGCACCATCATGGTGTTCAGAGATTTGGGCCAACAGGATCTATCAATCACTATTAAATAAATTGGGCGATTAAAATAATATTATCATGAGAGGTTGATGGAACGGCTTTTGAACCATCTCATGGGTTTATTTTCTGAAAAATCATGATGTTGTAGATTCAGGAAGTCACCACGCAGTTCCATCATTTTGTTTTGCTTCTGTCACAGAAACTCGAGCCATGTCAACAGTGGATTGTAGGAACGCGAACATTATTAACTCAGGTAGGAAATTATGAACATCTAGTTAACATTCGATATTTTTAGGATTGCAATAGTAAGGTAATTAATTTTTCTCTTCTCACCATCAGCACTAAATCCAAGTTTCTCTATCTGTGTGCCTCTATAAATGTCTAGAATCCTTAAGCGCTTGTAAGAACAAATGTAAAGGCTTCTATGATGGATGGTTAGTAAATTTTTGATGTGTAAGATGTTTAAAGTATTTACTGTCCTGAGTGTTCGGTGACATCAATACAGTTTCAAATTAAACTGCGTGTTACGTTTTACTTACAGAATTATGGAAGTGGTACATTATTAATTGATTGGTTGATCTGTCATTTGTGGTTATAAAAAAGCAAATTCATGATGCTTAATTCAGTGTTACGTTGCGAAAGCCAAATGGCAGTTATGGTACTTCTTGTAGGTGCCGTCTAACCATTTGTTTTTCGTCCTGCTTCGTATCCTCTTTGTAATGTTTATCGAAGAATTCTGCAACGTGAGACGTTCTGTAATAGTTTACACAAAACAGACAACCGGATTTCGCTTCAAATGTTTTAAAATGTTTGAATGCAATAAGTAAATTGTCTATTTATTTTCTTTTTAAATTCAAAGTTTAAGTATATTTATCTCTATAAAACGATGTTTAGTGCACATGGTTTCATTATTTAATGGATTCAATTATAATTCGTATAATAATTAATTCCTTATTTCATTAGCTTATATCATTTTAAAATTCCTTGGTACAGTCATCAAAACGTGTTCTTTACTGTAAAACACTGTTATGCAACAATACTGTTAGATCCAAAGAAACTTTTTCCCTATGATCGTGGCATTAAAAGTTTAGCTTCTTCCTTTCCTTCTTGTAGCTATTGCATACAATACTTTCCACTTGAAAGAAATTCATCACAAATAAATGGAAAACAAACTATCCTAAAATTAAGAACAGACTTAAGGTGTCACCTTACGAAGTACTGTAGTGAGGCTTCATTGAGTGAGTTTTTACTTTTCAGTGATTTTTATTGTCTTAACACTGTACGTGGTGATCAGCATGGTGCCAATTTTACAAATTGATGTCTTGCTACAACTCTTTATATTGCTAGCTTCTGAAGTAATTAACATCACTTCAGCAGTAATCATGGATTTAAAAAACACTTAGACATCTCTTTACTTGAAGAGGTGGTGAGGTCTATAACAACAGAACCATCGTATGGCTGGCTGGGAGATTCCAAAAGACTGTTCGGCCGCAAAGTGACAGTTTCTGATTCGCCGCACAATGCGCCTCTTGTCGGAGCGAGCTAACCTAACCCGTAATGATGGGCAGGGTATATCTTCAGCTCAACGTGGAATCGGAATAACGGTAACATTATGGCGTACTTCACAATAAGCATCAAGCTGTGCCATAGGTGAAGGTTGGTTTAAGAGACTTTGAAATTGCTAAGAAAGACCGGGATTCGAACTGGGGATATTTAGATCTATACGTCATAACGGCTGAGCAACCAGACCACTCAGGATTTTAAAAAATATTACTTCACAAAAATGCACTTTAATTTTTTCTCAATAATTTAATAAATAAATTATAAAACTTTACATAGTTATATGCTAACATGTAAAATTCAGAGAGAGCAACAAAATAAATAAATAACGATGTATACGTAAAAAATCTTTACCGATATTGAATATGAAATATTTCAGCGAAAACAGTCATAAATAATTTGTAGTTGTCGGTAACAACATGTTAACACTTATACACATAAATTAGTAATAATTTATAGCAAATAATACAAAGAAAAATACGTAAGTGCTCATGTCATCGATCGGGAAGCTACGAAAGGTACTCCCAACACCTATGTGACAGTTTCAACTAGCCATCTATAAAAGATAGTGATTACTAGCTATATCAATGCCAACAATGTTAATTTAATGGGCCATTCCTTATACAATAGACTAGTCAGCAAAATTCAGATGCAGAAATAAGAGAAATTTTTGAATATTAGAGCCAAAAAACTGAAATACATTTTCACGTTCTTTTAGTTCTTATTTTTAAAAATCAGACAACAATGTAAAAATTCTGCAGTAAGTAACTAGATCTCACTTTTGTCTTGTAGAATAACGACCAGCTATCGTGTTGAGTTCATACACCTGGTTTACAGCAAGCTGTTCTTCAACAGTTGCTGACGTGCTAAGTTGTTGCAAAATATACAGTCACAGTTACTCCTCTCCCCAAACTGTGTGTTCTTTTCCCTCGTCTGTGGTACTTAGATTTGAAGCTTGTTTTTCATGAAAGGTCTAAAGCGTTGTTACCTTCAACGGAACACTCAATGTCAACTTTCCGTTTATGATCAAGATTTCCTTGTAAATGGTTTTAACCAGATAATTAACTGGTTGTGAGCTGTTTAAATGGGTAAAAACACCTGATTGGGAACTATTGTATAGTTCCAAATGTTTATAAGATCCGAAAGAATTTTTTTAAATTTATTAGATTAATCTTTGTCAAAACAAATATATAACTACTTTTTAACGTGACCTGCACTACTGCATACACATTTTCTCCGTCGCACTGGCATTTCGTCAAAATTTTTGGTACATGCACGGAGGTGATGTGTACAAACTTTTGTCCCTCTTCGTCATTGGAAAGATTAGTACTACCCAAATAATTTTTTGAGGATGAGCCTGACAAAACTGGTTCGTAGAAGTTTACGAATCGTGGCGCGATGCTACTGGTTTATACAAAAGCAAGACTGAAGCTTGTGTGTTCAAGATCTAATCCACAGTAATAAAGCTTCGTAATTATGAGTAATAATCTGCTGCTGTAAGCTTAAATATCAAAACATATTTCCGATATCTGTTCCGAAAATTGGTATGTGCTTGTGATTTTCTCCCAGACAATCAGCACGCTTAGTTTCGGTATCAGCCACACGCCGCGTGTCGTAATCACTTCGCTGGTTCATGGAAACTACGGCGTAACCGAATAGGTGGCGCCTGCGACTGGAAACGCTGACCTGTCATGCGTAGCCACCACGGCCGTATATTAAATTGGCCGGCTCCCACCCACAGCTAGCCGGTCGCCGGCCACAGGTTAAGTAATTAACTGCCCTGCGCCGCCGGTACCCTACCTGCCGGGCGGGATGGCCAGCCAGCCTGCCGCCGTAATGGCTGGCGTCTCACTTTTCACGGCGCCGGCAAACTAATTAGACTAATCGAGTCTCGGTTGCATAAGGCGGTCGCCGGGAACGGTCCTCAGCCATGTCTTGGTAAGTAGCCACCTCGACCAGGTCACTGCTTCTCTTGGAGTTGGCGTTTACGTTTCACAAGGTGACGTCTGTAGTCCCACAAAGTTTGCGTCTGCTCTCTCTTCAGCAACGGGGTCGCTTACGTGTCACTCACTCTAATATATTTGATTAGCTCTCTGAATCAAACAGTTTTACGTAACTTGTACTGTATACGAACCACGGAAATTCCGATAAAGCAGCTGTTTCTTTTTTTTTTTTTTTTTTTTTTTTTTTTTTTTTTTTTTTTTGTAAACCGTCTGTTAGGACAGGTTTTCAGATTATGAAAACGAATTCAATCTACATATAGTCGTACATAGTAGTAACTACAAATATCTGCAGTAAAATGGTTGGGCTGATAGTTAATTTCTAAATTAGTGCCATAAGTCTAAGCATTATGAAACGCTTACTGCTACGATTACTACAGGTATTTCGCCCTATATACCAGTTTTCTTTAATTACAAAGTATTTTCTGGAATAGGAATCAGTACCATACCTAGTGAAAAGTTAGCGTCCTATTTTTTTGCTTAGAACATATCCTTCAGTTTAAAATCCATAGCTTTGTTACTAGGTAGTTACACATTCTTTGGAATCACACTTTGGTATCAGTAAATACTTTCTACCCTGCATGTTTCTTATAAGAGCTTTTTGTGTTAGGCTGTATTCGACCACAAAGCAAACTTTCCCATATCAATTTCCCAAACTAGCACATTTAAGCTAATCGTATGAATGTCTCTTACCTTTCAGTTGTACGAGGGCTTACCTTCATGTGAGCTCATGTAGAACACAGATCATTATCTCACAAGCCCCATTACTTCGTTTCCTGAGCATCGTCATGAGCCCCAATAATAAATATAGTGCTGTTGTGTGTCTATCCGATGAAGCCCTCAAAATTTTGCACCTCGTTAATGATCCCGTCAATCAAAATGTCAATTTATTAAGCTTCAGCTCTTTTAGCTAGCATCTCATTCCAAACACCTGTGATACACATCTCATCAATGCGTGTAGCTAACATCTTTGCGCATTTGTTTTGGATATCAAACCAGACGTGAGCCGACTGAAATACAATATACCATCCGAAAACATCAAATCAGATCAGACTTTACATCAAGTAAATCACGCGTGTTTAGTATTCATGTTGTATGAATTCCTCTCTATCCCACATGGATACTAGGGAAGACGTGGAGACAGACTTCCGTATTCGGTTTCTTGACTTTGACCTTGAACCGCGTATTAGAGGGGAAGTGATGTGAACAGAGGCATCCAGCGGCCTTTTCCACTTTTCCCGAGGAGTTTGCCACTCGGTATACATTGGATAGAGGACTTGGAAGAAAAATTCTCATCTTCATGGTGGATCGATCACCGGGCGTCCCTGCCTTATTGAGACTTTTTTTCGAATGCGCTATGCAATCCACATTCTTGTTATAGCTTAATCGTCTTTTTCTAAAATAAAATAGTAGGTGCTAATTAGATAAAATTAGTATAATTGCTTGATTTTTTTTGTATCTAATACTTCATAACTATTCAAAACCTATTTTATTCTATACAGCATTCAGTGTACAGGTCATAAATAAGACACAGGATGAAAGACTTGAAAATATTTCCTATCTGGTAATATTGGAGTTTATATTACTGTCATTAATATTCGTAAGAGCAGTGGCTGTGAATAACTTATACGAAATATTGTTTTAATAGGCCCAATCTATCAATAGCTCTCAGTTAGACCTGCGTATCAGACACTTGAATGTTTGAAGCCTGTTCAGTGATTTGTAAATGGAGATATTATTCATGCGAAAAAAAAGTTTGATAAATATGAAATATCTGTATGGTAACACTCATCGAGAAAAATGACACACTTCTGTTTCTCTCAGTAGCAATATCGATCATCTTATTTATTTACAGTTGGATAAATGCAAATTTCCAGTCAAGTCTTGTTGTCTTTGTACGCTTCTAATTGTATCCTTATTAACACGGAAGGTTAAAATGTACGGATTTAAAAATAGTTTGGTATATAAAAAGATATTGGTAATATACATTGAATATCGCGTAGGAAAATGATCATTATGTCCACGTGAGGAATAAACAGTAGCACGAGATCATGAATATATAAAAAAAAAACTTCGAAAAATCAACTGCGCCTATTTCTCACTGAACACCAGCTATCTACAATTCTCCGTGTTAAGGATTTAGAAATAGCTGCAGATTTTATTTATAGGTTACAGAAAACAAATTCTGCTCTAAAAAATCTGTACAGTTTAGAATAGGGGTGGCCAAATACTTCAAAAATATTATGTTGCGTCCATTATGTGCACTACTTCACTATCCTCCAACGTTTCTGCCATGGTCTAGGGTAATCTTGAGGCTTACTACCTCCTGTTGAGTCTACCGGAAATTTTCTCGGATAAACTCCGCAGGCGGTTGTAGATATGGAAGAGGAAGGTGGAGTAGAGATCATAACAGGCGTCTCAAAATATCTAATAAACTATTTGATAACATTATCTCCACGACTGTAAAAACAACAAAATCCTTTACAAGCGAAAAGTTTTCGTGCCCCACTTAAAAGTAAATATCTAATGAAGTGACGAATTGAAATTCTAAAATCAATTACAACAGTTTTTTTTTACTAAGCTAGCCGTGGTTTTTAACCGAAGCTTTACTCGACCCTTTTGAAGGAGGTACACTCAGCCTGGTAGGGTTACAAGCTCTTTTCCTTCTAACCTAATCTGGTAATGCTACCTGGTAAAGGGGACTTAAAACTTAAGAAGCAATCCAAAAGACGGAAGCGTTCTGGCGTACTTCACATGCACAGCAAGTCGGAGGGGAAGGTCGGATTCAGGGCCTATGAAAATCCCCACCGAGAAACGGATTCGAACTTGGGAACTTTCGACCTCCAGTTAGACGCCCTATCCACCAAGCCACCAAATCACTCTAAACGTACTAATACATGATTTATAAACTTCTACGCAAAGCGAAGAAGTTTTTAAAAACAATGAATATAACTTCATCCAATAATTAAATTGATATATAGGTAAACATTGTATCCAATAACTGTCATGAAGTTATCCTTACTAAGAAAACATTTAACATTCTGATATTCAGTCCAATGATTTAATCTATCAAACAAAAGTAAAAGTACAATAACAATAAAATAGATGTTTATAATTTTCCACATTTAGATTGAGACATATGCAGTAAATGGCATAGACATAGCGTCCAAAGTGTGTTTTAACCTGACTCTAATTAACACAATAGTTTTCTGTATAATTTACAATTAAAATGGATTTAGCAACTACCCACTCACTTATACCGATTGGCAGTACCGTAAAGTATCTGCAGCCCTCATTTCAGACCAATTAATCCTGGAGAATGGCAGGTCAGCATTAATACATTTCGTATTGCTCTGCTTGACATGAAGAAAAAAGGCAGACAAGAAAACCAGAAAAAGTGTTGCGTAACCATTTAAAGGGAACGACATCAATTCGAAACTGAGTTACCAGAGAAATGGGGCCATACCTCAGCACTGCTGACCTTTCAGACAAGATGGATTTTTCGGGGCAATCGGCGGGAGGACAATGAGGTTTAATCTCCAGTCCGGGGCAGAACAAAAGCAACGGCTTGCGGGCGTCACGCTGGCATCCTCTCCATTGCATATTTTCCGATACGGCTGCAGAAAATTACAAAAAGACCTGGAACGCAGAAAATTCACGTCCTTTGTTCCGCCTTCCGCACTGCTTGAAGACATTATCTGGAGACTATAACTCCTAAAAATTGTTCGCCATTTTCCCAGAAACAAGAATCACAACGACAAAACATTTCTATTTAACATATATTTTTTTTAAATATTCTTTTAAAAAAATACATGAAATTTTGGCAGAAGTATTTTATTTCAAGAAGCTGAATACAAATTCCGTGCTACATACGTATTCGAGACATGTATGTATTCTACATCTCCATGATAACGAAAACTCCCATCAAAAGCGACTCACTACACCAATAATTGTGGGGTTTTCTGAATAATCAGCAACTGATATTATTATATATCTTAGTACTTATGGCTGCAATTCAGTTACGATGCTAAAATCCGCACGTAATTTGTACATTGTTTACTTCATCCAGAACCTCAAAAGATGCCCCCCCCCCCAAAGAAAGGTAGGTAATTTTAAGAATAATAGCCTGTTCTTGCAACTTCTGCCACTACACGCATAAATGTAATAGGAAAGTTTTAAAATACGCATTATAGACATTTTTATCTTACTAGTTTCCAGAGGACGTTACGAAAGTATATTGTTGTGATGTCTATTAGCTCGTTAAGTATGGTGATAGCTGGTCGAACTTTCTTGTATTGTAAAACACCGTCAGATTTGAATCGCCAATAACTACAATGCCAATAATGGGCCTACTACAAGAAGAGCATTTCTGTAGGAGTTCGATATGTGGCATTTGTTTTGCCTGTGACATCATCGGACATGTGTGAGTGCATGTTGGCGATTGTTTGGATTTAGCATTGTCCAAAGTTATAAATTACTGTAGCGTGAAAACGATCTCAGTTAGAACATTGATTCAAGTGTCATATAATTAAAGATCGATATTAAACAGTAAATTACAACAACAACAACAAAATAAATATGTCATTTCATATGACTCATAAATATGCTCGGAATTTCAAAAAACGAAAATTAAAAAAGAGCTCGCGTCATAAGGAACCTTTGAAACCTATAACGTTCAGGGCCGAACAAATACAAGAGCTATGGCAGCGTCGAAAATAAAATAAAATGATGGATGCGTGTGTTACTTCAGCTATCACAGAACACTGATACTTGTAATTTACCTACTCTGTGACGGTTATATTACTATCTGTGACCAGTGTATAATAGAGATTGGTAATAAAATTTACTTTTTAACACAGAACACTCGTTATTATATTATCACGACGTGTTCATGAAACATCTACGGCGTGGACCCGAACTGTGCCTTTCCGTACCTATTATTCTGTAATAATAGTCACCCAACCATACAGAATAAGATTATACAAACGTTTTGGTTTTTAGAACTGACTTTTATCAGAGTTCGGGTTTTTGTCAAAAACAACACCTTCTATGACATTTATATTAGCTGTGTTTTGCGGGTATGACGTGTACACAGTATCAAAAAACTCGTTAAACTGTTAAATGTAGAAATGCAACAAGATCACCGAGCGTGGTGGTGTAACGGTTAGCGTTCTGGCCTCGCATTCGGGAAGACGGTGGTTCCAATCCCCGTCCGGGCATCCAGATTTGGGTTTTCCATGGTTTCCAAAATCACCCCAGGCAAATGCTGGGATGCTTCCTTCAAAAGGCCATGGCCGAATTCCCTCTCATTCCTTGCCCCCATCCTTTCCCGTCTACAAAGACCTCGCTGTTAAGAGACGTTAAGCAGTTTAAAAAAAAAAAAAAGCAACAAGATCGTACTTCCCATAAAACTTGTGACACTAACGACCACTAATTCGCCGTACAAGTAGCTGGATCACTTTTATGACGTATTATTCCAGCCATAACTTGGTTTTGCCATGTTTCAGTTTTTTTTCAAAAAAAAAAAAAGTAGAGTTTAAATTAAAAATGTAACAACTTATAAAATAAAATATGGAAAGGATATTTCAAATTAACAGTTGAAAACTATTACTGTTAAACTACTAATGGATCTTTGAAGCCAGTACTGAAAATAAGAGAGAAATAAGAGCAATGGAGGAAAGGCTCAAAACTATGCCTAATTCAATGAATGACATAAAAATATTAAATGTGAATTTATTGTGTGCATTATCCACAGAGCTACAAATGATAAAACTATACGAAACTAGAATAGAAAAAGAGATTGCATGCAAAACTATTAATCATGTCTGCTTTGAATCTTCATTTAATAACAAGCACCAAAAACGAGAATAAAGTAGGTGAAAGAAGTGTGAGTGGAAAATTTCTCAGCGTACTGCTGCAATGTAATCTTCATTAGTGTCCAGCCGGATGGTGTCGTGAAAACACAACATTACTCCTGACGATGAGATTTTTCGGAACGTTACGTTTTAACGACACTATTGAGTTGAATACCCGTGAATATAATGGTATAGGTGAGATACATTTACCTGATGTACGATATGTACTTAGTAGGGTTTTTAAAAAAGTTCAAATTCACAGAGTTCCGTGTATGGAAATGAATGAAGATGAGGGAGAGATAGATAAGTAACTACGCAACTGAAATGCGAAAATAAGAATACAACGAGTGAGGGGGGTGAGCGGAGAAGGTACGGCCTCGCAATCGGGAGAACGTTGGTTTGAATACCCGTCCAGGCAATCACATTCTGGTTTTGCATGGTTTCCAGATATCACTGCTGACGAGTGCCGGAATGGTTCCTGCTAAATTCCGAGGCCCAGTTCCTTCCTGTTCCTTTACCCCAGTCATTTCCCGCCTCTAAAAAACTCGACCCAAAGTCATAAGAAAAAAAATATGAATAATGTCTCATTTTCCATCATATACTATTTGTACTTCAGTTATTACTTATACCAGAATTTGAACATAAAACACAATATGCGTCAAACACAGAAGGACTGCAGTACTTTTGGTTGTGGATAATCAGACTTATCCACAAAGATGAAGAAAGTTGGGCTATTCAAATACAACGCACATAGGATATCTGCGACGAAGCAATCACAGAGAGAATGCTTCATATGAATTAATCATTATATCGTCATTATTCATTAGCATCAAATAAATAATGAAACTTCGAAATACAATCATGGATCGCAAGACAGCTTCAATTTCATATTTTTTATGCTCACAGAACCTGAACTTTTAATCGTATCTGGTGACGACGAACTACGTAGTATCATAGCATATTCCACACGAACACCTCTGCCAAAGGTGAATATCAGATTAATATTTTTTGAGAGTTATTAACACGAGCTAGATTTGAACCGGAATCTCTCTTTTATTTCAGATAAGCTCCTGAGCCACCGAATGAAACAGGTAACGTTTTTAAATTTGCAGAAAAAAAATGATCTTTGCTGTTAATTCAAAACTGTATCTGTAATCGGATATTCATTGCTAAAATAGCAAATTTGTGAATGTGTCTTTTTTCATTCTTTCACTGGAGCTAAAACGAGCAGCCAATCCTTTACAATATATCACTGTCCTCCCATTTTACAACTGCAGTAAAATAAACTGACGGCGTAAAATATTTAATTAAACATGGGCCCACGTTTTAGAGTGATGGCTGTTGCGACCAATATAAAAGCGAGCGTCAGGATTTATTTGGGGACAGAGCTACATTCCATTCGTCTGCTGCTCGGCTGGCTGACAGACCGACGGCTGTCATTCTTTTAGCCGGAAGACGGAACGAAAAACACGAGCACGAGTGACGTCAGGACAGCGTTGCACGTCTACTGACAGGAGAGGGATAGGCGGTTGGCCAGTGTACGTCCGACCTGTCTATTCTGAGACAACACCACGCAAGTAAGCGTCAACTTCAGTTGAACAGTATGACAGTGCAGCCGACACGAGTAATGCACTACCTGGCTAGTCTCTCAGTAACGCGCACTCTCGCTCACCACGCTGGTTGTAGTTATGGTTTCCGCTGTCTCACAAGTTACTAGCTGGCTAGAGCCCCGGTTGGGGGAGACATTTTCATCACCAGGATTTGGTCGGCAGAGCGCAAGATTCTTGATCACGAGATTGTCTATTAAAGTCTAGGATTAAATGTCAATCCTCTCCGTGGAACTTATGACGTGAGGGCATGCGACACCGTGTAAGGTGATACTTCTTGTGTCGTCGTCGAAAGTTTAGGCCTGAATGGACCACGACTGGTCCTCACCTTCTTCCTTCTCTTATCAACAATACAAACAACCACCTACCCTTAACGCACATACACCACCACAGACATAAACATTTGCAATAACATTTCCATTCGGTTTCACACTGCGGAAGACAACGGGAAACTACCCTAGTCACATCTCCCCGCAAAGTTACTACGGAGAGGTAGCTACCTACGCCTACGCCCAAGTACCGGGTATAGCACCCAGGTTGACTTTGAGTGAACTCTCGGGATTAGCTTAGGGAATCCGTGGTAATTTGAATTCAGTACGCAGCGAGCCCAGTGGTAACGTACAGAACTGGTATAGGGGAGAACGCCCGTCCGGTGGTTTCGGTTTTCTACGATTTCGCGAAAACACACCAGGGGTGGTTCCTTCAAAAGTCAATGGCTGAAATCCTTGCCGTATACTGTCCCAACCCTGTCTCTTCTACACGGCGTAAAACCCCAAGGAAAAAAGAAAGCAATTTGAGCAGACATTTCCACTGACACCTCACAGGTAACGCGAGCAGTATTCGTGGTTAGCATATTTTTGTTGTTGCGTTGTTTTTTTTCTTTTCCATTTACCACCTTCATAAAACCGTACAGCGATATTACGATTAATTTGCCACACAAATTAAAACAAGGAAAAAAAACCTTGACACAAAATATATAATGTAGTAGGCGGTGTTTTTTTTTAATGTATTAATGAATTAGTTTTATAATATTAGGTAATAATGACTTTACCTAAACTTCAAGGGTTCATTCATGAAATTGTATGTCATCACACATAAATTTCAAAATTGCCATAACTTGGTAATTTATTCTTCAAATCAAATATACTTTAAAAAGGGTGATCAAGCTATGTCAATAACAATGGCAACACATGGACATCAATAAACTTTGATTACAGACATACAAAATGAACCTTTTACCTCGGCTATCATTATAAAGTTATAATGTTATATTAACAATTTCGAACAATATTAATGACTCAAAAGAAAAAAAAAACCATAACTATTCGATTGATTGAGAATGTTTATCACCAAGTCTCTGTTCCAGGGACGTTCAAAGTATATGATATTCTTTTACCGTATTGGAACGTACTGCGCGTGGACCAACACACCCACGGAATCTACCATCAAAAACCCTAAGCCCCACCCGAACTAGTAAGAAAAATTACTTAGCCGTCGCTGGATCAGTCTCCCTTGAGATCCTCCTCCCTCGCCTCCTTGTCTCCGGAGGCGTTGTTCTCCAACCAGCGGAAGTCAGTAGCGCCAATGACACCTCCAAGTCATATTTTAGATGTCCCGATATGTCCATACACGAAATATTATCATAAATAAATATTACTCTTTAAATAAACAATTATCTTATGGGATAGTCACATACATTCTTCCCTCACGCACAACTTCTCTCCACTCAGACTTGTTCCGATTGGATGGGAGAATTCCCTCCAACTCCGTGTTTCAGAGAATTTCGAATATCCAGCTACTGTGCTTAAGAGATAGTTTGCCCTTGTCTCGTGTATTTACGTGCGATGAGAATAATCCGGCTCATATCTATTTGAGCATGTATCGATTCGCTTCGGTCACTTGAGTCTTGTTTCCGTAAATCCGCGTAACTTTGAAAATGTCATGAAGCTAGAATTCACCACGGTGGATGTTGGAGACACATAAACAAGTCTATTGAGGGTTTCGCTTTTACTCCATGATAGCTGACGATGGTGAGCTACCCTCTTGATCTGAACAATAAGCAGAGCAGTGTCAATTTCTACCTAATCCAAATAGATGTCGAGCCAAGAATTATAACGTGATGTGGTTACGTTAGAAAATGCATCTAGGCATTAAATGAAGAACTAAACAATAGGATTCTATACATCGTCGGAGTTCTGTTTAAACCAGAATTGAGAATAAGCTGATAATGATTGTTTTGATTCTCTTGTGATTTGCATCATTGACTTGGCTCTACAATAGATACATTCTGTGGCATTTATCTTCTGAAGGTAGATGATCAGCTATCGTATACAGTTCAACTGTGTTCTGACTTGCAACTCTCGATTGTATAAACGATTAGTGACAGAAATAAGCATTCATCATTTTCATCAAACTGCTACTGTAAGTAATACAGTAGGAAAAAGAAGGCTGACAAGTTGTTAGTGATGTAGCTCTTGATTTGGTATACGTTTAAGCCCAACAAGATATACATTAGGAAAAAATCCTTCATGTTCTGCGCATGGATTCTAAGTTACTAGTAATCTATCTATATTCAAAACTTACACACTAAAATAAGTGTATTGGAATGTTTGTAACTCTCAGCTAAAGTATTAATATTTTTGACAGAATCAGACCTCATTGATTTGGAATAGATACTCAACCATCAGACGAAGATTCCTCCAATGAATGCTGCACAGTAAGCGAATCATAACATTTGTATATAGCAAATAAATTAAAATTCCACTTAATTCGACACGAAGGGTGCAAGCGGAATTCATGAATTCAAATTGACTTTTAAATGGCATTTTAACTTCGCTAAGGTATATGAAAATCATATAAAAATATCCAATAAAACACACAAGCTAATCAGGACTCCATGAGCCCCACAGAAAATTTTCCGTATTTTTTGTGATAGCTGGGCCATTTGATACAGTCACACATTATAATGGTAACAGAGGGTAAAGATATATTTACACGAGGACGAATATTACACTTGATTAAAATTATTAAATGCTAGTGAGTCGTCAGATATAGATTTGAAATCAAATAAATCCTTGAAGTAGCCATTTTTACTTGTAACTTGGATTGTGCTTACCAGCACTTGAAAGACATCTCTACATCCACAAGATATTCCGAATTTTAATTGCAGGAGCATGCTTTATTTGTTGGTATATGTGACTAGATTTAAAGCGTTGGTAATTTTTGGTGCATTGTGGTTGTTGGTATACCTCAACTAAGTAACGACTGTTTTATTAAGAATTTTCTTCAACTAAATTTAGAAGTTATTGCGCTAGCAATTATATCCTTTTTGCTTCATGCTATGTGGCTCGTCAACTGCAGGGTCATTATAGCTGAGTAAGGACAGGGGTAAGGAATGGTAAGGAATTTGGTAATAGCCGTGTGAAGGAACCATTCCTGCATTCACCTGGAGTGATTTCGGGGAATAATGGAAAACCAAAATCTTGATTGCCCGACGGGGATTTGAAGCAAGCCCTCCAGAATGCCGGGCCCGAACGTTGCCGCTCACCCACCAGCCTGTATTACAGTTGTGTTGACCATATTGATTTCTGTATATTTTTAGCAGTAGTGTTGGTATTCATTTAACTAAAAAATCTAACCACTTACTTTAACTTAATTTGTTTTCAACTAACACATTCGTCACAAAATTCTTTTACATTGTTTCTAAAAGATCCCAGGTGTGATACAAGAGTTTGAAGTACTTATGATATTATGTTCCATCGCAGAAGAACTTGACCAAATTTTTAAAATAAAGAAGCAGTGTAACATCACCGTTCTTGTCAAATTATCCCGCTCCAAACGGCTTTTAGTGGTATGAACCCAATTCTTTAATAACGCACTCTAAAGAAGTTGTTCAGTCATTAAGAAATGCTGAAGTGTATGGGGAAAAAACACAATAGAACCTAATCATACCAATAATTACAGCTTTCACGCAGGTAATATCATATGAGTGCCTAGGTGAATCTTTCACTAACTCATATTGTTCATGATATGAAGTCTTCGCGGGTTCTCCGCCGTATGATGTTCAAATTACTGTGTTGTTCAATAAGTCGTTGTAAATAAGAAATTAGTGCAAAATTACCAGTTGAACTCCAATCTACTAGAAGACCGTACGGTACGTAGTCAAGATCCGCTGGTAATTCTGAAGTTGAAAAATCGTTCTGAAAGGCCTGTTAACAGTGCACAAACAAAATAGATTTTCAGATGTGAAATACTATAGAATGTCATGAATAGGCCTAAATCAAATATCCCTAACCGTTTAAAGTAACTATTACAATAGATACCACTGGATTCTAGTGACCTGTTAACTTGAGTTTCACTCCCTCCTGTACCGGTCTTTAAATAGATACTTGCTTTACGCCGGTCGCTATTGCAGCAGTTTATACGCGTGATATAACATGATTTACAATTGTCCAAATACGTTACATGTCTTTCATTTTTACTCATTTCAAAGGACTTTTCTAGTCTTGACACGTGGGTATTGTGAGAGAAAGTTAATTATTTGTACGCTCAATACATTGTTAAGTAATTTTGTTTTATTTAAATAAATGTTTACGCATGGAAAAAATAACAATTTTTATTTTACGAACATAAACACGTATTTACATGCTTACATCTTAGTTCTTAATTTCGTCTGCAGCAATACGATGAAATTCAGACGTGTCTATGCGATTATATGCTACATTTTTTTTGTCTATTTACTACATTTGTTCTCTGCTTGTGTATACAATAAGAATGAATGAATATTTTACGCATCTCTAAGAATATTTACTAGTTCGGTTTTGTTTTCAACTTTCCATTGCATGCTACATATACAGATAAAAGAAGTATTTAACTATATTTCAGTAGATATCATTAATTATGCTAATAATATCTTTATTTTCTGGTAGTGTCGCATTTTTTATATGCTTATCTGAGCTTTCGGCTGTCATGCTACAGCCTTCGTCAGAGATAGTGATTTTGTTTACATAGCAAAGAGCGCCAAGCATCAAAGAGTATTAGTCTTCGTTGTAGTTGTCGTTATTCTTCGAAATTTCTGCTTCCTCCTGATTAATACAATAATTTGAAGACACGATGCTGCTGTGGAAATAATTCCAGCGGTGATCTCGACGAGTGAAGGACACAGAAGAAATTTTGAAGAATTTATTTATTTATCAATCTTGTTTCATGGATCCCGGCTGAAGAAGGACCTCTGGGATGTGAAACATGTCATGGTTAATAAACATACATACAATATGAGTCATAATCATAGTTAAAATAATTATATGTTACAAAGACAAATAAAGAGAATAAAAATAAACATTAACAACTATTTTTTCAAAAGGTCACTTTGAATACAACTAATTATTTTGTTCAAATTCTTGAATGGAATAAACGGAGTTGCCAATAAGATAATCTCTCAGATTTTCTTTAAATATATTTTTATTATCTGCAAACTGTTTTATACTCTTTGGAAGTTTATTGAACAGGTGTATCCCAGAATAATTAACTCCTCTTTACACTAATGACAGAGATGTTTCTGTTTTGTGCAAGTTATTTATGTTTCTTGTACTGAAATTGTGTACCTGTGAATTAGATGTAAACAGGTTAAAATGTTCTATGACAAATCACATGAGTGAATATATATACTGAAAAGTCATTGTAAGAATATTGCGGTTTTTTTTTTTTTTTTTTTTTTTTTTTTTTTTTTTTTTTTTTTTTTTTTTTTTTTTTTTTTAAAAAACTTGTCTTTAAGAAGTTCTTGATTTTACCCTACACAGTATCCTAATATCTCTTTCCTGTGCTATGGAAAACTTTTTATTTTGTGAAGATTTTCTCCAAACTATTATGCCATAAGACATCACTGAATGAAAATATGAGGAGTACACCTGTTTTGTTAATTCCAGATCTGCTGTTAGACCAGCAATTTCAACGAAGACAGCCGGTTAGTACTCTGTGACGCTTGGCGCTCTTTGCTATGTAAACAAAAACATTATCTCTAACGAAGGCTGTAACATGGCAACCGAAGCTTAGATAAACAAATAACAAAACGCATCATTGCTCTAAAATAAAGATATTATTAACAAAGACACCAGCCGAAGTTTAAAAAATTAAAACAATTGTGTTGTTTTCAATAACGCTCTCATCGACACACTACCTCACAACCAATGCATACAATAGGTATTGTTTCGTATGGGAACTTAAACAAATTACCGGTCAATATGCGTTGCACAACCGTTATTATAAAATAATTATATTTCTATGTCATATAGGTCTCTTCTAACGTGACAGGTAAATGTTCTCCAGTGCTTTTCCAATCCAACACTTCAAGATTTTATGGTGCCATCGTATGATAATTCAGCTTTCCTGGTTAGTGTATTTATTTCTTCCTACATCTTTTATGAAAACTAAGAGCTGTATCCACTACGACGCAACAACATGTCCTCTCCGCGACTCTTCACACAGATGGCGCATCCATGGCTGTAAGACGAACTGAAATCTCAGTGACGATGATTTCCGCGCACAGCTGCTATTTGCACTGATACACGAAACTGAAAGAAATCCTTGTTAGGAAGCTTTCTGCAACCCCAGATACACATCGACTGTTTTAATGCTCTAACTTCGGTAGATAAAGAAATTTATTTAATAATGTTATCATCAAAGGTTCAGTGATATAAAGTTATGAGTTTTACCAACCGTGTAAAGGCGCTTGAGGAAATAAATTTTCTTTTAGGAATTATGTTCCACGAAAACTACAATTTCGCTACTCAGTTTAACAATTTGTTACCAAAAAATCTAAGAAATTCGGTATGTGGACAATTGCTAATTTCGCATTTTACTAATAGCTGTTATAGAAGAGTATTTTATCATCCCTAAATGATTAAGGCGTAGTATTGCAGATACCTACTGAGGCTGTGTCTTTCAAACTTTTCCAATTTTATCATTCACATGCTTTACGTTTAATATTTTTTCACTACATTTTTCAAATATTTTATTTTGTAGGCAATATTACTTTTCTTTCTTAGTAATTAAAATTCTTTATCAATTCTATTTCTTTACCTTGTCAAAAGTATTTCCAGCTATATTCAAGGCTGTGACTTTTCCTTCTGCTTCAAAAGTACCAACGGCACATAATTTAGCATAGAATTCTGAAACGTGTTCAGGCTCGTGTCTAGATTCTTGGATTTCTTTGAATCATTTGGCAACACTCGAATAAGATAATACTTACAAAAAGCATTACATTTTATTTTGTCCGTGATCACCGGACTCTTCTTTCGAGAATGCATGCACACTATTAAATTCGATATCAATATCAATCACATCTCTTTCAGAATGCATTGTTGAATGTGCAGATAAGTTTACCAAGATTACAAATACGATCGAATGTTGTCAGATATTTCTATGCATTGTTTGTCTTTCTACAGTGTTTATAGCGATAAATGCTATGTGGATGCTTAATTCTGACCTGCAAGCTCCCTTGGAAGAGGTGTTAATTGGACACTGCAAAGCGCTTATCTTATAGTTTGCTTGAAACATACGACGACGACGCCGATTCAGCATCGAATAGGAAAGAACACAACTCGTCAAGTAAGGCGTACGCCAAGATCGCAAGGACACATTCAAGTCTAACCGGAACAGCGATAAATTTAAATTGTAATAAATGCAGGTTAACAGGAAACATTTTACGAAAATGTTTTGTATAGATTCTACGCTTTCGGAAAAATTATGTAAGCACCTACAGTGAAGATTTTACAACGTTTAGATATTTTATTTATTATTTTATTTATTTATTTTATTTGTCGTATGGCAAGCAACTAATACAATAATAAATATATACAATGACAAGAACGTTGGTAGCGTTCACCAGCTGATGTCCAGTTCTTCCAGCCATTCTAAGAAGGAACTTGTAGCTCCAAAAACATCTTCATATGGTCTTTTGGGCTGTAATGTTATTTAAACCGTCTAGTGTTCAGTGGTGACGGCTATCTAGCTTAGTGTAATCGTATTCTATACAGGTGATTACTCAAATATCAGAATGAGACAAACGTTCAAAGGAATTTGTAACTAAATCGTAGCCATTCAAGGATATTTTAATCCAAATTTTCTCCAGAGTTCTCGTATCTGATAATTCGATTTGGAAAAAAATTATTATTTAATTAAAACGGGATTGTTAATCATGCTGGACTCAACTATTTGTGGGGGATGAAAAAGGAGAACCACGATGTGTTTTTATTTTCTGGATTCTCCTTTTAAGTCATTATATTTATAATTTTATTCGTTTTGGAAGTCAATAACGCACTGTTCTTCAGGAATGCGTGTTCTTCTGCATTTTTTAAAATATCTCAGCAAAGTATAAGATTGAAAAGTGTTGCTAAGAAAACAAATTATATTATGAAGAATACACAATATTTAAATTAACTGAAAATGGTTGTCTGAGGAGCAAAATCTTCCTCCATCTTAGAAGTAAGTCTTTCAAAATAACTAAAAACGGCACCTTTAATATAATTTCTCGCCGTGATGAAAATTTGATCTAACATTTCTCATTGTTACTCCATTTTTATGTTTCTTGCTAAAGACAACTGAAGAAACGTTTTAGATATAATTTTAAATGCAGATTTGTCGATTATTATAAGAATAAGCAAATTTCTTATATCTGCAGACAAATACCACAGCGATCAGCTCGACGTCTCAGCAGATTTCTTACTATTTCTTCGCTTCTTCATTTGACAAATTCTGCTGTTGACATAGGTTTATTAATCCATGTACTTAGCTTTATACCAACAAAAATTTGAAAATACAAAATTTATTAATTTTTTGGCGTGATATTTACAGCATTTAGCATAACAAAAGAAAACGATTTGGTGTACATAGTGAAGGAAAAGTAGTTATGAAAGCCACAAATTCAAGAACATAAAAAATAAATATTTCTTATCGTTAGATATTCAAATATGTTTTATGATCCCCCGCAGTAATAAGACAAATAAACATGAATGTCGTTAGTCAGTTAAATATTAATTTTAAGCAAAACAATTTCTTTACTCATAAAGATTTTGGGTTTCTTTTTTTAAATAAGAGAAGTTGTCGTTTTTTGAAAATATGTAAATATATCTATTAGATACATGAAAATTGCAGGAAGTGCTTGACAATACAGGATTTTAGCATCATTTACTTCAATTTTAAAACAGATGTTTCTTTACTTCATTATAGGCAGAAATATATATTTGTTTGTTTTTTGTTTCAAACTGTCAGATTGGAAACGTGATAGCTTTTCTGAATGTTTAGATTTTTCATATTTACATTACTTTTAAGAAGAAGAAACACTTTGTTTTTGACTAATTCGATAATTTTAATTAGGAAAACATGACCTACAACATTAACGTATTTACATTAGCCTACCTTGAATTTCGCCAAATTGTAAGGTTCTGATATGTTGAGAATAAGAATAGAAAATGTTTGTTGTCATGATAAAGTTTAGTATTGAAACTTAAAGCATTGCGTTTTGTAGAAGCTTCACTGCGTGCCGGGTTGTGTATTTTATGGTCGTGCAGACAGGAATAGTTCAGCACACAATCAAATTACGGTTTCAGCTCGCTTGTGCATGAAGGCTTATACACGCAGTATTGATCTCGATAAGCAACAATGACCTCATCTAATGTTGGTGAAAAAGTGTTTGACAGAAAGAACAAAAAGTTGATTTGGAATTGAGGTGTAGTTTTGAATATTCCATGAAGAATAAAATCTGTAAAATTATCGAGTAACACAGTGAGGGTTTCATTATGCCGTCGACGCATAATCTAATTTTATACTTTATTATAAATCTTTAGCTACAGAAAAATAATACCTATAGATCAGTAACTGTTAAGTACTATTATGACTTTCATATATTATTTCCCTCCACGTTTCTCCTCCAAGCTGAAAACCAATGAAAATTACTATACTACTCTCCTGAACAATGATTATTTGTATTCCACTCTAAGACATACGAAGTGGTTTTTGTGTTTTTGGGCAATTTTAATGCAACTGGTTACTGTGATTTATACAGTAGTTATTAAGGAAGGTATGTTCAATTCTGTTTTAGAAATTTCACTAGTACATGGATCTTGAACCACATACTGTTAGTTTTGATAGGTACATCGCATAAACTGCTGACGCTGTTGCCTGACACATATAGCGTGATCCGTTTCTGTACAACTGACAATGGATTTTAATATTTTTAAGTGATCTATTTATTCCTATTATTATAGCTACGTATGTCAGAAAACCTCAGGGTACACGATAACAACAATTGGTATTTAACTTAAAATATTATGCTCCCTCTAACCAAGTTGGTAAGCGTTTTCTATCACTTCCTTAATGCTTTAAGAGCTAGTTTCACAAACTAGTTATAAATAGAACAGTTTGTGAAACTAGCTCGTAATAGAGCATTAAGGTAGACTTTGTATTTTTTTAACTCAAAAGTCTCAAAAAGAATCTTTCTTTTCAATTTAGCTGAATTAAAGTCGAAAGATTTAAATAATAAAAATGAACATGGTACTAATTCAGCATTTTTAAATTCGTATATACTAACAACTACAGATACTAGATCTCCCTAAAATATTTGCTATAAACTTTAAATCATAACGAAATTATATTAGATTACATTAGATTACTTTGATCCCATTGTGAGAACAGTCTCGCGTATATGGAACACTATACACAGTTATTAACAAATCAATAATATTACGAGCAATTGACAACCGGTTAGTTACTTAATAATCTGTTATTACAATCAGTTTTTCGTTGCAACCTGCAAATACATATTACCCCATGTTAGTTACTATATATGAATGCATTTCCAGATAATGTAATTGATTCAGGACAAAAGAAAAACCTTTCGTTTATGAAATACAGAGTACTTCGCATCTTCCATACGAAATTTCAAGAAGAAAATTCCTTCGCTGTGTAAAATGGGTTCTGAAGCAAAAACTGTTTCAGCTTGGATTTAAAGTTGTTAGGTTTTCATAGAGAACGTTTTATTTCTTATGGTAGGACTATGGATAAAGAAGCTCCAGTGAATGTTATCCCTTTCTGTACAACTGACAATGACTTTTAGTCTTTGTGAATGTTATATTTGTTCCTATTAATATAGCCACGTATGTCAGAAAACCTCCGGATACTCTATAACAACAACTGGTGTTTGCTTAAAACATTCCTGTCCCACTAACCAAGTTGGGAAGAGTTTCCTGTCTCTTAAAACTATGACATCCCCTACTGTAACGCACTAAATAAGAGTAATAACTTTATGGTAGAACGTCTAAATCTATAATGACATAAATGGCAACAGAATGACTAACCGATTGAGATAAGGCAGCCCTGGACTTATATGCTAGTGACTGCTTCTTAATACTTTCGCATAATTAACTATTTACCGAAAGTAGCGACCGTTGAAAATTTCATTTCACCTTTATTTCCAAATTTCTCTTCTCCAACAACGGAGCTGTAAGTGGAGCAATAGTCTTAGTATTATTTGCAGTTAGGCTTGACAAATCTTTTGTTCTTGTAAGGTGCAGTAAGTTGAGCAGTCCAGTAACGTGATGTGTGAGAGCGATGCATTGTCTCAGCAGTTCTTGCGAGAGCAGGGCGTCGCGAACAGTCGCAGGTAGGCCGTGTTGGTGCGATTTATGTTAACGGGTTAATAGCTCACCACCAATACCTTCACATTCACCCCGTTTCGGCAGTGATATGTAAATTCAGACAAGCCTGGCTACAGTTCCTAACAGATTCCAGGAACAGGTAAGTACAGATCCGTGTTTTAAGGTCTGCAAAGCAAATATAACAGCAGCCTTTGCATTAAATACGGACTTTCACTTGTAGCAACTGTTCTCGTTTAGAAACGCACTCCTTACGCGTATCAGATTGAGCACTCTGATCACAAGAACTCATTTCAGCCCTCAGCAAGAGTCAAGGCGAAAAAAGATATCAAAACTAACGACGAGAAAGCAGTCGCCGAAAGTCTTAAAGAATTAGTATCATCAAAAACCACACAACACTCATCCAGTCACCGAGGGACTCTCCACATTGCGAAACTGTTTACTTACACCAACAGTCCGTCATATAATTCGCTTTTCAGCTAATGGAATTATCCGACCCTACATACAGAGCCTGGCTAAATATCATATATTTATTTACAGGGTCTAATCTAACGTCATTTCACTACATGACCGTAACAAAAATTCCATGATGATCTAATTGAAAAATGTATTATTTATATATCAGTCTTAATGGCAAACTTATATGTTTTTTACCCGAGATGCAGTTAAAATTGCTTGTAGAATATGTGAACGTGGGGTGCTATAGTAACAGTGACTAAACGACATTATACCCTTAATCATAGTTGAACGGAACTCAAGAATCAGCAACACAGTTAGGAATCAGTTTATCCACATTAATATCAGACGTGACTCTTAAGTGGATTATCAGCAACTGGTATTATCCGATGCCATATGTGGAGCCTGTCTAAATATCATACAGTTATTTCATGGGTCAAATATAATTTCATTTATCTATAAGACCATAACAAAAATTCCATGAGGATCTCATTAAGGAATATATTAATTAAGCGTCAGCACCAAAGTCAAATATACTTGCTTTCGTCCGAAATACAATTAAAATCCCTTGGAGAAATGTGATTAAACCCTCAATTGAAGTTTACCGGCGCTCGAGAATCAGCAAAATTGATAGCAGTCGGCTGATCCATATTTACGTCGGAGGTGACTGACGGCCACTTACCGGTAGCGTGTAGCAGGAGCTGCAGCAGCGTCGGCAGCAGCATCGGCGTCCCGGTGATCAGCAGCATGGTGTGGCGTCGGCGGGCAGCGTCCTCTGCGGAGCGTCGCGGCGGGCGCGCATCACCAGCCTGCCAACTGCAGTCGGCCGGCGCCCTCCACTGCACAGTGCCGATCGCGACTGCCTAGCGCGGCCACTGACAGCGACGGCTGTTCACGCTGCGTGAAATATTAACGAGATCTCAACACGACATGCAAACGCGAGGCCACCAGCTTTATCGACACCGTCACACATTATTACTGTTTTTTTTCTGCAGTGACAGTAAAACACTGTGGATTGAATTAAATGCTTACAGACGCGGAAGTGACGATACTGAAGCCAATTGATGGGGAAGCCTTTACCTTTCAATCATTAGTGTTTGATATTTGACTACACCTTTGATGCAACCACCTTGATGGCTAGTTATATTTTAAACACTGCAATGAAAATTAGTAAATTTGGATGTCGGAATGTATGTGAAAGCCAGACACAGTCACGATTACTGGTATATCTACGTACAATCACGCTCATTTGCCAGACGAATTAATTTAAAAGCGTCCAAGAATTTAACAAAACTAAAATACTTTAATAACCTGTTAAACTTCAGTAACATTTCAGATTTCAAGAAGCACCCAGTAACTAAAATACTTCCTATAATTATTTTATGGATCTTTCTGTTATGTGTAGATATTTGATCCCACCGTGATTGCGAACGAATTGCTCTGTAGAATATCGTTTACCTTCCGAATTTTGGGAGATAAATATGAAGGACCAGCATTATCATTTATATCGTATAAGATTGATTAACACGTGACATTCGTGTTCCGGACCGGTATTAAGGAACGTAAAATGAATGCTCTTCACTTAAGTCAAATTGAACTCGGTCTTAACAGTGTGTAATTTAATATATCGTGCGGGGATATAAGGAACGTGGTTTCTCTGAGAATGGTGTGGATTATTTCAATTCAACAGTAGGAAATGTATTTTTGCATTCTGCTAAAACTAAAGATACTGTTTACGACTGAGTCAAAGATGAATAATTGAAGTAGCTATATTTCCCATGGCACATTCGTCACAATTGGATATTACATTTGAGCCGATAATAGCAATAAGGAGACAGATATCTTAGAGAATAATTGATCCTAAACGTGTAATAAATATGAAAAGACTACATAAAACCGATAAAATTAGTGGGAAATAGAAGAAAAAGTAGTATTCTTAAATTTATAAGAAACTCATGGAAACGTTCACTTAGAAGTGATCTCATGCCACATTTGTAATGATGTTTGAATTATTTATCGATAGTATTTTCTACAGATTCAGATACATCAGCTTTTGTCCTGGAACTAATTATTTGAGAGGTTTATTTTTGAAAGAAAACATGAAGAAATTTATTGTTCTTAAGGATTTTGTCTGAAAAATAAACCTGCTCGTCTTGCAGATATTACAAGATTATGGGTAAAAACAATTGAATTTTTTGTATAATTGAAAAATACAGAAACCATACAACTAATTGTTGTAAACCAACTGAAACCTTTAGTATAGTATTTTGACCGATTTGCACAGCAGCCCTTAAATTTCGGTAAAGTGAGCAAGTCTTCAAGACGGCCTAGAGTAGAAACCAAAGAGGATATTTTATGGAAACACTCGTTCATTTTCATAGTATGCTGTGTATTATTACGACTGAGAAATAGATGATCTATACGACTGAAAAGCGATTTATCACAATTTTTAAGATTGAGGAATATATCAAGTAGACTTTCTAGTTCCACAATTAGAAAATTCAGTTTAATTACTCACATTTGCAAAAGTAATTTCAAAATAGAATTGTTTCACTTGCACACAAAATTTGAAAATTTCTGCAGTTTACAGACGGTGATAATACAAACATTTTCCAATTTAAAATGGAAAAAATAGAATAAAACAACAAGAAACTGAATACTCTTTTATTGCCTAGAGTCCACTGAAGAACGACGCTGACTGATACACAGAAGCAGCTAAGAAATTGTGAACTACAGAGGAATCCCTAAGTCTGCCGTCTGTTCGATAAGAGACAGTCCCGTAATGAAGACAAACAGCCTAGGTATAAGTACAACGACGGTACGGTGATGTGATTGTACCTATCAGGCGCACACGCGGGATCGCGGGCGAGCGCACGGCGTTTGCGCGGGCGGGCGGGCGGCGATGCGTCGCCGGCAGCGTGGTCGCGGCGACGTCTGCGGAGCACTGCGGCGTCGTGACGGTGCGCAGCGGCCGAGGGCGCGCCGACATGTGGAGGACCTCGTCGCGTCGTGCCCGCCGGGGGTGGCCCGTACCTCTCCCCCCACCACCGGCCGCGCGTGTCGGCCCGCGCGCCGCCGGCTGCGCAGTGGGCACTCAGACGCGGCGCCGCGGTGGGTAGGCTACCTGCGCAGCACGTGCGCTGGCCGACACACTCCGCGCCAAGCGGGCACGAGGAAACATCCCAGTTACCGCTAAAAGATTTGCTATCTTTTTAGTTCCTGCCATTAATATTATCTTAGTCACTATAGTTGCTATTCCTTCTTCACATACTCTGCTGCGTTGCTGATAGCATTCTTCGCAATTGTATTACAAAGATAAAAATGAAAAATGCGATTCTGTATTTTCAACAAACAAACAAAAAACAAAAAATTAGTGAAATTAAGATCAATCAAAAAATCAGTAACATCTCCAAGGAAATTATCCTTATCAGTATCAAACTGAAGAATGTTTTTTTTAAGTTATGGTAGTAGAATCTTGATATCTATTTTATTGGAATAGTAAAATCAACACCTACAGAATGGTTACCTGTACTTTCCAGCATCCCCCTATCAAATCTCTGAAGACAAGCAGCTTTGTAAAAGCAATGGAAGAAATTTTTAAGAAACCCACAACTTTCAGTACATTAGGACTGTCCACATCAAACCTAAAACAGATTAAAGTCAATGAATTTAACATGGATGTTTGTTGAGATGCTAAATTTGTGGCATATAACACAGTCTGGAGAAAGTGAAACATCCTGATACTCCTGAAAATTGTCACATGTAAGACGATTGCCTCACTGTTGAATGACACACTATGCAATCGAATGATTGAAGTTCACCAAAATGGAAACACTAGTAAATACAACGGATTAAATTATGGACTACCACAAGGATCAGTCCTTCCTTTACTACGTTTCAACATCTACACCTCATAACTGCCATCTACCACTGCTAGGAAGTTTATATTCGATGACATAGTCATGAAAGCACATTCCAGAGAGTTCAAAACTTCTGAGGAAAAACTGAATGAATATTTCGACAAGAGGGGGATAAAACTATACATAAATATGACAGGACAGCTCTTTTTGCCTAAGCAATAGACAAGCCCACTGAAGACCTCAATTAAAATTCAGAAACCAAATACAAAAGTACAATCCGCTCTCAAAATGTTATGGTGTATTTCTGGAACAATAACTCACGTACAAAGAACACATACATAAAACAGTTGCAAAACTCAAAACCCGAAATAACATCCTTTGTAAACTTTCACGAACCGGTTGGGAAGCGAATGCAGTTGCTCTCGTATACATAAAAGCTGTACACTGTAATTAGATATGGATAAATAGCAGTTACACTCTACTAAACGACACAATCAGGAACAGTAAAATCTACACCTACAGAATGGTTACCTGTACTTTCCAACATCCACCCACAAAATATCCGAACACAAGTGGCTTTATGAATGGCAGAAACCTACAACTTCAAATACATCAGGACTACCTACGTCAAACTCCAAACAGATTAAAGGTATTGAACATGGAAGTTTGGTGAGTTGCTGGTCCAAAATCACTTTAACATAAACGATGCATTGTGCACTGAGTGAATCAATTCAATTCCTGACAAATTACCACTAGTCAAAGACTTTACAAGACAGCCACCTGAATTCAGCCCATCTAGGAAAACCTGTACGACACTGAATCGTGTGAAAACAGGCCGCGGTAGATGCATGTGATTGTGGAAACAACCAGCAAACTATCCACCACATGCCCTGTTAGAAGACTCAGTGGAACGATCCAGCAGATTCATGCCACAAAGCCAATTGAATAGCTGAAATTTCTCAATATCAAGCTAAAGAAACAATTGTTTCTCATTTCATCTGCTTTAATTCAATATAATTAATTATTTTTGAACCGTTGTGCCGTCCGGGAAAAAAAATTGATTTTATTACATTACAGTGTTAATTAACAAATTTCATCTTAAAATCAATCAAAATATAGCTCAGTTCTTGAAGACAAACTTAATAATTCAGTATACACTGCAATGAGTTACGACGAGGGATCCCGCGTCATTTGACAGTCTGGCCCACAAATTTACGCAGGTTCGCAATCCAAAAAATGGCGCAAAAACATGTATCAATCTCTTTTGTCAATTTTTAGCCACATTCAGGTCCGGCAGGTTTTATTGCCCCGCTTTCCCGTATCCTTCCAAATGACATTTGCCTTTCGTAATCAAGTGTGTTTTTGTCGTTCGTCGTAGTTCGTAAATAAATAGATTCACTTTTACGCTTTTATCGAAATTACGTATGATTTTGATATACGCATTACAGCCAACGTCCGTATATATGTGCTTCATATCTTATATTATTTATCTTCCTACATAATCTTTATCAGGGACTCTTCACTCCATAATCAGATTAACTAATCTCGCAATCCTGTTGTATTTTTTTCCGGTGGACTCTTTAACAAACTTATTTCGTACCTACCATTTCTAAAGTGCGTTCATTTGTACTTTATCTGTTCACTTAACTTTCAGATTCACTGTAAATTATCACGTTCCATGTGTTTTGATTTTATATCCTTTCATATTCCCGAAGATTAGTTACCAATGAGCTCTGTGCCCCATAAATAAAGTTATTTCTCAGGCCTGGACCACTGTTTAATACTAACAGATTTCTCTATTTAAGGAATGACCTTTCAACTATAGTTATTCTTGCTTCGGCCATCAGCCTTAATTTTACTTCCCAAGTAAAAGAATATTCTTACTACTTCAACTATGAGGAGTCCAACTTTTACATTTATTCTACTGTTATCGTTACCGTTTTTTATACACTTCACTAGCTTTGCTTTTCTGTTGTTGTGATTTAGTCTACATACATTTATAAGAATTACAGTGTGTCCAGAATCATCGCTCGTGCTTTCGTTGAGAGAGATTTTCTTACGCTAACATAGCGCTGTTATTCCGCGTGATCGTTTGCTTCAAACTGCGGCTCTCGAAATGCCTTTCGGTCGACATCCCACAAGCTTAGCAACGATTTTTCTCCGGTGCGTATCAGTCCTGGAGTCAGAACACTTTTCAGAGTTAGAGAGCTACCGAAATCATGATTTGAAAGTGTGCTACGCAAATTCTCGAAATGAGTATTGTCTTATTGGCCTCAAAAAATATTCAGAATATGTCTACTAAAAAATTATCTAAACTTTTCGATCACATTTCCTCAGTTTCGCTTGGATGATGATAACTCCAGATCTGAAAATATGAGAGACAGATACTTCAACTACAAATGCTATTTTTTTGGTTATAGACCACCACGTATGATTTAAATGCACTAATATGTAAAACGTGTTTAATGGAATCACTATTATTCAGCAATGTCAATACCAACGACAATCAATTGAATATTTCATATGATTGTAATGATGAAATCAACTTAGTGAATTATAACGACATGTTTATTATATTTAACGAATATAACGCCTCTCTGCTGTTTATCGCTGACCTGTGTCATGTATGATTCTGTCTTTAAGTGAAAATTTTAACTGTATAAATCTATATATACTTCAAGACTACCCATACTTCAGATAGTTGATTCAAATGAAGAAAGGCTCTATAAAACATGAAGACTAAGTTAAGAAGCACGTAAAACAAATCAAAGAAGTCAAAATAAGTAAATTTTGCTGTAGAACAAACCGTGCAATGTTGGTGTACTCTGATGTTTGTTCCTAGCCATAAAACTTCTGGTGGATCATTGCTAAGATGTATGACTGGGGAACGAAGAAACGCCCGCACCTTCGAAACCTGTGTAGACTCATATTTTGAGGTGCAGTTTATCTGTCCTTCGCCTGGGTTAAGGCTGTTCTCAGAATCAGAACAGCGCTTCCATTTCAGATGTTCTGGATTCAAACACAAAATTTAATTCCCTTTTACACGATATGATCAACTAGTTAAATTGTACTGATAGGTTTGGTCAATTTCGAAGACGGTACATTTTTTGCTTCGGGCTTTACGCGTCGTCGGCGTCGAAGTAATTAGGGGTGGAATAGGTCCAAGGGAAAGGAGCGGGAAGGAAATCGGCCATGGTATTTTCAAAAAACCATCCTAGCTTTCACCTGGATTGGTTATAGGAAACAACCGTAAACCGAAATCTGGATAAATAGACGTTGAATCGAACCCGCGAACTCCAGAATGCGAAGCCAGAGCGTTACTATTCATCCACCACACAGATAAAGAGGGGCAAACAGTTTTAGGTGGAAAGTATGAACATGATTTGTGTCGTAGAGAATTTTTTAATGGAATTTCATGAAGAAATAAATACGCAAGCGTGTAAAGTATCGGTTTGATGCAGTTCTGCACTTCTTTGTCCTTAATAAAAAAACACATCTTGAGGGAGATTTTAAATTGCAGTTTAGTAGGATAAAACTAAAATAAATTGCTTGATATTAAAAAATATATGTTCGACATTTTACAGCTCAATTTCAGACTGAACTGAAATGCGAGAGTAGGTAGACCGTTTTCTTACGCTGTCCATCCAAATAGGTCAGCAAGAGATAATAGCTGATATGCTCCTCCCTTAGAAACCAGAAATTTCTAAAAATGTTACAAACAAAAGTACTGCTACCGCCCACTATAACGATTCGTCCATTTAATCTCCGAAATTTCCAGGTACGAAACTCGTTTAAAATAAAAGTACTGCAACAAATACACGCTATGTAACCCGGTCGGCACACGTGCCTCGCAAATATACACACCGGCTCACGTAAACGCGTCCATGAATAAAATAACAATTACGCGATATTGCTGAACCATGAAAATTCCAGATAACTCCGCGCGGGCCTGACGCCCTATCGCAAACACGACCAGCCCAACGCGGGGACCCGGCCCGCGTGTTCGATAGCGGCCCGTTACATCACTCGCATATGTGAAAGTTCACGTGTTCCAAAACCGGATTCCCGAACTACACCATCGGCCCACCCAGAAACTTTTAACTCTCTAAGAAACTTCTTAGTGTATTTTTTCATCGATCACTCAGTTCACTCGACCCCTACGCTATATTTTTTATCTTAACAAAGTTGCTAGGATGTATGTCCTTTATTATATTCTAAACATAGTATTCATTCTACTATTACCAAAAAATTCTGCAGCGCATCGGTCAGTCTAAAGGTCTTTTATAAGAGAATGTTATGTTGTATATTTTTGTTTATTTAAATTTAAATAATTTCATTTTCCACAAATCACTATGAAAATATGATGACCAAATATCTCAGAAGTCTTAAATATATTAGTAGGTTCTGAAAAGTTCATAAATTCGTCACCCATGAATTTATTCCGAACTGATATGTTGTTCCGAAAATGACATTTTAGTACGTTGAACACAACACGTTTAATCAGTAGTTGTTCAAAGCCAGACAACATATACTCGTCAGACTTTACTAACAGAGTAACCGGCGTTTCTCGGGTGCTGGATATGAAAGTTCTGATATTTTATTCCCTTTGATCGTAAATTGTTCATCACCATGAAATTTAGCCAATTTCACTACCGTTTTCGAGATATTTGTAAAAAAAAAAAAAAAAAAAAAAAAAAAAAAAAAAAAAAAAAAAAAAAAGAAAAGAAAACCTGAATCGTTGCACGTTCAAATTTTCCTAATGGGAGTCGTGGGGGAGAGGAAGGATTTTGTAATCCAAATGTAGACAGTAATAATATTTGCATAATAAATTGATTTGTCCTCTTACAGTTCAGTTTATTCATATATGATTTCAGCTGCGCCCGCCAAGTTACAACCGCGTCCTAACGTATTATGTATCTCTCTCCATTCTTGTCTTAATGTGCTTCGGCTCCAGCAGATCCTGTTACCTTCCAATCCGCATTTTGTTTCGAAAACCACTGCGTGCACCGAAGTAATTTTCTACCCCTAAAGGAGGAGCCAATTGTGGAATGTATGAAAATATTAAATTCCTCTACCATTTTTTCATGAAGAACGGCCCATATGTTTTATGTGGACATGGTTCACAGAAAACATTTAGTTTTGGAGAATTCCTTTAGTACCTCTATTTTTCGTTTGATATTCTCCGTTCCACAGATACGGCCATTATACGTGTTCATCTTGTTTCTGACTTGAAATTCTGATTCTTCATTGAAAGAAACATGACTGGATTCAGCTGCCACTTGGTCCTGTAATTAGATAGCAAAGTTGCTACGTGACACCAACTCCGCATCCCTAATATGAATTGCAGTCAATGGAGCCGCAATTGTAATCACTTCTTATCCCTTCCACGCTATCATTAAAAGCGCACCACGAAAGGCGTCACTCTTGCGGCTTTCTCGCCTGACACACGCTGTCGTCCCACACTCTTCCTTTTACACAAACTCCCGTCCTCTTGAGTTGTCTTTAACACCGCCTAATATTGTTGTTAAATGAAATAGATTTCGCTGACATGTAATTACCGACTTAAGTTTTGCACTGGTTAGATCAAATAATGCATGACACCCGGAGTCGTCATCTTGAATACCGCTGCCTGTAGAGTAACAACAGGTATTTTCAAACACTTTTTTAGATTATAATTACTTAAATTTATTTGAGGAAAGATAAATACCAAATATTACGAGCTATAAATGACTTTACCTACCTATAAATTTTTAAGATTGGTTACCAAACTATTAAAGAAAAAAAGTTTTTATAGAGAAACCACTAACAAAGATTAAGTCAACTGTAATCTCAATTATACGAAACTAACAATAAAAACAGTAAAAAGAAGAAAGAAAGTGATTTATGTGGTAGTTAACTACATTTAAACATTACTAACACAATCCAACTTTATTATATTAATAATTTTGTTTTATTACGACACTATTGAACGATATTCTTATTTTAAGCACAACACTGAATAGAAGTAACTATGGCTGTTTATTATAAATCTTTGGTATTAGAACGTTTTGGGAGGTGTCTCCAAAACTGAAAGGGCTGAGGTCGAGGAGAAACGAAGAGTTTAAAATTCCCTGCCACTTAAATACATGAAAAATTTAAGTTTCATGAACACATCAGGTCATTGGCAGGGTAGCTAAGCACTGTTCTCTTAACTGTACGAACGCTCTTTCTCTGACACAAGATCTGAAACTCATGAGGTAAGCATACCCTTATCATTTTCATTGCGATATTTCTTATGACAATCTTTTTTGGTAACTATTCATAAAGTAAAAAATAAAATAAAAAAAATCATTCTCACATCAAATTAAAAGACAGTATTTGTATGCTGCGTAGAATAAAAACAAAAACTTCTTATTAAAGAAAGCTATTTATGAAGCTCTACATACTTTCAATAATGTATCAGTTTAGTAATAAATCATTTTCAGTTCAGTTTATTAAATCTAACACACAGTTCTAATTCGAGGAACAGAAATAACTTGTAAAAAATCTAAACGCCATTATCAGTAATACAAAGATGTATTTACTACTTAGGGATCTTCCTAAGAGCGGTTTGATAATATATATGTAACTGGGCGTGTGTGTACCTATAATTCACTTTGCAGTCACCACTACTTGTGTTTGATAGTAGCCCCTACTCTCCCATAGTATTATCATGCACTACGTTGGCTGCATGTCCGTAGCTGTGAGGGTGTGGGAGTTATGGTGGTTGAAACTGGTCGACCTGGGGCATTTTCATATTTCGACCAAAGACGAGTATGTCCCTATATTTCACTTGGCAGCCACAACTACCTAACGCAGACCAATGGCGTTTGTGTGCGGTAGTAACCTGGAGTCTCTCATCGGGCACCATGGTGGTTGCATGTCAGTATCTGTTAGGGTGTGGGATTTATGGCGGTTGAAAGTGGTCGACCGAGCGCATTTTCTTATTTGGACCAAAGTGTTCTAAAATATCTTTGGAATCTTTAAGAACGTACTAGAATATTATTGAATATACTAAAATGTTCTTGAATGTTTTTGAATAATGCTCTAGAATATGACAAATTTTTCAGCTTTTAAATAATATAAATAATTTACACGCAACATATTTAAGGTGTGAAAAGATTTTGACGGGACTTTCATAGCGGCTTGCTGATTTGGCAGGCTACTTTGTGACCTGGAAATATTTAAGGATCAGTGCAAAAACACTAAAACCTTCAAACATCTTGACAAACATGATTGAAGTCGTGGGCATCAGCTAGTAAGCATATACTGAAGGAAAATCTAAAGGAATATGCTACAAAAAACTACTTTCACTTCATCCAAAAACTTGCAAATAAACCCTAATTAAATCTGATTTATTTACATTCTGTTTCCGGAGGCAGCGCCGAAGAGTCAATTTCAAGTTTTTCATTACATTGCTATCGTTGTCATTTATAACAAATAGGTCGTCAACACCTAGTATCATAACAGAAGGTGCTATTCATCTTGAATAAGTTTTACATTCACAGACAATTGCTCCATCAAAATGGATTCACTTAAAGAGGTTATATTCGCGTCTCGTTACACTGGTCCCGAAACTACTGAGGTATGCTGTAGATGTCATTTCATATCTGAGCTCCAGTAGTGACTGGAGAACATGTTTCAGCCAAAGCTGACATCTTCATGTCTCTGGGCTGCATGGTGTCAGGATACTATTTCTCAGTCCAATACTCGTAGCCTGAGTTCGATGTCCAAACGTAGACTGATCTGGACTTGCTGACTATCTTACTCTCAATTTCTGTTGTTATAACTTGTCGGTACCTTTAGTTCGTGAAAATAAACGTTTATTACTAATGAAAATATGTTGAGAATGATAATTATTCAATTATTTTAGCTCTTCAAAGGAAAACAATTACAAGAAAACAATTAGAACTTCAGTTAACATCGAAATATTTGAAAAAGAAGTATGTTTCAAGACTAGTTTAAAATTTATCATATTTTTTTAACAAAATTTATTGCTTGACAAGAAGCGTTTAATACTTGAGATGCCGGGATGCTTCCTTCAAACAGGACATGGCAGAAATCCTTCCCGTTCCTTGCCCCAGTCCCATCCCGCCTCTAATGACCTCGCTGTCGACGAGGCGTAAAGCCCAAGCAAAAAAAACTTGAGATGGAATGTGTTGATATTTACAACACTAGTGTATGCCATTTCAATACACAGCCGCGCGCTGATCTCATCGTCAGAAACAGCACTCTGATGGCAACGATTGCTGCTTGAGTTGCAGAGGGCTATTCCGCAAGTCTACACGTTGCTGCACTGGACTTCCATTTTTTGGTCTGCCACGACTGGAAAACGTCAACCTCACTAGAGAGAGCTGTCGGCAGAATTGGGAGGGACAAGAGTTAATTGAGTGGTCGCCTAAGAGCCGGGTGAAACTGCACAGCAGCCTAGCTGGAGCCCTGCGGTGCGCTGGTAATTACCCACTTGTGTTTATCAGATTAATGACGTATCAAGGCTTGTTGGGCGCGGGTATCCTTAGGCGGGACAGAGCGTTAACACTAATTTGCGGCGGCCGGGGAGGCCGCTACCAGCCCATGTTATTGCAACTGTGTGACGACATGAATTAAACCAAAGTGGAAAAACAGTCAGTGCTCAGAAGGAAAGGAACGTCTAGCATGGATCACTACAGCTTCGTTATATACTAAACCGACTTTTCAGTCAACATATTCTCCAACAAAAATTCTGATGCTCCATTTTAAACATTTCCACAGATTTTTACCTTTGATCATCAATGTGACGGGACGTCATTTAGTATAATAATTTAGTATTGAATTCGTGTAAGTTTTCTAAGTTTCACTGCAGCCAGACTTCGAATTAGCACGTCCTGTTGTTAGAGTTTCTGCCTATCGACAGTTCAGGTTGCAAGTTACACGTGCGGTGGTGAGCATGCAAGCCAATATACTTTTCCAGCAAGCTAAAATACATTATTCAGTATCACTTCTTCACTGACGAGCAACAAGTTAACATCTAGGCCTCGGAGATAGATAGTCGCTGCACCAACCTTACCATTCTCTGCCAGTTGTGAACTATAGAGCTAAGTTTCATCTCTAGGATCAGTATCACGGGTTACGGAATATCTCCCTATCTTGTACAACCTCAACTGTAGATGATTTACGGTTCAGTGCAGATTAAATGAGGTTTTCAGAAAGGATTGTTTCATATGAAGTAACTCATGGCTGTCCGCTCCATCTCCTATATACAAGTTACCCTCGATGTTCATGTTTATTTGGCAGTACAAGAGAAGAAGGGGATAAGTCCGAAGAGCAAGAATCCAAGAGAAGAAGATATATGAAGTAAGTCTGCGCAAGTCATAGAGCATCGTCGGGAAAACCCCATAGAACCCACGTGTCAGTCATCCTGCCATACTCAATCACTAATATAACACGACCCTACAGCTAGGGTCAGCAACTTCAATATCTATAGCAGAAAATATTATTTTTTTGAAACTTTCTGATCTAAACCCGTAATATATATATCTTAGGATCATTTCATCTTACCTAAGTTATTATATTTATATTCTACTTACACATACTGAGAAATTAAGGTACGCCAAAATATTATTCCAGAACTATTACGCTACCAGTAACGATTGTCAGTCAGTTATAACACATGAACCTCGATCAAAAACAAATACAAAGAGTAATGTACCTATTCGTTTACCTTAATTCATATACTTTATGTTCTATGGTAGGAAATTCTACACTAATCAGCAGAAATGCCGACATACGCTTTTAATCATATAAATAAAATACAACAATAATTTTGTAAAGAGGAATAAAATGCAAACAGTTGATATGAAACATTCAACTCCATAGAGAAACTAGCTTACCAACAGTCAAAACATACATCTCGTAAACAAAAACCTTTTTACAGAAACTAAATACTGTTTCATGTGCACTAATCAACTATTTACGAACGAAATTGTTAGCCACGTCGGAAAATATATTGTCATGCACACGATGGGCAAAATGAGATCGTATATCATTTTGCTTCCAAACTAAAAGTATTACTTCTATTAATTCGTGTCATATTAGTATATTTTTCTTTTTCATTACAATTTTCCCATAATCTTTTTGAACCTATAACTGTATGTATTCCACATTAATATTTAACCATTACCATAAAAATTTAAACTGTCTGTGTGCCATACGTTCATTGCAAGTTTTATAAATTCGCATTTAATGATCTAGTCATCAGTTATTTGAAATAAATATGGTTGCAGGTTCTATGTTACACCGTAATTAAGTCTTGTGAATTGCCCTGAAATAGTATCATGTAATTGGATTTAATAGTTTTATGTGCTGCTCGATTTCATAGATGAAATTAAAAAAAGGTTACTTTCAACTAACATTAAAATTTAAATTAATAAAAATAATAATTTTAGTAATTCAGCTTAGTTACGACTAGAAATCATGAACAAGCGGAAGGATAGATAACGATCTATTGCGGTTACTGTAATGCTAAAGACTGTGAAAGTTCATAATCACTAAATTACTGATTCCTAGCATTACTACGAGATTCTAATGGCGTTGAATAAATCTCTCTGATAACTGTTACTCTAGGTCACACTAAACGAATTTGAATAGTTTATGAAAATTTTGTTTACTTCACTGGTAAACTTGCTGTCGAGTATTACGTACAGGTAGGTAGCGCTGGTGACCAGGTGATAGCTTCAACTCCAAGCTGAAGTTGAGAGTGTAGTAGTTGCTGTCATCGACGTCCTAGAAGGCGATTCAGCATAATTACCACTATTTAGGCGCCACCAGCTAGCCAAGACTTCCGTCTGCTGAAGGGCTTACTGCAACCATCTAGTGGCGATGGCTCTACTGCCACCCACAATTTTGTGAATTGCAGAGTATATATGTAGATGTGAAGAAGGCCGCATCGTCGGCGGGCAAGGCACGCGCTGGAGCCGGGATCTCGGTTGGGTAAAGGGTGTACAGAACAAGACCCAACACTGGGCCTTGTGGTACACCTGCACGTATACGCCATCGTGTTGACAGGCCTCGTCGATCCTGACGCATATGTTGCGCCTTCACAAGTAGCTGTGAATCATCTTCACGTAATGTCCTGGCAATCTCCCTTCTTACAACTTACAGAGTAAACCATGTACCATACTGAGTCGAAAGTCCAGGCAACGTCAAGCAGCACAGTACACAATAACTAATTTTGTTAATGGCCTTCGTCGCAATCTTCACAACATGCACAGCTGTAGCGTGGTATATTGCTGTCGTTGAAACCCAATTGGTGATCAGAGATGGCGCCTGCAACCTGGATGCGGATGTCGACACACTTCATCAGTAGTCGCTTAAACACTTTGCACGGGTAGTAGGCTGACGGGAGAGTAATGCTGTGGAAAGATTAGGCCTTCTGGATCTCTACCCCAACGGCACGCTTCAATGCTCTTGTGTAAAACTGGTATTGCGGGTAGCTTGAGGAAGCACGCCAGGTAGTCAATGGCTTCTGTTGGTAGATTCCGGAATGCGAGATCGTGCACTTGAACGTTTCCTTGCACCTTTCATGGCTACAGCCCGGCAATGTTGTTGGCTATTTCTGTTTTCCAGTCTCTGGGATGTTCGTCGTCGGTTTACAGGTACACTCGAAGATGGCGCCACACTACAGCGATGTAGGGTCATCAAGGTGCTGGAAGCTTAAAGCTGTCGGCGAGCGCGGTACCATTATCTTCCGGTAGGAATGCAAGATCGCGCTCGCCGTGGAGTTGTGGTTGTTCCTCCGGCGAGTGAGGCTCCTAGTTCCGTTTTATATGCTGCATCGTCTGGTCGCAGAATTGTAACATGGGCAAACTACTCACGATTTCAGTGTTCTTAAGCACCCGCTGCGTATGATTGATGAAGCGAGTGGTCAACTTCCTCATTAGCTTCCACTCCTTGGCAATCCGGAATTTGTGTATGATCTGTGCAAGGAAGTAAAATGACCGGAACGCTCTGTGCGGGGGGAAATAAGCTATGAGACGTTTCTTGCAACTTTATTTATGGAGTTTGGTAAATAAATTTACATTCTCCTCAGCATTACCATTCGCTACACCACTTTCCAGTTAGGTAGTTATTACTTCCATAAATCGGCCACTTTCAATCTGCTTCTAATCTGATATTGGTCGACTCCTTGGTAGCCACTCCCCAATGTCAACCTCAAGTATGTGTTCCGAAGAATGCCTGTTGAGTGTCGTCGCTGACGGAATCCACGTGGTACCCCCCTTTACAGCAACGCAGAACACGTCAGATCTACCTTCGTAATTATTTGTACTAACTATTTGGAAAATTTCAAGTTATCGTAAGAAAAATGAATAGTTTCTATGCTTATGTGATAGAGGTACATTCTAGAGTTAACTGCCAAAGTTTTCGACAGCTTTAAGCCTTTTTTAGAACTTCTTCGACCTGCTTCGAGGTTAGTTTTCTTGTAGTCTCAGAGATACTGAAATAACAGCAAGTTACTTCCAGTAGCGTATGTTTTCTTATTTGTTTTTTATATAAGTAAAATTTAAGCTGTATTTAATTTCGAGAAGTTAATAATACGATCTTGATTAAGAAGATTCAGAACGGCCAACAACTTACTTAAATTTAACTATGGTATCAAAACAAGATAAGAGCTATGTATCTTTTATTTATATTTTCTTTTGTGACAAAAATCAACAAGTGAAATTTATCCCTGGTTGTGGCACATTTCAGAATACACAAGATGATACCTAGCAACCAAATGTTAGTTTTTCAAAGAGAGACTAAACAATAGACATTCTAACGGTTATTTTTTATGTTATTAAGTATGGTTAATTCGGGAAAATATTATGAGCAGAGGTACATGTTCGCGAAATCTATTTGGATACGCTGATATGGAATGAAGATTTATGGTGCAAATAGGGGCCAGGACGGGGAATGTTCTGCATCTTTTAAGCCTGTTAAGGCGGCGAATCCTTCATCAATTCTTTTCTTGTATATGGTGATATGGTATGGATCACACGTTATGAGTATCAAACTCAGGAGATGGGGGAAGCGGTTGTGCAAAAGAAATTATGTACATTTATCTATGTAAATTGCTATGTAACACACGGATTACCTGATGGGTTGGATTTGGAACCACTGGAAAAGCTGAAGTAGGTGCTGGGTTTGTATAAAACATTAGCATTTACCCACTGCTTTACATTCGCGGGTCTTGGCATCTATAAGAATATTCTACCCTTTTTTATTTTAGTACAAAATATTAATTTTGAGAAGCAAAAAATTCAAATTTCATTTTAACATTTTAAAATGTTCCTTTCTTTTAGTTATTACCTCAGATTCGGTTTTCATATTATTGTTCGAAAGTTTTTTGATATTCTTATATTATAACACAATATAATTTATTAAAAATAAAAAAAAATTAAAGCTACGAAAAAATTCTTCGCTAACTGTGCAATAAGGACGTACCGATCATCACTTGACCTTTTGGCCAAAAATTTGGAACACATTTTCCTGAGGATAAAAAGTCCATATTAAGGCCAAACAAAAAGAAATTACCTTGGACAGAAGACAACACGAAAGTTACTGTCTGCGATAGTTTTGGTAATACAGTCGACGGTCATTTCTAAAAATAACTCTGCCGCCAACGATAACATTTGCAACAACGAACTTCAAATCTCCGGTAAGTTTTCGTAATACGAAATGTATACATTCTTATGCTGCGAATAATAACATGTATTTCTTGTTTAATAACTTCTATACACCTATCCAAATTTCTAGTCACTTCTTTCTTAATCTTATCTCAAAATTGAAAATTGAAATGCATCCTGGACCAGAAAAAAAAACATGTCGCCAAAGCCACACGGAAATATAGGATCGACAATGGACATGCACAACGTTTGTTTTGTTTCTGGGAGTACATGATACCAATAACAGGGCACTCATTAAAGCAGCTTATTAATTACTAACAATAATTGAATTCCTAATGCGCGCTGATGTTGGAAGAACATTTTGGTCCAGGCTGCATTTCGACCTAACCAAAATCTATATTGATATGGCCGCTTCAAAATCCAACGATGCAGATACATCTGAAAACATTTTTATAATGACAACATGTCTATTTCAGGATTCAAAGTACGTGTAGCATACATTATAACAATTTCATAATACAACATCAGTTTGAACTGCAAGAGGACTAAAACACGCCCAATAATACATTTATTATATCACAATCTAAAGTTTATTCTTCGTAGTGGTTGTGGTTAGGTTGACATGCGGCCTGTAACAGAATAAAAACGTCGCAAATGGCACAAGGAACTATTTAGACCTATATAACTGATTTTTTACTTCCAATATCTCGAGAACTACCGGTAAGCGATATATCACAAAATTTTATTCTTTACTTTCGAATTTTCTATCACTATTCACTAACAAATTGCAGCGGCACTTACCATAAATAGTGCAATTCTGCTACTCATATTCAAGACTTAATATATTATGTAAAGTACCTAATTACGAATAATTATATTTATCGAAATTGACAAAACTAAGAAAATTACCAGACAAATATATGCAATCCAGGGATCAGTATATTCATCTTTTCTGAAACGCATCACTTTTACAGTAAATTAAATACTAGTAATACTAATTACGTCTGATTCAGGTATTCCATTTATTTACTGCTTTGAAGAAAACTGAAAAACTAAATATGAAAAAGAATTCTAAGTTGCGTGGTATTTTTTTCAGTTTTTTGTGCAAGGAGTGAACATCTCAATTATAGTGTGACCCGTGGCTCATAATTTTATGCCAGGAAATGTATTTAATTATTCCCTCCATCCCTTGGCACATATAAGTCATCAGCTATTTCCTCAGATTTTAATAGCGACCGATAGCTGTAAAAATTTGAAAACCCTATCCAAATTGCTGCAGTAGTTTCCGCGCAGTTCCAGTTCAAATAATGAGACACACGCTTACAGATTTATAATAGTATAGATTTAATGGCAATGAACAGTGGGGCCTTGATAGGTATTGAGTGAAAAATAAGGAGTAGTACTTAATATGAAAGAGGACCATCATCATCAATTGACACTTGATTCAAGGTATAATGAAGTGCGACTCATGAAAAAGGAACTGGAATAATTTACTCACGAAACAAACTCCTTCATGAATGGAAGGAAATTCGCGCATAAGTATAAGTAGATCTATTGGGAAGTTACCGATAGACGTAAGAGTAGTTGCAATTAAAAATAAATATCGAAGTTATTATAAGACGAAATCAGAGCACACAGTTAATGTTATAGACGATTTTTGAGGAAAATGATTTATTGTGGTGAACGAGAAAACAATCCAAGATGAAAGCAATTAACTTTTATTAAAGTTATTGCAAAACACCAATAAATAATTCGTGCACAAAATAATGTAAAATGTACTTAAATTACTTTTAAAAAGAAACTCAGTAATCTGTTCACTCGTTGGATAAAATCCCTCTTTTCATTAACGTCCTTATTCATATAATATACACAATGACAAACTAATTCATTTTGAATGTTTCAAACTGTGATCCAATGTCACGTGTTTTATTGTTATAAGATTCTTTCCAACAGGAATCTATTTACTATTTTAATTTCTTAATATATTCCTTTTCCAGAAAGTATTCATTTGGTATTCAATTAGGTATTTACCATCCTTCCACGAAGTGTACTTCCGTAACAGTTTCAAGAGAATAATTAACCAGAAAATGGAAATTATAAAGGCAATTATTGATAAGTAACGTAGTAATAACTAATAATGAATATAAATTTTAGTGCTAGTTTCAGTCAGGTGTCTTAATATTAGGAGGCGAGAATTAATTCTTCAGCAGAAATGTTTATTTGGTACAACTACTATATCACCACATTTCTTGATACTGTTGAAAGATGTGAGGTTTCTTTCCTGAGCTTAAGATATTATTCAAATTGGAATTGTAAAATGGCTTAATAAACAAAGGCACAGAATTAATTGATAATTTGGGAGCAAAGTGAAGAATGTTCCAGAAGGAGAAGATCGGTAGCAAAAACAGGAACCCTTGGTCGTCATTTACCAGTTCGACAGAATCGTAGGAACAACGAAATAAAACATCCTAAACATCAACTTACATCTTAAACATATTCCCATGCATTCATTGCTGGATCTTTCAAGGCGTACTTAGTTGCAAGAGAACCGGATAACGTTCATTTCGACATCGGAGACCTGAAGGTAACCCTACAGGAAGTCTCGTAAAAGTAGACTTAACTTGATATTCAACAATATTACAATTAAAAAAAAAAAATACTGTTGATACAGGGTTGCACAGATCGTTTTATGAAGATGGAAAGTGCCTTCAACATAGTTCGTTCAAATCATTATCAAGAAAATTATTTTCAACATCATTTTTGTCACAATTGGTGTCTATTATTTGAAAGTTTATTATGAATTATTCTACTGGGATTTCGAAAAATATTTTCCCCGGGTTTTGTATATTGCTGTCAACAAAATGGTATTTACGCATAATAGTATTCATGCACTGAAATTAGTATTGTCAGTTTGGCAATAAAATTGGCTTCTTTATTGCGGTCCACTGAATCTTACTATTTTAAAATCTTTTAGTGTGCATGACTTACTGTAGAATATCTAAACCTAACAGGCAGACAGAATGATAACATGGTCTTCTATCAAATCGGACATCAGACACAACGAAAAAATATGAAAACACTTTTTACATGCATTAATCTTTCTTCTTGTCTGATTATGGTTTGTTCCATACCTACCATAGATTTAAAAATTAAAATATTCCACTTTTACAAACTACTGCATAATGAAAATGTTTTCCTTGTGTACAGGGAATCTATGAATCCACTAACATATTTATTGCGTACTATTGTCATATTCAGTTTTTTATTCTCCTCGGTGTTTAGTTTCGTTCTGTAAATCAACTTAATCATTTTACCTGTTGCTTTCAATTACATTGTCGAGTCAGGTTTTAGCGCACTGAGAAAACGAAATTAACTTACCTGTATATATTTATACTTCGCTTACAATGTTAAATGGTTTACGTCTCTTTATTTATACCTGATTTGTGAGTGATTACATTTGGGATTGGCATTCCGAAGGATGCTGATTCAGAACCCCGTCCGGCCATCCAGATTTCGGGGCCATACAGATTTCGGTCTTCCTTGGTTTTTCGAAATCATTTCGGGATGGTTCCTTCAAAAGACCAAGTCCGAATTCTTTCCCGTTCCTGGCTCCAATCATCTCCCACTTCTAATGACCTAGACCTAGACGACTCATAAAGCCCACAGAAGAAAAAAAGTTAAAAAAATCAAACAATCAACATTCAAATTCTAATAAAATTTCTATATGCATAAAGCACTGATTGAAGTAAGAAATGAATGAAAGAATCCACAATCCTAACAGTTCCGCCACTATACATAGAATAACAAAAACCGGGTGCGGTTCGGGCACTTACTCTACTGGGTGCAGAGACTTTAGTATAATAACTAGCTTCTAAGCTCATCAAAATTGATGGATATCGGACGCTGAGATCTGGCACAGCTACTTAACTAAACAGAATTATAATTAAATAATAATCGTAAACTTGAATTTTTTTTAATGTTGTACATATTTCGGTTAGACTTTAAATAGCCAAACTGTTACTATTTGCATTGGGCTGAACTATTGAAATTAGTAAAACGAGGTCAGTTAATTAAAGCAATTTGTGTTTTACCACCTAATGTTAGTTCAATCCTGTCCTGTGATAAATGTATAACTAATTTCATCCACATGTTTAATCATTAAATATATATATTAGTCATGTCCATTGCTGCAACGAAGATTTTTAGTTGTATGTTGTTATTAAAGGCCGCCATTCTAAGCCTCTTCAGATTCCCAAGCGATACGGTTGAAAAATTAAACGGTGAGAGATTTCTTATTAGTGATTTAGGTTGCCCAACTGTAGCTAAATACATAACTAAATAAAAATGTCCTAAAGACATTATTGTATTTCTGAATACCACATTCGATGGAGAACGCTAAAAAGAAAGAGAAAAATCATCCTTCTGTTTATGGGGAGGTATTGTCAGTATATTAAAAACATTTTCCTCTGAAATTTCATCAGAAAGACGGTGGATTTATAAGGTGGAGACATACGTAGGTACATGGCATTATAAATTTTTTGCCATTTTGATACAGAACCGTAGTCAGAAGCACATCAACCAGCGTATTTAACACACTATCAATAATCATGTTCAGTCTGCCAGTAAAGGCCCCTGCCAGGCAGACCTCAAACACAACGCGCCTGCACGCCGGGATACATATACGACTCCAAACAGGCACAGAGACATCAAAACAAACCAGGAAAACAAATAGAACCATCTAGAAGCTAAGTGGGACTATTTCTTACAGAGGTCGCCGTACTACCACACAACGGAATTTCTGCGCCAGGCCGCCTATATAAGCGTAGCCGGCCGCTCCACCGCCAGTTCCGGCCTGACCGCGGAACCAGCTTCAACTAAAGGAAGACCACCGGAAGTTCGCGAGAAGTAGAAGCCGTCTCTCTCTACCCCGGATCAGGACCAGGCTAAATTTCTCGACGGTCATCCGCTAACTGTACCACATTTGTTATTGTTTATCAGTGTTTTGTGTACATAGTAATAAACCTCAAGGAACCATTAAGTGTAGTTCACTTCAGTGGCGACAAGGTTGGGATAAGAACTCTCGACCATCATGGCTACGCCAGCAGCACCTACGGAATGACAACAGTTCCTCCAAGTACTTCTACATCAGTTCTTCGAATCTCAGAGACAACTGATTGCGGAAGTCAGGAATCTCCGCCAACCCACGGCCCCGCCTCCGTTCCCAGCATTCAACGACGACGTCGAAGAATGGGAGACCTACGAGAAGCGCATAAAACAACACTTCGCAATTCATCACATATCCAAAGAAGAAGACCAGCGTGCATATTTCCTTTCCTGGAACCAATCGAAGATGTATGTCTTGCTCACCAAACTTCAGCCACAAGACCCCGACACCCTCACCTTCACGACCATCTGTACGACACTGAATGCATACTACAGACGCCGGTACCATGTCGTCGCGGCCCGCGTCGAATTCTATCAATGCCGGAAGAAGCCCGATCAGACGTATCGCCAGTGGGCGGCCGAACTCCAAGGCCTTAGCAGAAAATGTAAGTTTCAAACTCGTTGTTCCCACGAATCCTACGCCGACGACATGGTGTGTGATCACATCATACAGGCTGCACCAGATGCCGCACTCCGGCATGACGCCCTCAAGTTAGAGGACCCATCCCTGGAGCCATCCAGAGCTCCCAGTCGCGCTCCTCCCGACACCACAACCGGGGACCGCTTCCTCAGAAGGACATCGAACCGGCCCGTTCCGGCAGGGGCACCAAGTCTCGGCAGCAGCAGCGGATCCCGCAGCGCCGACGCCGCAGCCCGCTCCGCCTACCCTCCTGCCCCGCCTGTTATTCAGCACATGAGAGGGAAAATTGTCCGGATCGTTGGGCTGAATGCTCACGTTGCGGCAAGGAAGGACACCTGGCGTCCGTCTGCCGCACCAACACCACCAATGCCAATCCCGGCTCTCGCCGCCCAGGGTCTTACCAAGACAGGTTGAGCGGCGCACCTATGGATATCAATCAGGTAGACACTTCCACAGCATCCAAACTTTTTATTGACGTTACGGTCAATGGCAAGCCCCTGCGCCTACAAGTCGACACAGGAGCAGCAGTCTCATTGCTTAATTATACTACTTATGTGCAAATTGGCTCGCCCCCCCTCTCGCTGGCCCCCAAGCGCCTCCTGACATACAACAAACAGGAAATAGCACTCCTGGGACAATTCACAGCAAACGTCATGTATAAGTCTGTACATCGTTCAGTCCCCTTTTTAGTAGTTAACAGTTCTCTCACAGCAGACTTATTTGGACTGGACGCTTTCCGCTTATTCGGATTTTCAATTGAGGATAACATACACCTCGTATCTCAGCATGTTCCTTTTCCTGAAGTGGACGCCCTTTGCACCGAGTTTCAGGACCTGTTCTCACCAGGCGTCGGCTGTGCAAAGGACTTCGAAGCATCACTCCAACTCCGGCCGGACGTACGGCCTCGATACTTCCGGGCACGCCAGGTACCCGTAGCGCTTCAACAACCACTTCAGGAAGAACTTCAACGTCTCCAAGACGAAGGGATCCTCCAGCCGGTGCGGTTCAGCCCCTGGGCCACGCCGTTGGTCATAGTTCAGAAGCCAGGACGCCGCTTACGTCTCTGTGGTGACTTTAAGACCACCGTCAACCCGCATCTGCTGGTAGACGACTATCCACTTCCGAGACCGGACGACCTCTTCCGTAAACTAGCAGGAGGTACCTACTTTACAAAAATTGACCTGGCAGAAGCATACCTTCAAATCCCTTTGGATATCCAGTCCCGACAATACACAGTCATCAACACTCCCTCTGGCCTCTTCCAACTCAACCGGCTCATGTTCGGCTTGGCCAGTGCTCCAGCGATTTTTCAACGGTATCTCGAACAACTTCTCCAGGATATTCCGGGATGCATCAACTATCTCGACGACATAGTCGTCACGGGACCCTCCACTGCCGAACACATGACCAACCTCCGCCTACTCTTCCTCCGCCTCCGGGCAGCAGGATTGAAATGCAACCTTTCCAAGTGTCAATTTTTTCAACAATCCGTTTCCTACCTGGGTCACATCATCGCTCAGGAAGGCATTTCCCCAGCATTTTCCTATGTGGACGCTATTTCCAACTTACCTCGGCCTCAGGATCTACATCAGTTGAAATCTTTTTTAGGCAAGATTTCATACTACAGAAAATTTATACCCTCAGCAGCACAAGTGGCAGCACCCCTGTACCACCTCTGTCGCAAGAATGTCCCGTTCCGTTGGACCCCAGCTTGCGAGACCGCATTCCACACCCTTAAACAGCAGCTCAAGTCCGCAGCATGCCTCATGCCATACACTCCAAACCTCCCCTTGATACTTGCCACAGATGCATCCGATTACGGTGTGGGGGCAGTTCTGTCTCATAAATTACCAGATGGCACGGAACGCCCCGTAGCTTACATCTCCAAAGCCCTATCGCCTGCTCAGCTTAAATATTCTCAAATCGAGAAAGAGGCGCTAGCTATTGTTTTTGCCTGCTCCAAATTCTATTCCCTTTTATATGGGATTTCTTTTCATCTCATTACCGACTACAAGCCACTCCTATCACTATTTGATCCGTCCACACGTCTGCCTACCAAAACATCCCACCGCATCCAGCGTTGGGCACTATTCCTGTCCCAGTTCAGATATACCATGCATTTCCGTACCACCTCCAGGCATGCCAATGCAGACGCCTTATCCAGACTACCGCAGGGACCAGACCTTGCCTTCGACAAGTCGGATCTTCTGGTGTTCCAGATCGACAATGACATACAAGAAGCACTGAAGACATTTCCAGTCACGGCCTCAAAAGTCGCGGCAGCCACAGGGGAGGACCCCCTCCTCCGTGTCATCCGACACCACATCCAACACGGGTGGCAAACACGTTCCCCTCCACGCCATCATCAAGACCTCAAGTTCTACTACTCCATCCGCCACCACTCCTGCCGTCTAACCGTTGCTCAGGGACAGTTACAGCGCCACCAACGACGCCACAACCTGTCGGTCGCTCCGACACCCTTCAGCCGCAGCCTCTCGACCACCTGCGGGGACCATCTTCAGCGCCCCCCGTACAGCCCCCGGCCTTCGACGCCGACGAACCGATGCCGTTAGCTCCACAAGTACCTCCACCACAACCTGCACCACGACGCAGGTCGGCACGCATCGCCAGGGGAACAGCTCCGTACTCCCCTGGAGGTAGCCTTCATAGTCTGCTCCAGGGCGCCGCGGCAGACGACCTCGCAGACGTCGCAGACATCGCTTCCCCCCCCCCCCCCGGGAGGGAGGTATGTTCAGTCTGCCAGTAAAGGCCCCTGCCAGGCAGACCTCACACACAACGCGCCTGCACGCCGGGATACATATACGACTCCAAACAGGCGCAGAGACATCAAAACAAACCAGGAAAACAAATAGAACCATCTAGAAGCTAAGTGGGACTATTTCTTACAGAGGTCGCCGTACTACCACACAACGGAATTCCTGCGCCAGGCCGCCTATATAAGCGTAGCCGGCCGCTCCACCGCCAGTTCCGGCCTGACCGCGGAACCAGCTTCAACTAAAGAAGACCACCGGAAGTTCGCGAGAAGTAGAAGCCGTCTCTCTCTACCCCGGATCAGGACCAGGCTAAATTTCTCGACGGTCATCCGCTAACTGTTAAGCACATTTGTTATTGTTTATCAGTGTTTTGTGTACATAGTAATAAACCTCAAGGAACCATTAAGTGTAGTTCACTTCAAATCACTACACAATAGATAAGATCAAGATAAAACACTTTCAGAAAACACTCCATTTGGCACGAGTACAGATTGTAGCAACCAAAAGAAAATACCAATATACAAAGTCTGAATGTAAGGTAAGCATAACAATCTATTACATCAGCAGTACCATATAAAGGCATGCTATAGTGAAGCGCAGTGCACTATAAGACGACGATTCACCACACAGAAAAATGGGCTGCTGCGCCAGAGCTACACTGATTGCCGGACATACAAATATTTAGATATACGAGAAGACGGAAAATGTAATTATGATTTTGTATAATAATTTGAATTGCCAAAAAACCAAGTTCATCTCCTCAAAACTCCACACTCAAAATCTGTTCACGAGATATGGACAAATTGAGAGAGACCCACATTTCAAGTATCTGGGAGAAATCATCTAACCCACTGGAGGAAAGAAAATAGCACAGAAAGTTGCAAAACCTTAGGAGAGCCTACGGTAGAACCTACAGCATAAGTAATAAAAAATGTTTGTCCATATATACAAACGTCAGACATTACAACACAGTTATCAAACATGTAGCCCTGTACGCCAGCGAAACTTTAACAATACACAGGAAAGGTGACCAAGAAAGCATTTTCAAAGAAGAACGCAAAATTATAACAAAGATCCTTGGCCCAGAAAAAACCGATGACTGATATAGACTTAAATCTCGAAAGACAACAGAAACACTGTCAAACCTCGCGGCTGACATCAGGAAACGAAGATTAAGATGTTATGGACATATCCACAGACTTCCAGCAACAAGGCTGATTCATACAATTTTGACGTACAGTACATAGAACAGCTAAAAAATATGCCCTGGGTCCAGAAGATCAAAAAAGACCTGGAATAAACCCACATAAACTCATCAGAAATCGTAGACAGACAAACATACAGAGAAAAAATTAACAAATGGGAAATAAAGCCAGAGGATGAAGTCATTGAGAGACCGGGGACGAAGTGGACTGAAGAAAGGAAGAGAATCCACTGAGAAAAAATGAAAGCTATATGGAAACTCAGAAAACTGAATCGTTAAGGCTTTGCGTGATCCGACAGGGTCCAACTACAGATAATAATAATAATTTGAATTACCATAGTGTGTTATAAAACAAATACTGATAATGTAAATGCATCAAAAGGATGACTGTGATACGTTCCAAGAACGTCGCCAAATACATTAACAGTGTATCTTGGCCGACAAGTATGGCTCGCTGCGCTGAGGCACCTCACATCACACCGGGGAGATACAACAGGGCCGGGCACGAGGCCACGTCCCCGCGTGCCGGCCATCATCATTGCGTTTCTAGCCAGATTCCTTCGATCATCTAGAAGAATGCTGGGACAGACCTCAATCTCCGCTTCATAAACTACATATTTCACAAACAAAACATATACTCATCATGCGGAATGTATAAGTTCCACGTTCCACAGACAGGTGGCTACAGAAGACTTTCCTCCAATAGATTATGTACAGTGGACCTAGCAGGTACGGTAAGATTCTGGGTAGGAACTGAGTTCCTTCGCCACCTCCCCTTCCAATGATTCACCTTAGATACCTGTGATTGCCAGTCTTGTCCGAACCGGAGAAGAAGAAAAAGAAAAAAAGATTTAACTAATTAGCAGCATTTTAATAGGGCCAAAATATCGTGACATTTATGTAACTGCTGTTTTCCTTTTCTTAGGAAGAATTAATTTTCAGCTATTTGTGTTTGACGTAGAAATTCGATGTTGGTATCACAGTAGGTATTAACCTTGTAAAGGGTATAATGCGCCACCAGTTGCTATAGTTGTCAGCGTCGGGTCTCCATCGACCGCTCGACTGCTCGCCAGGTAGTGGGCAGGTGGGCACGGCAGCAAGTTGCGTGACGTTGACAGAGAGGGCGGCACGGTCAGACAGACCGCAGGTGGGACGGCCTCCATCCCTCTGGCTCGCCTCCACACCACTGTAGCTGCGATCGTGCTTACGGCTCGTCATTACACCAGGAACGGAACTTCGTCTCGTCACATTGAAATTTTGTAGGATTTGTCGTGATTTTCTATTTTCAGTTACTAAAAATAATGTGGTATTGAAAATTTGGCTTAATATTCACAGAAATAATCTCTTTACTCGTGTAAAATTTCGTATGAGATAGCCGGAGTCGAAAAAACTGGGGACAACGAACGGGAAGGAATCCGCCGGTCATGGCCTTCTTAATAAATCATCTTAGCATTCGATTGAGGTGAAAACCATGGAACTCAAACCTGTTTCCTCTCCGCCCGGACGCTAGGTCCAAACGCTGACCGCTCCTACTCTGTCGCCGTAGAATTAATGGAAACCGATTTACCGGAATTCCTTTGGAGAAATATTTTAATTTCAGTACTTTTCTAAGTTACATAAAATTATCTTCTCTTGTAATTCTTAATGTTACTTGTAGCCTCAAATCAAGATTTTAAAGTGAAACTTTTATTCTATCGCCTCAAATTTTTCCGTTCATCTATCGCATGTCGCATTACAGCCGGCCAGGCGCATGCGTGCAGGTATGACGTGACCTAGTGCGGGGCCTCATGTCCGTTAACACTCACAAGAGGAGGTTTTCAGTGTGGAAATCGCAATCGTAGAACGAACAAGTCTGGGAAATAGTACGTCAACTCTAGTTTCTCGCCCTAAAGCAGTTCTGCTTGGTGGACCTCCGTTTAAGAGAAATCGAGGATTAAAAAGTGCTTAAATTGTATGTTAATGAGCTATACTTGTACGGAAGACCTTTAGTTTACAATGTCTATTTAGCCGTGCTTGTTGGGGCGGTGTGATCAGATGCGATGGTTCCGAGGTTTGATCCCCCTACCCGCGATTTTTTTTTTTTTTTTTTTTTTTGTAGCATTAAAATTGTTTTGAAACAAATTCAACAAGTTTTATTAATTTCCTTTGACAAATACGCAAATATTAGGATGGTACCACCGAAATGAACGCATTTATGTCAGCCATGTGATGTGTATTTCTATCATCAGGTAAAAATACTAATAAAAAAAGCCCCAAAATGAGCCGGAACTGTTGCAAGATAACTGTGCTATATCTTCTCGTGAAGATGCTGTTAAGATATATTCTCTTGTTCACCACATTTTGCGAGCGCCTGTATTTTATGGCATGATAAAATATTCCTGGTATGGTTCAAAATTAACGAATAAAAGGCCGAAATTTACAAATGTTAACGAAACCTGCTTTCCTAAATCAATAATAATGACTGTATGTCACTGTCGAAATATCCTTCATAAAATGTTCCAGGTGACACGTAATTTTTTTTCAAATCTTTTTATTATTTATACCATCCTAATATTTGCATATTTGTCAAAGTAATGTAATAATTTTATAGATTTTGTTTCAAAACAAATTTTTAATAATACAAGATGGAATGACAAATTCGAGGTTGGTGGGATCGAACTTCGAGCCCATCGTATCTGATCAGTCCGCCTTAACGACCACGGCTAAATAGACATAATTAGCTAATGGTCTTCTGTAATAGTATAGCTCATTTACATAAAATTTGAGCACTTTTTTTAATCCCCGATTTCTCTTAAACGGAGGCGCACCAGGCAGAACTGCTTTAGGGCGAGAAAACAGAGGTGACGTGCTATTTACTAGATTTGTTCGTTCTAAGATTGCGATTTCCACACTGAAAACCTCTCCTAGTCCGTTGAAATCTGCCTGGCGACAGTTGATCTGAAGCAAGGTAATCGGCAACTGACTGGTGCTTTCTAATCTTCTCTTCCGAAAAGAGGAAGTTATTTTTTCGTCCATCTATCGCATGTCGCTTTACAGCCGGCCGTGGAGTGGGGATAAAGTGAAAGGCGCTCGGCAGAGCAGCCAAGGCCAATATGGTGCCACCGATTGCTCGCATCAGTTGACCGTTCAGCATTTACATTCTCACTTATTCTTGCGATTGTATTTATCATGTATTCCGTACTCTAATATGTACATTAAAATTAAAATTTATAGTTGTATATCTTGTTTACTATTGATTTCCCATTATCATACCCATTTTCTAATCATTAATTTAAGATTAAGAACGCAATTTTAATACCCTAAATCGAATAATTTTCCGAAAATTTTCTGTTAAATGCTTAAAAATTTTTCACTTGCTTCGTGGTTTCATAAAACCACACAGTTTTTTTTTATTTTATTTTTTATAAAAAATTAAAGGATTATTTGTTTTAAAGTTGCATAGATTACACATCACACTAACTGTAGTGACTTTTTCGTTCCGTAACAAACCATCTTTCATTACGAGTATTAGCTAATTGAATTCAGTATGCCATTCAGTGGCGTAGCAGGGTTAACAAGGGCCCCGGTGCAGAAAAAGAGCTTTGGGGGGCCCCCTGAGCTGTGCTTGGGGTCCCGGTGCACTGCACCGCCTAGCCCTTCGATAGCTACGCCACTGGTCCCATTTCATCCGTTTTAGTGTAACGTTATCTTACCCCAGTTTATACTTCTTACGATCCCATGCCCACGTCCGGACTCACATACGCAGAGGATGTACGCCTTCATGAGAACTCTCTTTCGAAGATAGACTGGGGTGGTTCCCCATTGTCTTCTCCAGTATGAGTTAGTATGTGTTATTGTGGTTGTGGATGACTGTGATAGTGTGTGTCTCAGTGTAGAGTGTTATTTCTGTTTTACGAAATGGGAGATGAAGAAGAGAGAGGGCGAAATTTGGACCAGTCCATTCAGGCATACTCTTCAGAAAGACACCAAGTGACTGCCAGTCTTAACGACCCCCCATCTGAAGGATGAATCACCATGAACAGGGCTGTGTGCTGTCACTCTGCACGCACTGTGAAGTGGTTTGAGATTTGACGCAGGACAATTCGGTAATTAATAATTGTACAACACCACCTCTTCCACCGTGCCGGCTAAGTCTTGACAGTGAAAATATCTTCCACCACCAGCACTCCAACCAGCTAACCCCGACTCAGCGCCGGACATCATCACAGCGCCGCAACCAACTGATCCAACCGGTCAGGCCAGTATATTCTAGAATAGTAAATACATATCTTATTGCCAATCACACTTTCACCAAATCTTTTATATTTTAAGAGCTTGCTAGAACTGCCATCGAAATGCCGTTATGTGATTTGAATTCACTTCCCTGTAGAAATCATTTGAGCTGAATAACTTTCCAATGTTCAAAATGTTCGTTAAGTTAGATAAATATGTTTATTAAATGACGTTAGTCAATCACGGCGCTATCGATATGATTCCGTATTGAATGTACAGTATTTCAGTGGCTGGTAGAATTATATGTTAGATTATCGCATTCTTGAGAAGGCCGTTAACTGATGCGTTGTTAAACAGAGAAACAGTACACATATGCCAGTGTACTCCGTAATAACAGGGTTCTCTGTGCAGCCGTTAACATCAAAATTGTCACAAAACAGGAGAGTACCCGCGCCACAGATGATCCCACAGACGTAATGCTCATAAAGCGAGATCTGTAACTTGCGAAGCTGACACCATAATGTCCACACAATTTCGCTTGCTGTGAGGAAATTCTGCCCCCCTCCCCCTCCAGTCCACACCAGCACAGCCCCTCACCACCACGAGCCAACAGACTCTCTTGATTTTGTCATCAAAAGCAGTAAAATTGTCAACTAATAGTTTGTTGGCAACAAACTTCTCTCTTCCTACTGGCTAAACAGTTCTTTCGATCCACACATGTTCCTTATTCGCTATCAAAAAAAAAAAAAAAAAAACCGCCTCCTTACCGCAAGTATTTCCTTGAAACCCGCTATTTAAAACAAGCCCTTACAAGTGACAAGGTTCCCTATACAGAGCACTAAACCTCTCGACTTGTTGAGTGATCAGTGATCACACACCCCCGATCTCTGTGTTTTTTCAGGCAGAGAAATCTGAATTTTGTCACCGACAGGCCGGCATTAATTTTTTTTATTTATTCACTTATTATTATTATTATTGCTTATGGCTTTACGCCTCGTCAGCGTCGAGGTCATTAAAGGCCGGAAAAGATTGTGGGGAAGGAACGGGAAGGAATTCGGCCATGGCCTTTTTGAAGAAAACATTCCTGCATTTGCTTGTAGTGAATTTGTAGAGACGATGGATGATCTAAATCTGGATGACCAAACGGGGATTCAAACCTGTGTCCTCCCGAATGCAATGGCATTTCAGGCCTTCACAGCAAAACACTGCGCACTGTTCAGAAGGACGACTACAGATAAAAACTAGTCTCCTGCGTACACGCAGAAATTTGTTATTGCGAAAATACACAGCCCCGTACTTTTTGCTCTATTTAATATTGTCTTTAAAAAATCGCGTAATGTTGTCAAATCTGACATATAACATTATCCACGTAAACGCTTGCGGTGGGAAAACACTATTGTGATTTAGTGTGGGTAGCTTCTTGATGATGGTTCGTGTTGTATGTGCTCCCTAGGGGTTAGTTGTTGGCACTTTGCCGTCCTCGGCCGACAGGTCTATCTCGGGACACATACCACGCGCTGCGGCCTGGAATGTCGGCTGGACACTCATTACAAGGGGCCGCTCCCCCGCCTCCAAGATGCACATTCCACCTGCTCAAGGACTGGGGATGGACTTCCTTCAGACAGCAGAAAGAAAAAAAATTGGAACATCAAATCCCATGATGACAACATTAAGGCTATTTGTGTTTTGATCGTCGACTCATTATGTATTGATTGTTTCTTAATTCTGAGCGAATATCTGAATATCTAACAGTGGGGTAGTCATGTTTAGATCCAAAAAACTCGAAATCCAACAATTCATTCATTCATCTGTGTCACTGTTTCTTGATCTAATTTTGAGGTTGCCATTCACAAGAGACTGATGACACGTATGAGATACAAGCATGTTTTTGTAAACTGGATGTTTGTTGGATTGTTCCATAACACACCAAGGCATTAATAAGAAAAATTTAGTAAGTAATTGAGAAGGATTCGATGATAAATTTAAATCATGCAGGAGACCTATATACACAAAAATCTGTGTAAATTTGGTGCTTAATGGATGGTTTCATTACATACATTTGTAGTAATACGAAAATTTTAGCTAAGGATTTAGCAGGATATGTTAATATGTACATCTAAATACACCAAGGCCACCATATCTTTCTTAAAATCTTGTATAGTTAGAATGTAATTGAAAGCATCACAACCATATGAGGACAAACTTCTCTTCTTTATACTATAATGATGGTTCCATCTGGTAAAATAACATGAAATTCATCAGTATCGTAACTAAACAATTATGAAGTATCACCTTAAACAGATAAGAGTAAAGTTATCTGCTCATTTGACAAACGTGAACGAGATGTTAGGAAGATATCAAAAGTGCAAAGGGGGAGCTTGAACATCTTGCTACGAATAGTAGAACAAGCGATATGTAACATAAATAAATGTTTGTATCAGAAATCTGAACAATGCTTCTAAATGAATGTCGAAGGCCATTTATTTGTGTTAGGCGAGTGTGTACTGTATTAACATTGTACCTCTGACTTTTCATCACATTAGAAAAATCTGATTTCACATCGTTCCGTGGTCTTCACAAGTTGGGAAAATGGCAGTTCGCAATAATGCAATAACAAGTACGTTTTTTTAAAATTAAAAGCAATTTATAATTTCGCATATTTTTAATTTTATGATTTATTTGAACTATTTTATTTAAAGGAGGTTAAGAAATCAAAGTAGAAACAGAGGTGGTAATCTGTTTCATATAACATCATTACCACAAAGAGAGCGAGATCTAAAGAAGATTGTTTTGATTTTTTTTATTGTTTGACGCCTCATCGACGTCGGGTCTTAAGAGGCGAAAAGGACTGGGGGCAAGGAACGGGTAGGAATTCTGGCACGGACTTTTGAAGGAAACTTCCTGGCATTCGCCTGAATGATTTCGGAAAACCATGGAAAACCGAAATCGGGATGGGATGACGAGTATTCAAACCCACTTTCTCCCGAATGGAAGGCCAGAGCGTTACCACTCACTCACTAGGATCGGACATTCTAATATTATATTTCTGAAATTTGTATATTGTTTCTTCTTACGCCTAAAACATTTTGCGCACTCGGCTTCTTCTTGTGTCTTGTAGAGTATTCATTCACCCATATTATTTCCTTAACACAAGAATTCTATTCTACGTAGCAAACAGAGACTGATCTTTATAAGCAGTTTTTGAGAGCTGTTTTCTTTACAGGCATTGCTTTTGAAATGCATGGAATTGGTTGTACTCTCACCGGAACTAAAAACCTTGTCTCTAGTTCGGTGAATCTGTATAAATTTCAAAGAAACCAGCCCGCTGCCAAAAGAGATAGTTCCGGGATGATGCCTGACACTAGCGTTTACCTGTTCGAGAGTGTGTCCAATGGGAGTGCAAAATGGCGTAGTAAACGACCATTAAAAAAAAAAAGTAATAGAGAAATATTTTTAAAACATATCTTTGGATTACCGCTCACGTCATAAAAAAATGATATGGGTATGTGATTAAAAACGAAATGCCAAATATTCTTTGAGGTTAAGACAAAATAAATAAATTTTCGTGTTTGTTTCATTTAAAGATTCGTAGTGCGGCGGGGAAAAAAAGACATGGAATCTCGACGGCCTATGGACCGATACCTTATACCGGCAGCTACAAGTTCAGTTGTGACGTACTCCAAGGTGCTAAGGGAAGAGGCAGTTTCTTCCGGAGAGAGGCTCACAGTAGCGGTGTGACCGCACAGGTGTGCGCGCTGCTCTGTGCGCCAGAGATGGAAGTCCCGTGACCATTAGGCACCGCATTACAACACTTGCACCGTAATGACCAGCATTAACCGGTGCATATCTTGTTTTACTGTCGCCATAACCGTAGCTATGCATATCTGGCCCCGCCGGCCGTAACGCCAGCCACCGACTATACCGGTCGCCAACTTTGCTTCCTGTTTGAGAACCGTGTTAACAGGCGATAAAGAGAGACGCCCGCAGCCGCCGACACCTGCTGAGTATGGAACGTTGACTACCGCTGCCATAACCGCAAGCTACTAAGGTGCCAGGGGCACTGGCGAAATAGCTCACTTTACCTGCCTAAATGTTTAACGCTGAAGTCCAAAACTCATTCAAAAATGTGGATAACGCGCCAGCTTTAACAAGACATGAAAAATTAAAAACTGCGAAAGTCTCTCCCGTGTACGTTTCGATATTCTGACGACCTAAATACGTATCTCGCACGTGGTAGACTTGGTACTAAAATCAATGCATGACACGTTTTGCAGGTCAGGTATCGGACTCCTCTCCAAGGTAGCCTCGCCACGTCCCCCCGCGCGCTTCTTATGCTATCGTTCGGTTGCAGTCAGCCGTGGTATAGATATCGTAGAATGCTATGATCTCTGAATTTAACGCAAGTAATATATGGCGAAATACACTCTAAATAAAAAAGTTTCTCATTTTCTCTCACAACTTAATACTTATAAATGTGAGTGCTTTTTGTATTTTTAGTTTTGTAGTATTAAGTGCGTTATATAGTTAAAACTTTGGATATGTTCCAAGTTCCTAAGTAATACCATATGTATATATGTCCGGTAACGAAAATGGTTAAAGAATGGTTAATGTGACGGCCACTCATTCTTAATTTTCCTGTGAAATAATAGGTATTGCACATTCTACTAAAATTATCAGTTGTATAGTATTTCTTAATTACAGTCGTAAGATTTTCGTTATGATAGATTCTACACGGAAAGTTGCAAGCAGTAATGTTGGATAAAATGGTTCGCAGAAATGCAGCAGCGTTAGTGCAGCACGATTGAATTTCGGGTCATGGGAGGTAAAATGGTCACTAGCTGCGTCGCGTACAAATCACGCAGAAAGAAAGTCACCTGCCAAATTATTTATGGCTGAAGTTTTTTGGGAAAAAAACTGTTTGCAGAGCCAAGACCTTTTGGCGTGGCTATATATGTAAACTACCTCCTATATTCAACGTTGCACGACGCTATCGCCTACAGCAAAAATGGAAGACGTAACGTCTTTAATTGGAAATGGAAGCATGTGTGTACAGACGTGTTTGTAAATCGACAAGGCTGTTTTCTGGAAGGAGGAAAACCTTTTGGGATGGCTTCTTTTAAGTATGTGTGAGTCTCAACTGTTATTTAAAAACAGATTTCGTCAAAGGTGCGTGGCAGAGAATACGCCAAACCGCTCTGATATTTTTAGCCAGTATCAAGTCAAATTTCTTTTCACAGTGACAAAAGTTAACCTTCTGTTTTATGATGACGAATAGAAGAAGAGCACGGGCCGGCAGAGTAGCTTGATTGGTGATAATTCTTGTTTTTCTGAAGATCGCCGGTCGATTTACAACATTGAAGGGAAATATTACGACGACACTATCCATTGACAGCTGAGAATGACGTCACCGTTCGGCAAATGATCGATCGGTCGGCTGAGAGCAGTCCGGAGAGATAACAACAGTGTCCTGTTCACGGTGTAGTGAGAAAATCACCAACCACCGCTTGCTATTCCTGATACACGTAGTTTAGTGCTGCGACCGGAGCTGCTTTCTCTGGAGGAGTTGTTCGAGAAATTTCAATCCGCAACCTCAGGTTATCCCCGAATATTCCATGTAAAAATGTCACGGCCGTATAATGAGCCCTAGTTTCTTAAGTGATCTCAATTCTGTAAGAGAGGCTAAATCATATGTGGTGTACGCATAAAAACTGAGAATGTTTCGATTTGATATTTTAGAAGCGTTATGTAATACTAAATAAATCTTTTAAAGAAGTATCTCCCTTCCAAGCAAATTTTTATCTGTAGCCAGAGGTGTTTTATGGTATCCTAATATTCTTGTAGAATTGTTAAAATATTTTTCTTATTGATTTTAAGATATTCTTTACTTGTTTATCCCAGATTGTGTGTAGGACGCTTTTGCAAATATACCTGCAAACTTTTTAGATGAGTCGATACTAATGAAGGAGCAATTAATTGAATTATTCACAACTGGCGAGCTCAAACCAATGTTTCAACAAGGATACCACAAATTCTGGTTACAAACGCACATACCAGTTTTATATCCTACGTTATGGATAAACAGTTGGTTGTTTTTCTGTCTTCCTATATAGCAGATTCCGTGGTTCGGATTCCACGTTAAACTGTAGGTCCCAGAGGAAAGGAACTGGCCATCCTACCTCTGACTAAATGGCTTAGTATGCCTCCTTCTGGAGGATCCAACCAACCTTCGGGTTGTGGACTAAGTTAAGTTTTTTATATAGTAAATTGTCGATTTAGTTCGGTTATGAGCCTCGTTACAAAAAATAGAAAATAGGCTTAGTATGCCTCCTTCCGTAGGATCCAACCAACCTTCGGGTTGTGGACTAAGTTAAGTTTTTTATATAGTAGATTGTCGATTTAGTTCGGTTATGAGCCTCGTTACAAAAATAGAAAACAGAGTAGAAATTAGTGTTCATGGAGACACGATTGTTACCCACATAAATAATTTCTTATCATCTCATTGAAAAAAATAATTAATATTTTTTTAAAATTTTAGTTCAAAAGATGTAATTTCAATAAGCACTACTTTAAATACTAAAATGTTTTATCTACATTTTATTTATACGGCTCCGTTTACAATTCAATACATCTAACTTACACATCCAATAATCGCCCAACGTGCCTAAAGTAGTTATCACTGCAAAAACTAAAAATCTAACTTATTCCACAACCCGAAGGTTGGTCGAATCGTCTCGAAGGAGACGAAACTGAGGTTTTTGTAAGTTAAACGTATTGTATCAGAAGCTGAAGGGCCAGTTCCTTTCCTTAGACGCCTACAGTTAAACGTGGAGTAGAACCACTGAACGTCCGGGCGTAGCTCATTTAATCAAATACAACACCTAAAAATTCCTGCCCTCCGCCGGACTCGAACCAGCGACCGGTGAGAGGAACTTTAGGAAGCAATTGCCTTAACCGCTACCAGACCGCCTTGTATGGAAGCATGCTTGTGCTAAGTACTATAAAAATCTGATAAAAAACTGTTGGTTTGTATGAACAACGTTGACAGAAAAAAGGCGAGAGGGAAAAGAGGAGAGGGTTTAGGTTTTTGTAAATTAAACGTAATCCGTGTTTTCCTATTTGTTTTAAAGTATACGTAAGCAAAGTTCCATTAAAATTGGGTAAAAACTGTGTGTTTGTATGAAGAACATTGGAAAAAAAACATTTATTTTTATATATTAGATACAAGTATAACGTATACTTCCACTACTGTCCAAGCGCAAAACGTCATACCAACAGCATGTTGGTGACGTGAACTCATATCATACGCGTAACACGTCATAGCACGTCGGTGACGCGAAGTCATGACCTCATAGATTTACCCCCTACCAAACATCGCCTAATACTCCTTTAGAAATTTTCACTTCAAAATATAAACACTTTTAGACATCGCCTTAATTTTTTTTCAGTTATTTAAATGACCTAAATAACATGCCGAAACGCAACCAAATCCAACTAGCCCAGCGCTGGCCGACAAGCCACACGGGTGTGTTTACTTGCAGCAAGCTTGCGTAAATCAGAATAATGATGAATAGAACCTTCCTCCGAACCTTCGCTTTCCCCACAATACCACACAACCTCCGACGGTTGTACCGGAGATCTCCGGTGGTGTCCGTCCTCCGTTTGTTCCGCCGCTTGTACTCGCTTCGTTTCCCTGCTATACCGTAGCATCTTCAAGACATCGTGCGCTAATGAGCAGAGATGCATTCAACGCGTTCTATAACAAAGCACCAGCTCTCAATGCTCCGTTTCCTTAATCAATTAAAAAGGATTTAGGATTTCCTTTAAATTTTATATTTCAACACGTTATTGCATTCAATTAATTAGCCTTTCAGGTTTTTATATTTGCAGTTATAATTAAAATTCTTGAGAGGTGTCATTAATTCATACCTTTGCGGATTTCTTTATTTTCAAACATCTTTATTGTGTGTAATTGGTCAGGTCATCAATAAAATGCCACTAATAATATTAATATTAACTGTGAATAATTAATTTAGAAAATGATTACATGTACTACGCAAGCAAGATATTTCAACGTGCTTTACCTCAAAATCTTCTAGAGTTTGACGAAACAAATTAGACTGTATTTTAATCTGTAGCTCGGTCCCGTTGGTGATCGAGGCATATCTCTATCGTTAATATCTTTTTTTTTCTCCTAAGGATCTTAATGAAATTTATATGGAAATATACTGAAAGTACGTGCTATCCGATAATAACATCATTAAAATCGGTTCACAATTGGTATAGATATCGCTCTATATACATAATTCTTTTATATATATGATCGATTTGAGAATCTCCTCCTTTTTTACAGTCGGTTAAAATAATAGACATTAATAGTACATTAGGTAATATATGGGATTTTTATCAGTATCTGGTGAGAAGTCAGGCTAAGTCAATGATAGAACGCTAGGATGTAACCATGAAAAGTATATATATAAATGCCCAAGGCTGATGTAGCTACAAAGCTCCTATTCCCGGATAACGTATGTGTTGAACAACGTACATCACGCTGCATAGTCTCCAAGTCTTCAAAAAAAAGTCTGAAAGATAACAGAACAAACAAGAAGTCTACCCACGATTCGAAAAGAGGTGAACACCAAGATGACTGGAGTTTGAACCACGAAGAATTCTAGCAAACGCCTATTAACAGAGCAAAGCCCGTCAAAATTCCTGTTCTAAACACAGCGTTTCTATGTGAACTGCCATGTCGAAAGGTTATTTAGGGAGAAATTCTCTTATGTTTTGGTAGCTTCTTGTTACATATTGCCACCACTACTATACGTCCCCATTAGTTTCTGAAGGTTGAATCCGGTTGCTTCGGTCGGGTGGCCCTATATAGCAATTCCAATAATTATTACGACTTCTCTCTCGTGAAAGGTGTGATTTTTAGAATTACTATACGTAAAACTTAAGACATGAAGTAATACTCATTACAGATGATTAATAATTGATATTGCCGTTTCGAGTAATTTAGTGGTATTACAGCCGTTATTACAACTGTATTTAATAACGATAACACGTTGATGTAGCCTCAAATGCTTCAATATGATTCAGAATGTGACCTATACAATAATTAACTGTAACGTCACTAGCAAATATGACGACGAAATAAAATCACAACGATAAGTTATGTAAAAAACAAGCGGAAAAATGTAATTGAAATTCTGGGGTGAAACAATTAAATATAGTCCAATGTTAGAGATATCTTTTAATACTGCGAGCTGCACGAATTCCGCGAAAGTAAAGAACATCAAAGCGAGCAGACAGAGATAAGTGGTGTCACATTATGGCGTGTCCCTTTTATGCATCTGACGTAAATAAAAAGCGTAATACAGGTTCTGATAACGACGTCGACGGTGACAATTTTCTGTCATAATACTGCTGTTTTTCATACTCCGGCAAATATCAGCTTGGTAGACACGAAACATGGGTAAGAACAAAACAAAATTATTGTTTTGCGTGGCAGCGAAGCAGGATGTAGTGGCATTTGCGGTACCATATCAATGGCATATACGTGAGCTTAGGAATACAATTTTCCTATGCAGCAAACAAGCCGAGGAATGAAAGATGTGTAGACTTGTCAAATACTCTGCAAAAACTAGCGCGACAATAGCTGCGTTTGGCTGCAATACAACACAATCTAGGATTGTGCTTTTTCTATTTATACCAAGTGAGTTTTTTATCTTGAGACAACTAAATATCTCGAAAACTACAAATCCGATCAAAAAAAGTGGGTAATAAAAATTGTTCGTCTCGACGGGGGACATCCGATGATACCAAATTTGACTCCCCACCCCCACCCCCTAGGGGTGGGGGAAGGGGGAGAAAAAAAACTTAAATAGGAACCCCCATTTTTTATTGCAGATTCTGATTCCCCGGAAAAAACTACCCCTATTTCACCCCCAATTCGAGTCATTTTGGTCGATAGATGGCGCTGCAATCGACAAAAATCAAAATAAGCAAAAATTCATTTAAAAATGAGGATATCTCGTGAAATACACATCAGATCAGCAAAATACAAGTTAATGTGATTGATATTTTTCAAAAACTATTCAATAACACCACCCACCTCCAAACTTGAGGGATGGGAATGGACATTATTTCAAAATGCACTGATGCAAATTCTTTAGCAGATAGCGAAAGTCAAACATTACTTTTTGCGTTACCCAGGAACAACGACGTGGACGTAGTAATTTTCTGTTCCCTTTGGGGTGCTAGATTTAGGTGAGTCCCCTCGCCTCTCACCATCGGGGTGCTTGTTTTTGGTGAGTCCCCTCGCCTCTCACCATCGGGGTGCTTGTTTTTGGTGAGTCCCCTCGCCTCTCACCATCGGGGTGCTTGTTTTTGGTGAGTCCCCTCGCCTCTCACGTGTTTGTTTCTAACAACAATTCTAAAGCAAGTGCTCGAAAATATCACCACCGACATCGATGCATTTATTTACCCGCTCTTGGAATGATTCGACGCAACTAAGAAGCATATCCGGCGTGATTTTTTGACAAGCGTTGGTAATTCGTTCAATCATGTTTTCAGGCGTTGTTGGCACTTCACTGTAAACTTCATTCTTCAAGTATCCCCATAAAAAAAAATCAGGCGAAGTGAGATCTGGTGATCTTGCAGGCCACGGCACTGGACCTCCTCTTCCGATCCATCGACGATTGTACAGACGATCTAACACTTCCCGCGATCTTACAGCAAAATGTGCTGGACAACCGTCATGTTGAAACCACATTGTTTGTCGCACGTCTAAGGGTACGTCTTCAAGCAATGTTGGCAGTACGTCCTCTAAGAGTTGTTGATATTTCTCCCCATTGAAATGTCCATGGATAAAATGTGGACCAATAAGTTTGTCCCCAATTATCCCACACCAAACATTTACATTCCACGGACGCTGATGTTCAACTTGGCGTAACCAATGCGGGTTTTCCACACTCCAATAATGCATGTTGTGTCGATTAATGGTGCCGTGGTTAGTAAAAGTGGATTCATCCGAAAACAGTACTCGAGCAAAGAAATGGGGTTCTTCTTGTATTTTCTGTAGCGACCATCGGCAAAATGTCAATCGATTATCGAAATCATTGCCGTGAAGTTCTTGATGCAACGAAACATGGAACGGATGGTATTTTCTACGATGCAAAATCTGACAAACAGTAGTCTGAGAAATTCCTGATTCACGACTTATTTGTCGAGTACTAATGTGAGGGTTATAAGCCACTGCAGCTAAAACTGCAACTTCGTTATTTTCTCCAGCTATCGTCCTTCGCCGCTTTCGTTTGTTTGTGTGCACACTTCCCTCCTGAGTGAACTGTTGGATAATACGGTAAAAAGAAGCGCGCGATCGAGGCTGGTCTGGAAAACGATGAGCATAAAGATCAACAGCATTATCGATATTCTTGCGACATTCTCCATAAATGTAGACCATTTCAATTTTTTCTTGCAACGTTATAGCCTGCATTCTCATTGACACGTGCAACAGAACGAAGTAAATAAATCAGAGATGTTATGAACGCTATGAAAGTACATCAAGTAATGAGAAAACTCTGAGAAATGAGCGACGATGTGAACGCAATGGAAGTACATCAAGTAATGAGAAAACTCTGAGAAATGCAGCGCCATCTATCGACCAAAATGACTCGAATTGGGGGTCAAATAGGGGTAGTTTTTTCCGGGGAATCAGAATCTGCAATAAAAAATGGGGGTTCCTATTTAAGTTTTTTTTCTCCCCCTTCCCCCACCCCTAGGGGGTGGGGGTGGGTAGTCAAATTTGGTATCATCGGATGTCCCCCGTCGAGACGAACAATTTTTATTACCCACTTTTTTTGATCGGATTTGTAGTTTTCGAGATATTTAGTTGTCTCAAGATAAAAAACTCACTTGGTATAGCATCCTGAGGCGACAGCATTTACATGGTTTGGCTATTGACTGCGGCATTCCCTACTATAGGTACTCTACATCGTGGAAGGGTGTGCCGAAGCGGTCGGAAGTAACAAGGACGTCTTTCGCCGACCGGTTGTCATCCCAACAACTGCTCTCCACACACGGAAGGCTAAAAGTAAAGACTGGTGGAAAAACCGTTACGGAACATTCCACGAAGCGCTCCTGTGTCCTTCTCCATTCAGCAAACAGCTGGCATCCTACGCACCAAGCAATCGTAAAATCAATACTTCCAGCCGTGTTTATTTAAACAACAACCAGCCGTCACGCCCCTGTGATGTGATCTCCGCGCCATACTTAAGCAATCGAATTTTTTCTGTAATTCGTGACATGCTAAGAAAAATTTCTTAATTTCGAAGTAAATACACGGTTATCTGATTTATTAAAATTAACTAAATAAAGCTCTGAGCTATTTCTTGAGAATTACATTAAATACATTTTTTCGTGTATTCTATTTAGAAAAATTATATTCACAGATCAATTTTTTTCCCTCCTCCTATTATAGTCCAGTAACGGGATAGTTTTATGTTACAACATATCAAGTAGAAGATATTTGATTCTAGGCTGTCCGGGTGGCCGCGTCATGTTCATTGTAGCCGACGTTTCGACCCTCATTCTGTGGTCTTCTTCTAGGGCAGAGCTGCGTCCTCGTTCTGCCCTAGAAGAAGACCCCAGAATGAGGGTCGAAACGTCGGCTACAATGAACAAGACGCGGCGCCACCCGCACAGCCAAGAATCAACTGACTCTGGCCGCGGAAGCCTAAGATTTTAGAAGATATTTCTTTTCCTAGCTTGTATATATTGGTGAGAGTTTGCAGAAACCAAGTTTTACCTCTGACACTTCGGCACTTCTGTATCTATAACTCCTTTCTGATGAGTCCTAACCAGAAATACTTTATTTCCAATTTGAATGAGGACAAAATTTCCTACAACTTTTGTAGTACAAAGTTTTTTCTAAACTCAAAACTAAGAGCGCTGTAGTTCTTCGAAAATCAGCAAAATTTTATATTTTCCTAAAAGTTAGGTTTCCACCTGCTTTTTCGCTCAAAATGACCTGGAACACCTTAAGTATATTATGTAAATATTAATTATATTATAATAACCTGATAGACAGCAGTTCTGAAGATGAAACCATATTGAAATTTTATTACCACACATTTAAAGTTATCCAGTTTTTATTACTTCTGGCTCTGAGCAATCGGAAATTCTATATATATAAAGAACACGGTCGCCTCAGTCTATTGGTTACAGAAAAGATTTTATTCAAACTCGTTAGTAAATCAAACACAAAACATAGTACAGCCACCGACATGACATAATATATACATGTATTTATATTTTTCTTTTGTCAATTATTATTTGGTGCTGTTGGTCTGGAGATCCCAAAGGAATGTTCGGACACCGGATGGCACTGTTTTCGATTCTCCACGTAATACGTCCCTTTGTGGCTAACCTAATCAGGTATTCGTACCAGATACAGGGAACTTATAGCTTAACGTGGAATCCGAACTACAGGTGCGTTCTGGCTTACTTCGTATTACACAGCAAGTTGTGGCAGAGGTTAAGAGTCTTTCAAAATCCTAGCTGAGAGTGGGATTTCGATCTCCAGTCAGACGCCTTAACCAATAAGCCACCAGACCGCTCTATTACGGATGGTATTTATACTAGTTGGAATGAAAGATTAATGTTATGGCACAAAGTTTATTTGCATAGTGAAAATTAAGTCATAATAAATTTGTATCAAGTTAAAAATTGGTCATAAATCAATTTCTTTTCCGTTGGGATTGTCCTGGCTTCTCAATATCCGAATCTAGAATTGTGTCTCGTTCACCCATTGAATCAGTAGCAGCTTCCTCGAGGTCGAAGAACTCTTCCTGTGCTTATGTACTTCAGTCTTAGGAATATTGTCAGGAGACAAGCCAGAGTAGATTTTGTAAGCCGCTGTACAGTGCAGTTCAGATTTGAGATAGCTGCATGGTGCAGCGCAAGCATTCTTGCAGGAACATGATACTATCTTCAGAATGAACTCAGGTGCAGCGTCTTTTATTATTATGACTGGAATAAGACTGGATGAGCCTTTCCTTCATCCCCATAGCTATGGGTAGGTTTCCCGAACCACCCATGCTTGCACTTAGTGGAAGTGCCTATCGAGTGAAACGTTGCCTCATCTGATGCTGTTGGCAACAGTGCTAGGTTGAATACATTTTTTGGGGCAGATTTCGTAAACATTTCGTACCTGAGTCCGTCTAATGTCCCACAACCAATATCTGTATCGCCCCAGGACGAGCTGTTCCCCTGCCTGTTCTCTAGATGCTAGTCTCAGAGGCTAGGTTTTCTGAGAATTTAATATGCATGTTACTTTTAGAAGTGGCTGGTGTTGATTGAGGCAGTAGTATTTTTCTTTCTCCTATCCGAAAAATTCTGATATTGTGTCGCATCCTGCAAATTCGTGGATGAAGACGATGTGTGGGTGTTCAAACTATAGGGAAGTGGTTAAGTACAATAAACGAGATTCCTTTCCCTGCTTTATGGAAGTGTAAGTTATCAAGGCCCATTAGCCGACCCTGGCAGCGAAGGGGTAGCGTGCTTGCTTCGCGTTGTAGGGGTCGCTAGTTCGAGTCCGGCCGAGGGTGTGGGTGGTTTTAATTAAATGTTGTGTCGTCCTTACAGAGGATGGAATATGATCACACTTGGCTGTCATTTAAAAAAAAAAAAAAGGTCCATTAGCAGAACGAGACATTCTATCACCTCTCTTTTGATTTTGCTGCTTTGGGAATAGCTGCGTCAACAATCAATCCAACTGCCCCTCCTTTTGCCTGGTGAACTTGGATGCCTCCTTTTTCAGTATTTGTGTTAGTATCGAAATTGCACGGTTCTTGTTGCTCTCATTTGCAGCATCCATGAAAAAATTGCATACCTCATATTTTCAAATTACGAAACCTTTCAGATGACTATATTCTTCTCTGCGCAACATCACTTTGGTATCCATCAAATATAACTGTGATGTTGGATCAATAGAGCGTTTTAAATAAAGATTCATATTTTCCACAGATGGAACCAAAGTTTTCATTACGATGTCACATAAACTTATGCAGGAGGCATCCTCCGTCCACAATAAAACTTTTTATGTTGGACGTTGCGTCTTGAAGAGGTGTTAGTTCTTCTTAAAGAGACAATAAAGTTCCCTTACGAAGACCTTCAGTAAACAAACCTGCAAGGTATGGATGCGAATTCAAATGTAAAATGATGTTTCAAGCCATCCAAACCGAAAAGACATTAATTTATTACCAATTTTGGATTTATTATGACCTAATTTCGACTGTTTAAATACCTTTGTCCCATAACATTACGCTTTAACTTTGGTAACCTATTTTTCCAACTGGTAAAAATACCATCAGTAATAGAGCGGTCTGGCTAAGCTCCTGCCTTCATCTAACCTGACCTGTTTTGCCTGGGGTACCTAACCTATTGGAGAAAAGACTTCTGTTGTTATCTGTCTGTGTGACGTGTAACTGTGTATGTCTGTATGAGAGGTCTATTTTTTGTTTGTGGAAAATGTAGTTTATGAGGTCAGGATTGGGAGCCGTCCCAGCATTCGCCTAAATGGCTAGGGGGAAACCACCTAAAACCCGCATTCAGGAAGGCCGGTAGGCGGTGGCCGCTGCTCGTATTCAGTCCCGTTGTACCTCCCTCGCCTTAGCACGCCGAGACACACTCATGTGTCTTTCATATTATTTATAATTACAGTAGAGTTATCTGGTAGCTCAGTGGCTAAGTCGCTTGCTTTCAAAAAGTTAGCTACTCCAGTGCCGGGTTAAAATCGTGCAGGAATTTTAAGAGTTCTGTTTGATCATATGAGCTATACCCGGTCATTCCGTGGATCGGATTCCATGTTAAACTATAGGTCCCAGAGGAAAGGAACTGGAATACATAATGACAGAAAACGTATTGATCTAAATTTTCTGATTAATTAAAGGAAGTTAAACAAACGAATTGACATACTTAACGCACCAACAGTACAATAAACCTTACATGCCGTAGCGCAATTGACGAAATACCATGTAGTTCGTTTATCATACGATATACTCTACACAAATATCTAAAAATCTGCCCCAATGAGCTGTCACAAGTTACAAATTTATCAATAATCATGAAACAGATGAGAACTGGATTGGGGCTACAGGCAAATCCAGTCAGTTGCTCCCTCCAAAAGTGGATGACTTGAAGCTTCTTGAAATTGTTGAAGTGAATTGGTTATGTGTGTTAAGAACGGCATTTCTACTAATTGGGAAAGAAAACCAAAACAAAACTAGATGCGGCTACCTGTTACTAAACTTAATTCATCTTAGTTTAAAAGTCTGCAAAGGGATGCCATGACCCCTTGCTGCCTAGAAGATTTGCTTCTGACGTTCGTAACTGATTCGGAGTGAATCAGAACCAAATTTTGAGAGTAACTGATCCCTGCTAGGAGGTTTTGCTTAAAATCCTTTCACTATCCCTGGTTAAGGACGTAGTTTCAATCAATCATTTAACCAGTTAATGTTCTCATATGGTATTGATATTATGTAATTTTAAAACAAGATCAATTCCTGCTTGGTGCAATATAACGGTTTCCTACATGCCACAGGGGCAGTTCATGACATAGGTCAGTATTTACACACAACTTAGTCCGTTACTGCAACGATTGCCGAACGTCAGGCTATCAACCGTATGAATGGCACTTCGCTTTCCGCACGTACTTCCAGCAATATTAATTAATAAATTACATATTTTAGTAAGTATTTAGATCTTATATGATTAGGCCACCTTAAAATTTTTAAGAAATTATTTCAAATATAATCGCTGTTTCTTTTTCATTTGCTATTTCAGATACTTGGTATTCACTAATAAAAACAGGATTCTCCGGTCTGCTAACCTCAAGGAATTTTGAATCAAGTCAACTATTTTCGAATACGGTGGTCAACTATAAGCTCAAGTTGTATATGTCGCTATGTGTTAGTCACTTTCACGTGTAGTCGAGAAACTATTCATGGAATCATTCGAAACGGAGGTGCTTAGCAATGAGTGCCTAAAGCCTGCACAGTGGATGCGGTTCGTCGATAACACATTTGTAATCTAGCCTTACGGTATGGAGAATCGAGAATCTACAGGAATTCTTAAAACATCTTAATAGTGTCCATCCCAGAGTCAAATTCACTATGAAATTGTAAGAAAATGGACAAGTACCGTTTCTTGATGTCCTGGTAAATAAGTGCGACGTTTAGGTCGTACTGTGTACCGCAAGGTGTCCCACACTAATAAATATTTGCAACCAAGTCGCGAACTGCGCGACTCGCTATATCATACAACGAAGAGGAAAGTACTGACATCATTGTGCTTAACAGGAAGAACAGTATGTTACTCGGAAAGTCTGGTGGAAGAAATTGAGACTCTCACAAGAATATTCTTGGTTAACGCTGTCGATGTTTGATCATTACTCAGTTTATAACTAGGCTGCATGTCTTTGCCGACGCCTAGTATATTATAAATTTGGTCACTACTAAAGGAGGAAGTGAAATGTTGTCATCGGCCAGCGAAACTATGTTCTGAGTGTGATAAGTGTATTTTTTGTTTGCGATCTGTGGAGTTTGGGAAGCGGAATTTGGGGACAGTCCCAACGTTCGCCTTGTGTGTGGCGCTTAAGCGCACTGAGCCACAATGTTTTTAATATTGCATGGGACAGAATAATTTTATAAACAGATTACTCTCTAAATAAGCCCTCTTTTCTTCTTCTTTGCCGTTTTGTCCTCTATGGACCACGTGGTTCTCAACTCTGGTGAGCTTTCTTCTTGGCCAAATATTCTTTCATCCTTGCACAGTGGTTGTCGTTTCTTTCTTGTATCCATTTCACCCCTGATCGTGGGGCGCAGTAATTTGGCTATTAGTGTCTGGAGATAATCGAATGGTTTAATTAACGTTCTGTACTTACCCCTGCTGTAAATCCTGTTGGTCTCAGCTTCCAGTTGTTCGAGATCTTTATCACTAGCCTCATCAATTTTGCGTTAGTTGCTTCTCCTCTGGAGACGGTGTTAGAATTTGGAGGTATTTGCCCATCCGAACAATGTGACCATATAACATTAATCTCCTTTTTTTCATGACCTTTGTTATAGGTGCTTTTTATGCCTGATTTTGTATTTGGCTTCTTCTTTGACAGGACCCATAATTTTTCTAAAGATCTGTTTTTTTATGTTGCGTTCAATGTTAACGTGTTACTTGCGTTTACTTTCCAGTTATTTTCTGTATATACATTCTGACCATAATCGAAAAGTTCTTTGTCTCCAGTAGAATTTCTGAGCAATGTCCCTTACTTAACAACTAAAAGTGCTGGGCTGGTACTTAAATAATCAAAGGAGCAACCGTATTAGTAAATGAAGATATATTAAAATTTTATATATAAATATAGCGACTAAAAAGTTTGAGGTTTAAAATTGTTCGCAGCGGTGTCGTTTTTCACTGTCCTGTATTCGGTGACCTGTACCATGCTTCTCTTGTTGAAAATGGGGGGAAAAAAAAATCTTTCTGCCTCCTCGTCATACCATTACAACAAGTACAATGAGATCGGCCAAGCATGTAATGTGGTACTTCAACATCAAAGGCTGGGGAAATTTTGCAAGAACGCTACTGGAGCTGGTGCGCATAGAGAATATATACGTATAAAAAAATGATAAAGGTAGAAAAAAGAGAAGCTGTCGAGTGTGGGACCGACGTGTTTCACAATGGCCGCATGCACGTCCTGCCCCGGGACAAGCCCTGAGCTCCGCAAGCAGCCGGGTTTAACTGCCGCAGGGATCACAACCGGGATCCTGGATATCTTTCACGTCATGAACTCTAACCCTAAGAAGATTTTTCCCCAAGGCTACAAATTTGACCAAACGTGTATTTGGTGCTGATCGTCCCTCAGTCAGCGAACAACTTATATATGTATTTAAAGGTTCATTTAGCCTGATAAGATTATGGATATCAAGCCCATTCTTACAGCAAACTAGTTGTTTTCAATAAATAATTTATACCTTACAAAAATCAACCTATTAAAATACTTATTTCACACTTCACTTAAATTGAGTTAGTAACTAAAATACTAAATAAAACATTAATAATTTGTATGTAAAACTAGTGATTTAGTACATAAGTGGTAACTAATGAGAATGAAGACTGAAGAAATATACGAAAATGGTAAAACTAATACCAGTGAAGGCTAAGAAAAAGTGAAAAGTTAATGGGAAAACGGAATATATATTGTACGGTGATTATTATACATATTTATCTACTTCAAGTTCGTGAAAGAAGCAGTAACGAAAGCAGCCAAGAACTAATTTTTACTTATTATTCTGTCTATACTATTACATTTGAGTAGCTATATAAAAATAAAAGTATACTTACAAGATTATATATAACAGATATTAATGTGCAGCTATGTTTTATAACATTAACTTAATGCTGAAAACTAAATATTTCAGTTTGTTTTAACTTTTAAATTTATAAGTCATATATTATCGTTCAGAATATTAAAATCGAATATTATGAGTTAAAGCATTTTGAAGTAAAAATTATTAACACCACTTAAATCCGTTATAAACTTCTATCCAGAGACCAATATGCACACTCTGTAAATATTTTGTCATGATCCATTCACAACCACGTGGTTGGTTTTGCTTCCAATCATCACTAGTGAACATAATTTTATTGATCATCTCTGTACTGATGCGACTCTGGTGTGAAGCGTACGTATTGAAAACGTTAAAATTCTAAACTTGTAACCAATATTCGAGGCACATAGTACATTTGTGCTTATTGAAAAACTACAAAAAAATCGAAGGCTCCCACATTTTGTCACAAAATCGTCGTGGAAATATAGCAAAAAGCTGATGTCACTTTCATAATTAAAAATTTATTCTTTGATGGTATAATTCACATTAATAATAGCAAAAACTCTACATATGAAGTTTTTTGCCATTTCTCAAATGCTGCTAACTTGAAAAAACTGAAGTGTAGTCACGTAGTGTGTTTCCAAGAATGCATTCTTGTGGTTTTATTGTCAAAACAGATAGCGAGTTACAGCTCATATTCTCCACATCGTATGACATGGATTTTATGTCATCTTTAAGACAAGTTAGGACGGTCGTCCCATACATTCGTGGACTGACCAGTGAGACGAAAACATGGAGTCTTCCCAAAACTGTATACAATTAATTACTGATCTGGAGAATAAATTGAAAATTACAATGACCTGGAATAAATGTGTATTTTCCTACAAATGCTTGAAAGGGGATCAGATATGTGAATATGATTTTTCCGGCGCGTCTTAAAGTGCAGAGCAATCTACGGACTTTTAAAAAGGTAAATACATTATGAGTATTTCAGAGCACATTGTCGAAACGATGATTTTTTAGTAACACCCTTCGGCTGCATCGCATCAGACCTGATGTACGTTTACTGTGAGGCGGAAGGAAAAAGAAATCTGTGCTGGGGCTAAATATTTGTGTAAGAGATAGGAAAGAACATTCATACGGTGGTATAAAAAAAACGATCAATCTCCGCTCTCTACAATGCTGCCAAAGAGTATGAACCTGAAATTAAACCCACTAGAGATCCAATTTAGAGAACTCCGGTCCAGCCATCGAGATTTCGGTTTTCCATGGTTTCCCGAAAACTCTCAATACTAATGGTTCCCTCAAAAGACTATGACCGTATTCCTTCCCGTTAATTGACCCAATCCTGTCATGCCTCTAATGACCTCGGTGTCGACAAGGAGTAAAGCACCAACCACTTACCAGTTCTCCCTCTCCCAAAAGAAGGTCAAGACATACTGCGGAGAAAGAAACGATGTCTATTTTATGGGATTCTGAAAGTGTCCCACTCCACGCTTTCAGGAAAATAGTTGAAACCATCGGGGTAAGATATTATGCTAACGTTCTGAAGCAACTGCGAACACATATTTACCAAGAGAGAAGAAGAAAGTTTTCAAAAGTATATTTTGCTTCAAAAGGACAAGTCTCCCAGTCACAAGTCTCTCACAAAAAAGTCACATTTCATAAGCGTGGTTTCATTTGGTACCGTAACCTGCATAATCTGATACAGGTTGCAAACTATGTAAACCTTCTGTCTGGCATCTATTGCAATGCTCCTTCTCTTCCTATCTTGAGCTAACGTCTTCATTCCCTTACAACCTTCGTCTTCAGTTATCTGGTTGACATATTATAATCTTTGTCTGCTTCTACAGTTCTTTCATTCTACTGTTCCCTCCACTAACAAATTAACCATTCCCGTCTTAAAATGTCTTAAAAAGTGACCTACCATCGTAATACTCTTTCACAATCTTCTCTCCCGACCCATCATATCCAAAAAGCGTTCCTATTATTTTATTTAACATGGTACGGGTACAGTAGGAGTAGTAAGTGAATTCTGTTACTTAGGAAGTAAAATTACAACTGATGGCAGAAGCAAGAATGATGTTAAAAGCTGAATAGCACTAGCAAAAACAGCCATCTTGCAATCTTTTAGATTCAAGTAGACCTACTGATCTAGGACTCAGAAAGATCTTTTAAATCGGTATGTGTGGAACAGAGCACTTTATAATAGCGAAGCATGGACATAAGCAATGGCAGAAAGAAGGAAAATTTAATCATTTGAAATTGGTGCTAAAGAAGAATCCTGAAAATTAAGTGGACAATGGACGGATAATGACGTCGTTTGTACTATCACCTTCAGTTTTAACTCCCCTCAGATATCCTGTTATGCTGATAGTATAAAATAGTTGGACCGTCGCAGGAGGAATATATGCAGTGGAAAGTTGATTACAATCTTTCATTTACTCACGTACAAATTTACAAAGTTCCTTTCAACCTAAGATGAAAAACACAGCAACTTTTGCAGTGTGTGACTCATTCTGTCATCAGTCGAATTAGTTCGCTTGCGGTTCCCGTCTCTTCTTGTGGTAGCTCGGAAAACGACAGTTGTCATTGTAATCGTCACATCATGGTTTTGTCCGTGACTGCTTGTGAAACGAACATGACTTATATCAACACACGAATGGACCGAAGCGGTTGTTCACATTACCGTGCACAGTTCCCTGTTAGAAGCGGTCTTGTGCACTTCCTGCAGCGCTCTACCATACGAAGTCACTTGTGCTAGTACTGTTTACTTCCGTGCATCGCTACAGTTAAATTTGTTCCTGCACCTAAGATTGTTACTAAAAACTACGTATCACAGCTTTACTTTTTAAGTACTCGTTACAAATGGTTCTCCAGGAGTCCGATACAGGGTAATTATTTCGCTCTGTACTTATTCACAACGTCAACGGAATACAAGAGCCACATCCTCAACAACCATAGCTTTCTCCAGCAGCATCTACATCATCTTGGCCAAAATTCATCCTGCTATCTTCATTAGTCACCCCGATAGAAGCCACCGGTCCTCATTCAGCATCAGTTATTAAGGTAAACGCCGAATGAACAGCTTATCCTGTGGACAACGATTCTGCTCATTCCATATTTCGCCAACCTCGAAAAACTGTTCTCGCCTCTCCTGATAACCGTAAATACCGACTGTGCATAACAAGTCCTCAGTCTTAGACTCTGTGGGAGACCAATGTGATGCCACTGATGTTACTGCTCACACACTAACCAAAGTAGTGATCCCTCAATCTTCCTACATGATGTTGACAATTACCTGTAAACTCTGAAAGATTTCTACTCCATAGTTAGTGACGACTTCACGGCCCCACAATATGTATCTATGATAAAAATCAATACCGCCTACCTCGCTGTCTCAAAATTCCTAGGTGAGGCATACCTATTACACCACACCTTCCTCAAATAAAAAGTTAGAGGTGATCTTGTCTCGTACAACATCCCATACTCTTTAACAGACGGTGCTGACAGAGCTTCAAGCTCTACAGTTACAAAAGTGGCACGATTCCTCCCAGATGTGTAAAAAAAAAAAACACCACTACTCTGTGCGTCCAAAATCAAAACAAACCGATCCACAAAGTGTTAAATGTGCGACAAGCACTCGGCTTACTACAGCGATGGTAGCTATTACCTCACTATTAAAAAGAAAACAGCGTGTCTCACCACCCATGAACGGCCCAGCGTTAACTGCCCCCTCCCCTCCACATACATCTCTAGCGCCATCTTTTGAAGAATGCAATTTTCCCGCAATGCCTCGCAGCTCCCGCACCACAAACTCTGTGCACAATAGTCTCCCAAGCACTCATATCGCTGCAAAGAATCCACTCATTTTGATAGCTCTTCGCCTTCAGCAACATTTAAAGGACTGCAAACCTCTACCGATCGTGGTGGGTGAGCGGTAACGCTCTGGCCTGCATTCTGGAGGACGCCGGTTGGAATCCTCATACGGGTATCAAGACTAGGGTTTTCCATGGTTTCCACAAATCACTCCAGGCGAATCTCGGGAAGCTTCCTTCAAAAGGCCATGGCCGAATTACTTCCCGTTCCTTGTCCCCAATTCTTACCCACCTCTAATGACCTTGATGTCGACAAGGCGTAAAGCCATAAGCAGAAAAAAGCAAAACTTTCTCAAGAACTTATTCTTTCACTTTAACTAACCATTTTTTCCTTGATTTAAATTAAAACTAATGAACTTCGTCACGGATCTACTACCTAATGAACCATAGAGTGTCCCCAACCTTTCCTTCTCTGACATTTTTAAACTAGAATGCCAACGGAATTAAAACCAAACGACAAGGACTTCACGAATTTCTCTAGTCTCAATATCGATGTTGCATGTATTGTTGAAATGCACCTGCTACCACCCTTCAGCTGCTACTGCCTCCGGTTGAGTAGCAATTCTTATCAAAAGGAACACCCACCATCACTCCATTTTTTCTGCCAAAATTATCTAGCTTAGAAGACTGCGCTATCAAGCTTTCTAGGCTCAACGGTCAATCCCTTACAATCGTTACTGGGTACAAACCGCCATCGCCATGTCTGGAACACCAAGACTTCAACACATTATTTACTACTACGTCTCCCACTTTGCTGTCGGGAGACTTGAATAGCAAACACGTCATCTTGGGACGCGGAGTTACGACACTTAATGGTCGTCGCACATTACAGTCATCCGATGACTGTGCGATCAATATCCTTATTCCAGACCAGGCTAAGCATTATTCTTATAACTCTCAGGTAATCCCAGACGTCCTTGATCTAATACTGGTGAAACAAATTTACCAAGATCTTTATGCACAAGTGCTACCCGAACTAGATTGCCCAGTAGTAGCTACGTTCGAAATACGGCTGTTTCTCACCACACTTTAAACTTCTGCTGAATGGAAAGACTAGAAGAAGACCTGAAAACAAAAAGCTCAAAAGACCACCTTGGGAATCTAATCACATTTGTAGAACTGGAAGCCGTCTTTCAGTCTTTGAAGATTAACAAAGCTTCAGGCTTAGATGACCTGAGAACATAGCAAATTAAACTGTTTGGGCCAGCTATAAAGCAGCGGATCCTGAATTTAATGAATGCCTGCACCTCCAACTTACAGATCCCCAAGAACTGGCGGAAAGCTAAAGTTGTGGCACTGCTAAAGCCTGGAAAGGAAGCAACCAACAACCTCACTTCAAGTATAATACCCACCCTATAGTCAGCCTCTTCAACAACTCCGCGGTCATCTAGATGAATTCCTTTTTCACAAAACTCGCCCGCTGGAAATTGCCAGCCTGCTTCAAGCCAACCAGTTTCTGTTCATATTAACTACACCTCTCAGATATCTCCCCTCACGACTATACTCCGCGGAAGGGGACTAAATGGATCCATTGCGTTCCTATCACCATACCGCTGCTCCAACAAGGAGACTTATTTCGCCAGTAATGATGAGAAAATCGAATTGTTTGCTGACTTTCACTCTAAATGCAGCCCATGAGACACTCGGCATCTTAAGAATATTCCTCACTTTTACCCCACTGCGCTCTTGACAAGCTCGTTTACTTCAGCTCATGAGATCCGCTTCTTTCTACGCTATCTCATCTTCAATAAAATCCACGGTCAGATTCACAATGTGGCCTTAAAATACCTACCTGACAAAGCCATAACCTTTTTTCAGTCCACATTTAATGCTCTGTTCCACCTTGGTTACTTTCCGTCTTCCTAGAAACAGGTGAAAACAAAAGTTTTCCCTAAGCCCGGCAAGACTACCAACCAAAAAACTAGCTACCCACCTGAGTTTACTACCCGCTCTTTCTAAAATCTTCGAAACAAATCAACAGCCTTCAGTTTCGATTTCAGACACAACATTCTACCACCAATCAATTCTTCCGCATCACCGAATAATTTCTTGAGCTTTCAAAAGAAAACGCATACAGTTGTCGCTATCCTAGAATTGAACCACGTAAGTGTGCCTAGAAACATTACGGACTAATGTGTAAAATAATAATGGTAGATAATACTGTGAAATGCTGTCGAACGCAATATGACGCTGTCAGTAATTTCGGAGCATAGGTTATCTGTCTCTGTAGAGAACAATGTGCAAACTCCTATATTAATTTGCATCAAGTCGCTCTCTTAGAAAACAATATCATTAGCATTCATATACGTCATTGTTAGTGCGGTTGGCAAGTTCAAAACGTATTCCTCATTAAAAAAAATTTCCTCAAATCAGACAATATTTTCTGTCTGTTTCGTAAGGAAAGAGAAGAGGAATGAAATGGTAATACATCTTTTACACTAAGGAAGTATAAGCGTAGTGGTTTTTAATCCGTACGTCGAATATCGCCAGCAGTGATATTTTTCGACTACGAATATCGTACATGTGACTCTGTCCATGCAGACACTTGCATAATCTGCTTTTGTCTTTACCTGTTTTTTCCACCTACCAGATATTAACCAGCTACTTTATTAGCTTCTATATGGACTTCAAAACTTGTGTATGACCAACACTTAAAATCGCAATCTCATTAATATTAATTAATTATCTAAAATATTTCTCTTAAAAGACATATCGAGGCTTTCTGTAACACATTCATATTACAATTTATTTACAATCTTACAACACTAATAAGATTAACATCTAGTATTTATTTTCATTTCGTTTCACAATGCATGAAATTCAACTGACATCTAACATTCCCAGATAATTTATTAAACTATTTATGTTTGCCCTGAGACTATTTTCATGTTATATACAAACATTAGTCCCGCTGTGGATTGATTAAATTTTTCTTTTTAGGCTTCCCTTTTCTCGAAACCTATTCTTAATAACATTATCATTCCATATTGATGGCTTCCATCAATACCAGTTCCATTCTTCCAGACACCAAAGATACTGTTTCACACCTGGTGCCATCTTTGACCCTTTTAACAAAGTTTTTCAGAGTTATATTGCACTTTAATATTCTACGTTTATTCAAAAAAATTTCACAATAGTGTTATTAATTCTAAGTAAGGACTATGTACCTTACAGAAGGAATTGTGACCAAATTTATCTGCAGTTGCTTGTGTATGATTTTTTTAAAACTAGATACGAATGTAGCATCTAAAAAGCATCTTCGAAAATTAATATAAATTTCAATAATCAGCTATGGTTATGATATGTTTATAGCTAACAATTGAAAATTTGTTTAAACGAGGAATGCTGAATAACTAATTTAAATAATGACATGTGTTCTACATCATCAATACTTTTCCTAGATAAGATTAGTTGGAAGTTAATGCAGTTTCACCTAACAAAATTTAACTGAATAATTGATTAATGATGGAAACTCCCTAAATCCAAACAGTATGAAAAGATTTTTAAAAAGTGTCCAGCGATTCAAAACTGCTAGGACGTTATTCATATAAGAATCGTACACATGGTTAGGGATAGCATGACGTTTCTCTCCATATTCAATCCTTACCTTAGGCATTCACCTTTTGGCTTGACCTTATAAAAGATCCGGATCCCCGTGGCGCAACACCTGTCTCAGTTGAGCCGGATAACAATTTCCGTCTCACAGACAGCCTGCAGGAGATTGTTTCAGCACGTGTAGGTCGACTGCGCTGAGCAGCAGAAAAAAAAAATCTACTTTGCGGCTGTGTGCGAGCAGTAGCAGCAGCAGCAGCAGCGCCACCGCTCCGAGGCGACCGGCTAATTATTTTGCGCGGCCCCGGGCGAGGCGCCGTGCTAATCAGCTCAGGAGAGTGCGTAGCGGCGCAGCCTAGCTGCTACGGGAGCACACTCCAGTATCACCGGGAGTGGTGACCGATGTAGAGGCGACAGCGGGTCAACGTGTAGTGTGCAACATTGTTTGCTTTTAACCACCATCGGATACCATTCGCCAAAATCAGCCAAATTAATTATTAAATGTCTTTTAGATTTATAAGCCAAAATTGTACTTCAACTTTTTTGTTTATAACGGTCTTGGCCAATTCCCTACTAGCGAACTCATGCGACGCTACGAATATCTTTGTCCCATTCATCCCACAATATTTCTATTCGTCTCTCATCATCTCTTGGTGTCCACTCAAACACCACTATCGTCCATCTTTCATCTTTTCTTCGAGCATGATGTCTGGGTCATTTGGTTTTCCCGAATTAGTAGTCGTTAACAGGCCGCCACAGGGTTTCGCCCTCTCAGTTCTTCATCTCTCATTCCACACAACTCTAACAACAATCTACACTGTACTCGCACACCATCACTGTCATCCAGAGTTGCAGTAACACATACGAACTCACAACGGCAACGGGTAACCCCTCCAGTTTATCTTACTATGGAGAATTACGCCCGAAATTGGTCACGGCATAAGAAGAAGTTGTTTGTAATCGCAGATACTATGTCTCGAGTTTAATAAATTAGGATCTTACAAGCACGGCCACATCCATTAACGTAGCATAGAAGTCTTTCATTAACATCATCAACTCACGTAGTCCTCGATTGCAGAGTATTTTTAGGAATCAGAACAGAAGAAACTAGAGCATTCGTCAAGAAAGAAGAAGATATAAATCAGTCAGGCTAGTCATCCAGTCAGACCACGACAACCATTACTCATACAATAACTATTGTAGAGTAGATAGACACACAAATCTTAATATTTTTCTTCCACACTAACTACAGGAACTTCGCCAGACCGATATTTCTGGGTTCTTTAAAAAGAGGAATCTTTTTCTTTATTGCCATTCCTTTGAGAATAAGATATAATCAAGTAATTAATCTATTAAATCACCTAGCAGCATCGGTCTAGGAAAAGCATGTTGTTTAGTTTTAAAGTTTTCCTTAGTTAAATTAGCATACTGACATTTATCTAAGGAGAGCACTACGAATGTGCCCGAAGGATATAAACCGCCATCACACTGGATATGCGATAACAATAGTTTTAAATCCTTCCTGCACTCGTATTATTAAAGTACCTGTCCAAACCTATTTTTTACAAATTGTGTGTGAGATTCATTTATTGTACGCCCTGAATAGCAACTGACTTAGAGATGCCGATCAATGATAGTGACACACATTTTTTTAAAAGAATACAAAAACTCTTTGGGATCGTTGGGGATGTAGTCGATCCATACCGAAGCTCTCTAGGAATCAAGACCACCCATTCACCAATAACGGAACGAAATTCTTGATTTGATATACTCACGTAGCGTTTTTCTTATTCCGCTACAGATTTTAAAACAATAACAATAAATAAAAACCTCTCTGCATTTCAGTTAATCCGCTGCCGAGTTACATAAATCTGTAGAGTTCATAATTATTGAATTAATGCCAGTTTCCTGGATCCTGGAACACATTGGGAACGCAATAGAATGAACATTATTTCTTTGGGGGATGGCCAACTGTGCACCATATCCATACATGTGTTTCTTTTTTCTAACCGAGCGTGGTGGGTGAACGGTTAACGTTCGGGCGTCGCATTCGGGAGGACGTGGGTTCGAATCTCCGTCCGGGTATCCAGATTTGGGTTTTCTATGGTTTCCCCAAATCACTCCAGACGAAAGCCGAGATGTTTCCTTCAAAAAAGCCATTGCCGAATTACTTCCCGTTCTTTGTCCCATCCCGCCTCTAATGATCTTAGCCGTAGACGAGGCGTAAAGCAATAAGTAAAAAAAAACTTTTTTTGCTTATTGCTTCACGCCTAGTCGACGTCGTGGTCGTTAGATGTGGGAAAGGAGGAGGACAAAGAACGGGAAGGAATTTGTCCATCTCCGAAGGAAGCGTCACGGCATTCACCTGGAGTGATTTGGGGAAACCATGGAAAACCCAAATCAAGATGCCCGAACGAGGATTCGAACCCACGTCTCCCGAATGCGAGGCCCGAACGTTACTGCTCACCCTCCACGTTCGGTCAGGTGTTTCTGAAATGCTTTTGGTGATAATGGAACTGCTCGAAAACGTGTGTGAAGTTACAAGGTCAGATTGTAGACAAAAATCAAAAAGACAAATACAGTTAATTATATTTCGGCATGATCTTTGTTCATTAAAAGAGATGAGATTGATGCTGAAGGGGTCATAAATATGTGGCAATTTACCCATTTCAATTAGTTTTAGTTTCTGGCAAGCGCATTTTGCTTTATTTATTAGTAGTGTAAGCCCGTGAAAGTTTATTTGCGTATCGTCAAGGATCTAGAATAGTTTCCACTTTTAGGGTCAAAGGTTATGACAGGTTTATTTGATCTGGCCAAATAAAAACTTGAACTGTGTTTCACTCTAGGGGTTCACTGTACAAAATGTGAATAAAACCTCTTGAGCTTGAAAAAGCTAAAGTATTAGTAGACGTATTAAATAAGGACAGATAGCATTATCGTATAATTATTTTAAAGGTCCTGATTACTGGGCCGGCATGGCTGTAACACAAACTTGACTTCTATTTGAACCTAAAGGTTCCCTCTGCAAAATATGAATAATTTCTATTTTTTTTAAAGAGAATGCGATCATCCATCGCAGCAACACTTGCTTCAAAATCATTAAGTTGTTCTTGATTTAGGCTGGCAAAATATTCACAATGTAATCTTTGGTTAGATTCCAGAGTATTAGGTAGCTAAGGAACTCTGAAGAAATGAATGTCTAGAATACTCCGTATTCTGACAGTTAATTTCACAACAGTTGCTTAGCTAATTAACTGTACACATAACCTTTAATTTCTAACCATGTCTGTGGTCACTGTTAATTTGCGACCGAAGGCCTGCGTGGGACGTAACCGTTCTCCAGCCAATAGCTATCGAGATGAATGAGTGATATTGCGAAATTATATAGCAGGCTAGTGTCAGCCTTTGGCCGTTTTTTGCATAGGGTCAGGTGTGTAGAATAGTTCCAGTTTTTATGATCAAAGGTCATAAAAAATTTCCCTGATATGGCTAAAATACGGAGCTGACCTGTGTCTGACCATGACGATTTCCTCTTTATTATTAAAAAAAAATCTTCAATTTGAAGGGACTTAGAAATAATAATAGAAGAATTAATCATTGTATGCAATAATAATATTGTATATTATTGTTTCAAAGGCCGTGGTCTCTTGACTTGTATTTGATCCTACAGGTTCACTCGGCAAAATTTGAAGAATTTCTAATTATTTTGAGGTAATGAGACCATTCATAGCAGCAAAAATTACTTCGATTGCTTCCCGTTGTTCTTGTTAATGTAATCTTTGATCATCGCGCACTTAGCAGACAGAGATATTACTACCGAGCTTAGATTATGAGCGTTATTTAATATGTAAGCAATTCCGAAGAAATGGATTGCTATAACACTCGTTTAGGTAACATACAGTTATCGAAGTGAGTGAGTGAATGATTGAGTCACCTTACGAAATTATTTAGTGGATGTAACTGACATACATGCTGTAAAGAACAAAATAAACCAAACCCAACACTTCATTAAAATTACCGATGTTCGATTCCGGACACGTTCCATTGAGCCCTGAAACGTAAAGTGTACTCGTATATCTTCTTGTTCGCAACCGTCTTCAATGTGTCTCATTGTGTTGCGTAAAATGCAGACCCCAGTTGCAGTCTCCGACAGGAGCAGTAGAGATATCATCCCATTCGCTGGGCGACGCACAACGGTATTTACTGAGCAAGTACGACCCAATCAATTGCGATTAGGAGCTAATTGTTTAATTCAGGACTCAAATTGCGAAACAGGGCACTTAAACGAGGTCGGCCCCCGGCGCTGCAGAATTCATGGCGTGCCGCTTCTGATCCCCGGTAAATCCCGCCGGACTAACGAGCTCAATCACTCGTCCGATCGTGTTCTGCCGCGGCGTGCGGACCCGCGATGATTCAGTAACCACATGCCACCGCGTCCAAATACAGGAAACACGCTTCAAACTTTAAGCACTCTCTCGCAGCACAAGCTTACAGATTCATGACAGCAAGCCCACTCTCTTTTCAGCTATGTTATCGAGTTTCAGCTGCTTGCATTATTTAACATCATCATAGGAATAATATTTTGCGTTGAAATGCTGCTAACTGATTAATTAAATCAGGAATCAACTAGCAACAAAAAATGTATGTAGCCATTGTAGAATTATGCAGTTGGAAAAAAACATTTACATTAAAAAAATTAAAATATGGAAGTAATATTTCCACTTCTGAATGAATCATTACTAACAATTTCAATTCGGTTGTTTCATACTAATTTTATATTATTTATCAATTTTAATAAAGATCCTTAAAATTAATGTCTGCCAAGTGTCCGCAGCCAAACCATCCAGAATCGTCTCTTCGTTATGGGGTGCAGAAGACATCGTTCCATAAGAGTACTCCTGCTGATCGTACATCGCAGCTCAGGATGAGCGAAGAAACAATCAGTGAATAGAAAAAATACTTATTAAAATTTAATAAGTACGCAAATGCAACTGTTGTTGGAGTCTATTTATTCTCTCGTCGAGGTATGTTCAGCATACACTTTTTTTTTATTTCCGTTTTGAGATATGAATGTTGTTCACTTATATCCTCAACCAGCATGTTGCTTCCAGTATTGTACGGGATTACACTACTTGGATGAAGTTGTGACTCTATGGCTTCTCAGACGCGTCAAATTTGATGCAAAGTTTTGTTTTGACTTTCGCCGTTGTCAAACTCAAGTTCCCGTGTGATAATATTTCCTGATCAGACACACATTTGTACACGCCAATGGCAAAGTACGAGTACGGCGCAAACAAAATGAGTTGATAGACTTTCTTGGCGGTAGGGTAAACTCTTCATGCTGGTGCAGGTGGACTTCTCGCCTCAGGATGGTTATGTTAACTTATATGGGACATCAGATAACGCAATTGGGATATCCTTGACGACCATTGAAATCGCAATTCAGTCCTCTTACTGCAATAGTTAGAGACGGGAAAGGATGGGGGGCAAGGAATGGGAAGGAATTCGCCCATGGCCTTTTGAAGGAAGCATCCCGGCATTTGCCTGGAGTGATTTGGGAAACCACGGAAAACCCAAATCTGGATGCCCGGATGGGGATTCGAACCGCCGTCCTCCCGAATGCGAGGCCAGAACGCTAACCGTTACACCACCACGTTCGGTACCATCGCTCTAGAATTGCATCAGAATAAATGTGAAAGCAACCCAACGAACTTGCTTCCTTGGCCATCAAGAGCATTTGGGATGCTATCTATGTTTAAATTCCTAATCGCCCTTCCTTTCAAGTTTTCGTGAACTGTAGGGGAGAGATCAGGGGTAGTGTGTCGGCATGGTAGTGTATTGTCGATTTCATGCCGAAACCAGTCACTCCTTGCAGCAGCGAAATGTGGAGCTACGCAAGTATCGGGTATGAAATGGATTTGATCCAGCACTGCATTGTCCACGCAGGGAGCTACTTCCGGAAATTACATAATTCACGACACATTCTTGACACTGTGAATGGAGGAATGTTGAATCCATGAACAATTTCTTAAATGGAATGACCAATGCGTCTAGCACCAACTACCATTCCGTGTTCAAAGTTTCATGTCGTGTGGTCATAATCACGACTCACGAGAGTACAAATGCACTGCACCGCGCATTTATACGTTTCATCCGTAGTAGCTACCGCCATCTGGATATTTGAATCTTCCATACCAAGACAATTGACACTTCATTGTATTTGAGAAACGAATCGTCTGTCGCCAGATCTTTAAAGGTTTTGCAATGCTAGTTGTAGGATGTTGAAAAGAAAAAGAAGTAGTGATCATTTGTATAAAATTTTCTGGAGTCTCCCACCGGAGAGCAACTTCGAAAAGTCTCATCGAATCGACGCGGTCCTTGGGTGGGAGACCCGAGAACATTTTATCCGGTTTATATACCAGGATAGCCTCATTTTTATTTTTCTAACAAAAAGAGGAGTGATATGTGGGGCTGCTATTGGTCCTTCCTCCAATAGTAACGTACCATTCAGCTACTATGGGGCCTAGCGTCAGAGAATCGGGCTGGTCTGTGGGCAAGCTATGTACCGAGAAGTCTGTCAGTCCTACGAGTTGCCGAGATGCCATAGTGGAATTTCCTTGCCTAACGTTAGATAGTGCAGGTTTACGTCTGAATACATCTGGGCCAATTGTCGCATAGATAACTCAGATTTAACCATTAGCAATGTTAATTAGTGGAAGAGTGTGAAAGTTTGTTTGGATAAAGAATACTAGCAGGTTGCGCGCCTATTATCAGGGAGACATGTGATTGTGCTGTTCGAAAAGTGATGTTGCGAGAGATTCTAATAGGCTGTAAATTTCCGCTCACTTGAACTATGTATTGTCTTTAAAGAGCAGTGAAGGAACTTCTGAGAAATAATATTTTTGTTATTTCCGTCGTCGTTCGCCGATGAATTCTTACCTGTACAAATTTGGAACGTAAGTGATTAGAACTTAAGTTAGCTCTGTTGGCATCGATGAAGAAGAATACTAGACATACATTTTGTTCTTTGTATTCTCCCTGACGCTCCTAATAGAGGACGTGCATGCGACAATTTTTTCCCCTTAATTTCACTACTGCCCTAGGTTACGACAATGGGTGCTGCAAAATAATGTTTGAAGGGGCGGCAATCTCAAAGTTGTTGCCCAGGTTCATAGACCCGTGATAGTCCGTGTACCAACAGATCAAATTATATAATAAAAAGAAACCAAAACTCACGAAAACAAAACTAAACCAATGAATATGTAATGATTATAACATTACACAAACAAGCTTCCGAATGACACGTTGCTTGGGTATATTGCAGCCGTGTTGAAACTTTCCGGAAAGTTCGATTTAAAAATGTAGTCTCTGGTTTGCGGCGTGACCCCTGAGGGAGATGACGTGCACATGAAAAATAAATGTGTGGACGTGATGAATGTTTTACGTGGGGCATGATCAGTCCTTGTCAGAATCCACTTGTTTGAACTTTGGCCGTTCAGACCAAGCTCTCGTCCACACGCACTGCCGTCCAGGGAACGAAGTAAATAAAAACAAAACCATCTTACTTCTGTCCAAGGTGAAACGAGTAACTAAACGATATACAGACTAATTTTGTACCGTATACTTGAAACAACAAACTAAAAATGTTCATACTGTTAGCCGGACTCGAATCGGTGATTTGTGTAACTGGAGGCTAACCTTTTAGATGTCTGAGTCGGTGGTATAATGTCTAAGCATGCAAGGAATACTCTTAGCTATCACCTGGACAATTAGCACCTTTTATTTATCGGCTTCAAAAAGGAAGAGTTTCTCAATTCGACCCGTTTGCTCCCTATAGTGTATGTACACTATTTACTCCGAAACTATTCCAACGATTTGAGTCGATATGTCCTTAGGTGAAAGAGGATGCTTTTTAACTGGTTCCATTTAACCTTGTTTTTTTTTTAATTTAACTAAAACCAAACTATAAGTATTTTTTATGTATTAGTCTTTCTTTGTACACTACTATAGAATTATCACAACCATGCCAAATTTCGATTTTGAGTCTTCCTTTACTCGCGGTGTTTTGTGATTCGTTATTGCTGTTTTTTTATGTGCGTGATTGATTACGGTATATTATTCGTATTCCGTGAGTAGTTCGGCAAGAAAACTCAGTTATCGTGGTATCAAAATGTCATATAGGGACTATCCAATTATTCTTATTATAAACGGATTGGCAGTTTTGTAAAACAATCCCGGTTAAATCAGAAAACTGTGTTCTCATATTCAATAGTGCTTGAAAGTTTATCGATTGTCTGTTTACATAACAAAAATAAATATCAGAGGTATTCTACTGATCTACTGAATTAATCTGACTGTGAATAGTCGAAAGTTTAATGCCGGGGTAATAAAGCTTTTATCGATTTTGATTGTACGAAAACACCACTAAGAAGGTGTTTTATTTCTCAACAAATTCCCTTTTGTCTACGTTTAATAATAAAAAAATGCTAAACTGATGTTTTCCGTCTTAGATATATATTAGGGACTACCGGTCAGAAGTGGAAACTTAAAACTATTAATATCAAACGCACAACGCGTCATACTTGCAGCTACAGATATACTAAATAATAAGAACTCTGTGTGCTCGTAATGACCTGGTGACAGGGTTTCTGTTGGCTGCACTTTCCGCCCGTGTCTTAGCCGCCTTAACCTAATCCGGTAGTGCTTCAACCTACAGTTTAACCTGGAATCTGAACCACGGAGGCGTTCTAGCATAATTCACATTACACAGGAAGCGATGCCAAGGGTGAATGTCGGATTAATGGTCTATTAAAATCCACACCGAAACAGAGATTTTAACCGGGGACCTATCATTCGCCAGTCAGACACCTTTGCCACTGAGCCACGAGACTGCAACCACATACTGTTGACAATAGCTTGTCGGTAATGCGAGCTCATAAGGTTTTACCCATTCAAAAATCGCCCCACGCTTCTAAAGAAGTTCTCACTTCAAAACTAAAAATCTAACTTAGTCCAAAATTCGACGGTTCGTCGAATCTTCCAGAATAAGACGTGCCGAAATATTGTATCAGAGGCTTGAAGGCCAATTCCTTTGTTCAGGGGCCTACAGTGTAACATGGAACCAGAACCACGGAATGTCCCGGCTCATATTTGACTAAATACAACTCCTAAAAATTCCTGTTCACGGCGGGTTTGAACCCGCGACCGGAGAGAGAACTTTTGGAAATAAGCGCCTTAACCGATTAGCTGCCAGACCGCCTTGTTTTGAAGTATACGTGTGCTAACTACTATTAAATCGAATAACAACTGTGGGTTTGTATGAACAATGGTGACAGAAATTAAGGTGAGGGGGGAAGGAGGAGACGGTTTAGGTTTCTGTAAATCAAACGTAAACAGAGTTTCTGATTTTATTTTAAAGTATACGAATGCGAAGTTCTTTCAAAATTTGATAAGAACAGTGTGATTGATGAAGATTTTGCGAAAAGCGTCCAATGCGCATATCATACGCGCAACAGGTGGCGTGATAATGACGCGCGCAACTTGTGGCATCCTGGTGACGGTGACGTCACGAATTCACAGATTTACTTCCCTGCAAAATCGCATAACGGGCTTATAGAAGTTTTCACTTCAAAAATCCGTTCAGGAATAGACAGCTTAACGTTTACTACTCTCACTGTTGAGACGGATGCTCTTATTTTCTCCATTTGATCTGTTTTATTTGTTTACGTTATACATTACCCCTTATACATTTAAAACTTAATAGTACAGTTATGTACATAGTACAATCTTCTTTAGGCTCCATTGTTTCAAATCAAATCAAATTAAATTAAATTGCAATGGGTTTTAACGTCACATTTGAGAACCTTAGACTCAGCCGTGGTTCACGTTAAATTTACAGACATGTACAGGACTGAGAAGAAATTCCAATCAGATCATTCGGAGGATATTATCTATCAAAGAAAAAGAAATATTCAGGTAAATCGCTGTATGAAAATGAAAATTTATCATTTTGTTTGTCTTTGCTGAAGTCGAGCGTATTCTATTTCATCCGCGAGATAGATTAACGATAGTGTATTTTCGTATTAATCGGTGTACATATATATTTTTTTAAACTTACGTTCTCCTTTTTGACGTCGGTTAATGAAAATAGGACTTACATTCAGTAGAACACAGCAACATTAAAATTTCTTGCAATGAGCATGTTGTGACACCTCTCATCAGCATAGAACACCGAGCATGACATGTCTCGAACTATTAGCTCACATTTTCTTTCTTCTATTGATGGCATTTCAATTTCCTCTATACAGCAAAAAGATGTCATAATAAATTTTAACATCAATATATACGTAGATTAACAGAAAATTGCTTTAAATTGGAAATAATGTTTTGTATCAATCGACATATATGTTAACAGCACAATGACATTGAATCTGGAACTCAAAGATAATACACGATAAAGTTAAAACACCATTAAGATGTAGAAACGATTTTCATCAAAGATACCACATTCACACTTTACCGCTGGGTGTCAATTTCCGGATATGTTAAAATTTAGTTTGTAGGTTTCACGTTAACATAGGCCAGAGAATAATTGTTGTCTCGGGCAAGTTGGGGGGGGGGACACTAACACACATTATTATTATGTCATTAGAGAGAATTAAAAGATTAAAACAATAAAACATTGAACCTTTATATTGTTTTTTCCATGAATTTCATTATTTCTTTGTAGATGGTAACGTCTTCTAAGACCATGAGACATGTTACGTTTAGTGGTAGTTGTAACCTTAACCCAACAAATTCTTGTATGAACTGCGTACACTTTCACCACTCCTTACAGTAAAAAATAAAATAAATAAGGTGGTTTGGTTCAGTTTCGCTAGTTAGTACATCGCAAGTGCAAATGGATGTGTTCAGTAGGCCTATATTAATGCGGTGCAGGTGTTTGGGGAAGCATCCGTGATTGAATTTCAGTCTCACAATGGTGACAATCATTTTTCTTTATATATATTTTGTTTGGTGCCACTGCACCTTAGGGATTGTCGGATGAATCATTCGATAATGTTACCCTTTCCTTTTGGTAGTGTCTTCGTACGATGTATCCCATAGTTGTTTTTCTTTACTGCGCACGTTGGAGAGGAGGTCAGTCGTCTTGTTAAGGAGATATGTTGTGCCTTTGGTGGTTGCCGACTTTGCCAGATGATTTGCACTTTCGTTCCACGTGAGCGCTTTAACACATATGAAAATAATCAGTTTTCCTCTTCATCTAACTCCATGAGGATCTCAAGGATGTTGTATGATAAGTGGCATCTCCGCGCATTACTATTGAGATTCAAGGTGACTTCGAGAGTCTGATAGTATAGCCACTGTTTTGGTGCTGGTACTCCTGGCACATTGTGATACCTTGAGGATAGCAACCATTTCGGCGGTGAATATCGATGCTTCGCTGTGGAGTGTATAGGCTGATTCGATTCGCGCATGAATTTCCACAAAGGCACAGCCTACCTTACTTTCGCGTATGAAGCAGACCACTGTCGCTCAAAAGAAGCAATCAGACCAGCTGTTCCCTTCCTCAGTGAGCTTGACTAGTGCGAAGGCTGTCTCGCATTCCGTCACAGTCGCTTGCATCTCTAAAATGGACAGTTGTAAATTAATGGAAACGTTAATGTATCCACGGAAACGCCGGATACTCGGTTTGTGTCAATTCACAAATCCTGCACGGAAGATATAAGTTCTCAATATGCATGTGTTATTTTTCATAGAACAGTCTAAGAACATGATGCTGATTTATTTCCATTTGAACCCTTAATCATCGACATACGAGAGTAATTTTTATCAGGACTGGTAACTGAAGCCACAGAATCCAAGTGTAGGGCTGTATATTTCAATTTCCCATTTTTCTCTCAGGCTAATTTCCGTGTTTCGGATGCTGGAATTGTCCTGCAATTCATCCGCATGACATTGTGGTATTAGGCCTTTTCTCAGTTACTTTGAATTTCACTTTTTTCGTGTTGGAATTCATATCGTCGGTATCAGTACGCTGTGGAATGAATGAATTGATATTTCCAATACATTCTCTTTAATTTGTGGTAGAATATTGCTTATTGTCGTTTACAATTAAAAAAACCTCGCTCAGAACAAATTTTCTTTTGTCCTTGCAACAAAAAGTATATAAACCATGTTCCTACCTGCGAAGATCTGATTACAACGAATAATAAGTGTGATTTAATTAATCATAATTATAAAAATTCCAAATCTGTTAGAGCACTTTTCAAAAAAGAAAAAAATCACATAAGTAGTGAATCTGCTCAGCTGATGGATGCAAATTGTATTTGGTGTCATTAAAAATCTTATTATCGCTTTAAATTTGCCGTTATGAATAGTGTTGGAAGATACTACTGCGATTACCAACATAACAGAATTTTTCACTTATAATGTCGCTTCAGGTATAGACGCTTAACGACAGCTTTCATTAATGGAGTTAGTAATGAAAATGTGCGCATTTAAAGAGATGCTTATAAAATTAGAATCAATGGATGCTAGTGCACAATATTTGTTGAGGTTATAAAAGATTTTGTTGTTTTCGCAGCCGTCATAATAATATAAAAAATGGCTTACGGGATTAAAGCTGCGTTGAAATACTCCTTTTCGACCAAGGCTTAGGTCTTCAAGGGCCGTCTTCCGAATCTGCTACAGACTTGTATCTGCTGGAGACTGGCGTGGTTAGTTGTTTAAGTATTTTTAATTTAGACTTTTAGCAAAGAATCTGTACACACAAAAACTTTTGCGCGAAAGTAAAATCTACTTCAAAGCATCACACAAGAACCTACTTAAAATGCATTAAAATAATTTTTATGGAACTTTCCTCTCGACAGACGGTGTTAATTAGTATAAACTCTCGAAATATTGTAATAACCAGAATAGCTAATTCGCCTCCTCGTAGTACACCTTCGTTATGCCTAAATGGACTATCTAGAAACTGCGTATAATTTCTAGATCTCCTGTTCATTACAAATCACAGTAACCGAACTAGAATACCCGATTAAAAGTTCTTGTACAATGCCTTGTTATTATTATTTTTTATTAAGATTTCTTTATGTATATGTACCAAATTCCTTTATAACGTAATCAATTACACTAAATCCAAAATTGGAATTTTGATTATTTACTAAATAGTTATCAATAAATATATTTTTAAGCATTGTTGTAAAAGGAATGTGGTTAAGCTGAAGTTAACATTAGCGAATAAACAGAAACATTCGCAAATGCTCGGTCTAAAGTCAATGGGAATGTTAACGAAACCTTTTTTTTAGAATTATGACTTTTCGCAGCATTCCTTGTATAGTTTCTGAGTTAAAATTGTTTCGTTTGTTTGGGTAAGGTACCATTTGTGTCTTTTTTGGTGTTTATTTTATTGATTTTTAATTTTCTTTAGTGTGGCTGTTATTAAGATGGAAAGGGATTGAGTCGTCCCACGAACACTAGGCGTAGTGATTAAAAATATTCGGCCACTTGAGGACCTAGACGTCAATGCTTTTAAAGAAAATACTTTCATAGCTCCCAATAAACAGCTTAAGCACTATCGCATCACTTGAAAAACACCAGTATTAACATTTGTGAAAAATTATTTCTGATGAACTCGTAGGAAAGTCTTAGACTGGCGCCAAGATTTTGTTTGGCAGATTGTTTCTTAGCCCGCTCTCCGTCGGTGGGCACAGAGTATTCCTTCAAGCGGAGGGGCTTATCGATAGACACTTCCTCGACAAGTATGCTTCATCCTCAACGTTTCCTCTCATTCTCTGGTTCTTTGGTGGGAGAGCAAAGGGAGAGATTCCTGGATATCACCAACTGACAGGCTGGCATGTGCCGGGATCGAGAACAGACAGGCATCCTTTTGACATAATACGTGGGGTAATATCTTTCTCGACCGCACGGGATGAACGATCTCTATGATTCAATAGCTCTCTCTGTATTATGCGTAAATCTACTCAGAGATTTGTAAATTCTGATAATCTTTAAAGAATGCTTGTCATATCAGATAAACAAGGTAAATTCATATTTAATAAATGCAATCAGTTATAAACGCATTTTCATTGTATCCTGTTCAATCCAGAAACTGACCCTAATTTACGAATATTAACGTGTGGTAAAAAAAAAAAATTTTAGCCCAACACCTCAGTTTGACACTTCGAAAAAGGTACAATAATGAGGAAACTTAGATAATTTTTTTATTTCAGGATAAGGAACTGTAAATATTGTTTATTTATCCATAAATACTCTCAAAACTTAAAAGTAGTGTAAACATAGTTTAGTTATATTTTCTTTGTTGTTGTTGAGTTTAAGTTCATAAATTCCTCGAAATGATCTATCTACAAATATTTACACAGTAATCTCCATTGCTGATACTATATATATATTATTTATTTTATTTTATGCGAATAGACCTATACAGATCACGCAAAAAGTAGTCATTTTCTGAGTTTTTTTTTTTTTTTTTTTTTTTTTTTTTTTTGCCATTCCAGTATTCTCGCATCCATTTACTGAAGGCAAGTTTTCTCTCTTCTGTCCATGTTGTGCCGGTCGTCTTGGCTTTGATTTCTGGCACGACTACCCAGTCGTGTATTTTTTGTCTGAAGATTTTACGATCTAGGATTTCCGAACTCTTGATTTTAGCTTTTTCCAGGTCTTGTCTTATTTGATCGAACCAACTGTTTGGCATTTTTAATGGTTTCATGTGTTTGAATATCTGCTTAGTTAATCTGTGATCTGGCATCCTGTAGATGTGACGTAGAATTTTAGTCTGCGTTTTCTGATGTCGTTCGCTATGTTTGAGTGGGACTCTACTGTTTTGTTTGACTTCAGTCTGCAGCCTTCTTCAGTTTTGGTTGGTCCAATAATTTTTCTGATTATTCTTCGTTCTTCTTTTTGGATGTTCTCGATATCCCTCTTAGCGTTTAGTGTGAGTGTTTCTGTGGTGTATACAGCGTTGGGTTTAACAACTGTATTGTAGTGTCTAATTTTTGATTGAATTCCTATGTTCTTTTTGTTGTAGATGTTGCAGGTCTGCCCGAAAGCCTTTTTCATTTTGTTGAGTCTGTTTTGTTGTGCCTTCTTTTCGAGTCCTGTTGGAATCATAATTTCGCCTAAGTATTTAAACTCGGCGACACTGTTGATTTTTCCATATTTTGTGTCCAGTGTTTTACGTTCAGTTTGTGTGCCAAGAGAAACCGTTTTCTCAAAGAAGATTTTTAGTCCCATTTTTTCTGCTAATTCTTTGAGGGATTCTATTTGTTTGATGTCTTGTTGTTCACTTTCTGACGGAATAGCCAGATCATCTGCTAAGGCCAAGCAGGAGATAGTTTCTGCCTAGTTTTAGTGGGGTTTTCGTTTTCCTCCCATTCTCTAATGACTTTGTCCAGGGCTGTATTAGATAAGATTGGCGAGAGACCATCACCCTGTCTAACGCCAGTTTTTGTTTCGAATGGAGAGTTCCCCCATGAATTTTACTTTGTTTGTGGTGTTGGTGAGTGTCTGTTTGATTAATTCTCTTGATTTATTGTCCAGACCATAATCCCTTAGGATGTTGAGTAGGCTTTTCCTGTCGATGGAATCATACGTCTTCTTGAAGTCTACAAAGGTACATATGGTTTTGTTGTACCTGATTGATCTGTATTTTAGGTTGAAGATTTGTTCTGCGCACGATCTGTTAGGTCTGAAGCCTGCTTGGTATTCGCCAATTTTGTGTTCGATTTGTTCTTGTACTCTTTTGCAGAGACAAGCAGAGAGAATTTCGTAAGGGACTGATATTAGAGATATTCCTCTGTAGTTGTTCACATTGGTGCGGTCACCTTTTTTGTGAAGGGGAAGTATGAGAGCGCACTTCCAGTCTTTCGGGATTTCGTTTGTCTCCCAACAATGTCCGATGATTTGGTTAGTTCTTGGAGTGAACTCTGGCCTAGATTTTTCAGGAATTCCGCCACTAAGCCATTTTCTCCTCATTCCTTCCCATTTTTGAGTTTCTGAATATTCTCCCTGATTTCTTCTAGTGTTGGTGCTGGTGAATCTGGATTAATTTCTCCTGATTGTTCTGAGAACCCTTCAGCTGGTTCTGGGCAATTTAGCAGTTGCTCAAAGTAGGTAGCGAGGAGTTCACGGTTTTCTCTGTTGTTTAGAGCCAATTTTCCATTTGCGTTTTTAAAGGCTACCACTACTTTTTAGTTGTTCTGCATACAGCTTTCTAAATTCCTCTACACCGTAGTAGATTCTAGTGTGTTCAGGTCGCCAGTCTGGTTAGCTATGCTAAATGAATTGTGCATTCAATCAAAGTCAAAGGACAAATATGTGAGGTAGATAGAAGTACACACGCAAGTCGCCAATCACAGATCACAAAAGTTTTTATTCCACTTCACATACATTCACCGAAAGCTGGTCACCAGACATTATAGTTTCATCACCGAAGATATCAGGTTTCGTGCATAAAAGATTAAAAAAATAGGTGAATAATAGCCTGAAGTTCAATAAAACAGTTTATGCAATGCAGTTCTGTTTTTCGCACTCGCAGAATTCAGAAAATCGTCGACCGCAGGTTATATTCTCTCACACTGGCACGAGAACTATGCCTGATGTTCCACATATGGGAAGCTCACTCTCCACGCAGTACTTCACTCTACGTCCAGGAAGTAATATCGCGATTTTAACGGATTGCGGCACATATGTCTAAACTCGCGACCATCTTAGCACATCCGTTTTTACTGTATTCTTGCGCGTGACTGACTTGTACAACTCCAGAGATATTCTTAAACCATCTCTGCGATCTCATGTGCCTACCACCTCACAAATACACGTAATTCTCACAGTGTCGTTACAAGTTGTGTTACATGTTTTGCGATTTTCTTTAACGGGTGGAGATTTTGTCACGCTTGCTTATTACATGTAATGATGTAATGGGCATTAACGAATTGTAATGTGTGGTTTGCAGCCGAAAGGTTGATTGAATCGTATCTTTGGAAGAGTATTTATTACACCTACTTTCAGAGGAAGTACTGTCTGTTCCTTTCCTCCTGTGTTTCTATATATTGTATGTGTATAGATGAATTCGAAGAATGTTGTGGATTGCGTATATGCTAATGAAACAAGATAAAGCGTTAAACTAGACCATTTCAGACTAAGAACACCAACAGCGCTTACAATCTTTTGTCACCATAGGTAAATATGTGAGGTTCGAGGTTTAACACAGGCTTTTGGTACACAATCTAATGATTAGGAGTTTTGCACCATCATCTTTCCCAACTTAGTTTCTAAACCCACAGGCGTAATATAGTGTAAAGCGCCAGACACCAACCTGCCCAAAGTAAAAATAAATTCATATGGTCTCATAATCTGGTGACAAAGTTTCAATTTGACGTGCGTTGCGCAATTGTAGTGTCTGGACCTACAGTTTAAGGTGTAGTCCGAAACAAGAAGCGTTCTAATGTATTCATACGATCAAAACAAAAGTCAGTAAGAATTCGTGGTCCAGAAATATACAGGAGAACCCCTTAACCACTGGGCTGTTAGACCCTCTCAGAACGTAAAATTTGGTCATACTGTAAAACCCTGTTGACTAATGAAATAAAATAATGAATCAGATGAAAAAAAACTTAACGACGCATGGCTGACTATGTTCTTTTATTTTTTTCTTACGCTTTTCTTGACTAGAATGTTGCGATCACAAAAAATATTAAGTTAGAATATTATTAGTCATCATGAGTCATAAGCGAGTCATATGACATATTTCTGTAATTAGTAGATCAATGAAAAACAGATGTATGTTTTAATCGAATTTATTCAAACTTAAGAATGGTGAAATTTATGCAAACATTAAATTATTTTATTAACATTTGAACAATTACACCTTGCCTAATGCTTTTATTTTAATCAGTTAGAGGAATTTTAGACTTCTCAGGTTTCGTTTACTGGATAATACTGATTGGATAAGTTTTCATCACGAAGGAAGTTTTACCGTTGTCAGCAGATTGCGAGGTCACATGACACTCGCAAACCAGACCAGCGCCGCAGGAGTCGTCCTCACAGCAGACAGCCGCAGCCTCACCCAAGTCTCATACATTTTTATTTATCTGCTTAACGTTTCTCTAACAGCGAGGTCTTTAGAGAAGGGAAGGGGGGCAAGGAATGGGAAGGAATTCGGCCATGGCCTTTTGAAGGAAGCATCCCGGCATTTGCCTGGAGTGATTTGGGAAACCATGGAAAACCCAAATCTGGATGCCCGGACGGGGATTCGAACCGCCGTCCTCCCGAATATTAGGCCAGAACGCTAACCGTTACACCACCACGCTCGGTCCAAGTCTCATACTGTCGAGACTGGGTGGTGAGGTCTCCTTGAAGGTTACTTGCTGCTGCAGCAGGTTAGAATGTCCCTCCATCCGTTCTTCTGTTCTCTTCGAATGTAACTCGGCGAATCACATAATAGTTGATGACGTTTCCCAACTACCAGCTACCACATTATAATTCCATAATTAACATAATTGGCCCTAATGGGCGCTATCTGTCTTAAATGAAGCTGTCTCTCTACAGTGAAATATGCGTCTTATTCGAAATTAACCTCACAGCATTGCTAGCTGTATATAATGTACCTGTAGTAGTAGTTGCTGTTGTTGTTGGGGCTTAAGGCGGGGTCATTAGCGCCCTAACAACAACCGTCTTAGTATTGTGGTTTAAAATTCTCAACATTACAATCTGAATGACTGACTGTAAGACGCAAAATTAAATAAAATACTAAAATGGTGGCTGTAGAGGGGCCATCAAAACCACAAATTTTGTAAACCATGTCTGGTGGCTGTAAAGAGGCCAACCAGATTTAAAACCTTAAAACTAGTAGTTAAAACAGTAACTATGCACATGGATGAGTGGTTGTAAAATGGCCACTCATCGACATTATAACTTAGGCCGGTCTTCCCAAAAGATATTGGATAAGACCGGCCAATAAAATAAATTTTAAAACATTATCCACATTACTAGTGTCATTATTTAAAATAAGGGACAGATCATTGGCTAGGCCTACGTCTGCCCCTAAATAAAAAATAAAACACAATCAGTTAAAATGTGGCGAACCGTCAAAGGTACAGGGTTTGTCCGGAAAGTAATAGGACTGATTTTTTTCCGCCGCGATTGTACTTCAGAGCGTGCGCGTACCGACTGGATTCGGTAGAGGGGGTTCCTAGCTAACAATCGAGCGGCTGGTCAATTGTCTCCGAGCACCTGGAGAGTCAGGACAGGCATTTTCGCGCGACGTGTTTCTGTGAGTTGTGCAAGCCGAAAATGCAGCGTTCGTTAGAGCAGAGGTACGCGATTAAATTCTGTGTGAAACTCGGTAAATCTGCGACAGAGACGTTTGATATGATCAAGCAGGCTTACCCAGATGTTGCTTTAGCAAGAAGTGTTGTGTTTCGGTGGCACCAGGCCTTTTTGGAGGGCCGGGAAGAGGTCGCCGATGAAGACCGTGCTGGAAGACCTTCGACTTCGACAAACACCGACAATGTGACTCGAGTGCGCAAAGTTTTGAACACAGACCGTCGACTAAGTATTCGTTTAATTGCCCAGATGTTAAATTTACCAAAATCTGTGGTTCATGACATTGTGACGGAGCATTTGAACATGCGCAAGGTGTGCGCGAAGATGGTCCCAAAAGTGCTCACTGACGACCAGAAATTGCGGCGAGTGGAAATGTGCCAAGAAAATTTGAACATGTGTGAAAGTGACCCCCAATTTTTTAATAACGTAATCACAGGTGACGAATCATGGATCTTTGAGTATGATCCCGAGACAAAGAGGCAATCTTCCGAGTGGCACACGCCGGCGTCTCCTCGCCCAAAAAAGGGAAGAATGAGCAAATCCAAAGTGAAAACGATGCTCATTGTCTTTTTTGACATCAAAGGCATCGTCCACCATGAATTTGTTCCTCCTGGACAAACCGTCAACGCCAAGTTTTATGTGGAAGTGCTCAAGAGACTCAAACGAAGGGTCAATCGGGTCCGACAAGACATCGCAGCCGACTGGAAGTTGCACCACGACAACGCCCCGGCTCACACCGCCTTTCTTGTGAACAGCTACCTGACTAAGGCCGGCATTCCAACGCTTCCGCAGCCGCTCTACAGCCCAGATGTGGCTCCCCCGGACTTTTTTTTGTTTCCTCGCCTGAAAAGGCCGATGAAAGGCAAGCATTTTGAGACGACAGAGGGGATCCAAGCAGCATGCACCGCGGCTCTCAAGGCTATTCCGGAGAATGCCTTCCGTGACGCCTTCAATGCTTGGAAATCGCGTAGGCAGCGCTGCATCGACGCAGAAGGAGCCTATTTTGAAAGTTTCTAAAGAATTGTAACGATTGGGTCAATAAAATTTTTTAAATCGACTCAGTCCTATTACTTTCCGGACAAACCCTGTATGTCACAAGCATCATATTCCTGTGGGTCATGCCGCCGAAGAAGAAAGCTATGCATCAGAGGATAGGGCCCTATACTGAGGCTTGTAAGGAGAACCTCGTCCCTCCTCGCCCGCAGGAAGGAACGGTCGGTTTGACCAGCCGGAGCTTATTATGCTCGACTTCCAGCCACTGCCTCCGCAATGTTTCAAACACGGTATTTTTCACCGCCGAGGCAAGATCTGACTTAGGGAACGGATCGAAAATAATTCTGACCTTGACGCAGGCTAACTTGGCAGTTTCATCAGCTGCCTCGTTCCCCCTGATTCCCACATGGCCCGTATAATGTACAGTCGGGGACACAATTCGCGAGACCCCTCACCATTCGATTATGCTTCGTTCTACACAGGAAAACCGCATGGGACAGCATAACTGGTAGGTGGTACACTAATTTCATGGTAAAATAGACCTCTCATACTCAGCACTTTACCCAAGACTAAAAAAATGAGCCCACGCAGCAAGAAACTCGCAGACGCTCGGAGGCAAAGTTCGGATTTCTACAGTAAAAATAACCACGAATATCATCATTTAGGTCACAATTATTATTGAAATAATTAAATCGATTGATTATAGATGAATGATAACAATTTTTTCGTAATTTTAATACCCATTGCGTATTTTTTTTTCTTTCTTTTCTTTTTCCCTCGAATAAACAGTTGACAATTCGCTAGCAAACGCAATTGTATGAAGAATACCGAAAAGAATCACAAAATTACGCACGAAAAACCAATAAGAGAGAGAGTTAATGGACATACTTACACTTTCTAGCGCTGCAGCGTTGTAGAAAAAATACACACAAAGGTTAAGGGTAAGCAGATAGAACATTTACGAAATAACTCTAAATGGTAAACTAAGTCAAGAAATATAAATAAACTATTTCGAGAAAATTAAATGGTTCGGAATATTAACACCTTAATTTTGTTTCAACCGTATCGTATTTAGAAGGTAAGCTCAACTTGATCGCAGTAGTAACAGTTTTAGTGGCAATAATAATAATTAAGAACAGTAAAGAAATAAATAAATCCGTCTGCAATGTGAATTAGCGGTTCCACATTTTAAATCTGAAAGATGGAAGTAGGAAAACTCCCATATCTCTCTTTGTTTCTAACTAACACTGATACTTCTATAAAATTTTCTGTCAACCATTACTTCCTGACTTCCAAGCCCGATGGGTTATAGGTAACATTGTTGCCAGACATTCGGGAGGACGTGTATTCAAACCTCGTCGGGCATCCAATTTCAGTATTCCATGGTTTTCGTAAATCTCTCCAGATGAACTCCGGAAAAGTTCCTTCAAAAAGCCATAGCTGAAATTTTTAACCGATCCTAGTTTCCAATACTATCAGGATTATGTGGTAACACTCTAAACCCGCTTTCGGAAGGTCGTAGGTTCGAATCCCCATCTGGCCATCCAGGTAAGCGTTTTAGATGGTTTCCCCAAATCACTCCATGCGAATGCCAGGATGGTTCCTTCAAAAGGCCATCGGCGAATTCCTCCCCATTACTTGCCCCAGTCCTTTCCTGCCTATAATGACTTCGATGAATGTAAAGCTAGAAGCAAAAAATAATTTCTCAAATAAAAATAATTACATCTCTGTGGTGTGTTTTGGACCTTTGAAACAAATTTAAACGAAAGCACGATGAAGATCATAAAATTCAGTAAAACATTATACAACAACAGAACACTAAATAAAAAACAGGATCAAATTGAGCAGATATAGAAAGAGATTTCTATTATTTATAAAGGAGGTTACAACTGATGGCCAACATACAAGGGGAAAAAAAAAAAACCTTGTTTAACAAAGAGAAGTGGCAGAAAATAAAATAGAAGTGAATTAAAAATTCAATGGAAAAGTAAATGCGAAATAGACACTTGTCAATATGATGAGTATTAATGGTGTTTGAGAGACAATATCGTATAAAGAAGTAACACGATGAAGAATTACATTATAAGACATTGTAAGGATTGTTTAATTTGTTAGTTGAAGCAATTGAGGTGCAGATCGGTAGAGGAAGATCAAGATTGCAACCAACACATGTAGCAGATAAATTGAGTTCTTCGATTGTGATACGATTATGGACATCAATATGCCTAAGCAGTGGAATTGTTCGTTCATCAACTTTCTATAAATATTTACTTGAAAAAGCGCCTACTAAATTGCATACCTCCATAGTCAATTTTCTCCCGCTTTTCACTTACTCTCCTGTCTCCGACGTTATTTCCTAACCACAAAACCCTTCGTGCAGGAAAAACAGAGAATTGCATCAAATTACTTGATGCAACAAAATCTTCTCGGGTGTCCAGCCGGATGGTGGTGTAAAAACACGTCGTTTCGACAGCTGACTCTGCTGTCTTCATCAGGTATCTGTAGTTGTTGTCAGCAGAGACAGTCAGCTGAGAACAAGTACAGATACCTGATGAAGACAGCAAAGTCAGCTGTCGAAACGTCTTGTTTTTACACCACCATCCGGCTGGACACCCGAGAAGATTTTGTTGCATCGATACGCCGGGAAAGTCTCCACTCACACAAATTAGTTGATGTTTGATAGAGATATCATTACTAGAATATCATGGCATACATATGTAAAGAAAAATTTAAATCGTTGACATTCTGATGATTGTGGGTGCAAACATTGGTATTTCCATTTCCCTCTTCACTTTTAAATACTTTTCAGTAATCACAGAAGCCGGTTGCCAGGGTGGTTCCTAAACAGTATTCGTAACAATTATACTTCCGTTCCTCTCTTACAATTCAATCAAGACACGTTGCTAATCATCAGTTTCAAGAACGAGGACTGGGCTCTTGGAACGCGAGGGAATTCGGCCATGTCCTTTTAAAGAAACCATCCTGCCATTGTCCTGGAGTGATTTGGGAAAACCATGAAAACCCAAATCTTGGTGGTCCTCCCAAATGTGAGGTCAGAGATGAATAACAAAACATCAAGGAGAATCCCCATCGCAGGAGAATTACGGCTGTGTAACACCTTGAACAGACTACAATAGAATATAGCCCAAATACAAAAATTAAGAAAAGTAACCTAAACATTTTATTGTCAAGGTAAATTTTTCCACTAACTAGGACCACAGAAAATTCGTGATGCAAGTGATCGAGTAGACTTGTTTGATAGGTCACTTAGACTTCAATAGAAACGAAATCAACCATTCAGATTGCCCTCAGGCATCTCAAGGTTAAATCGAAATTTGTTTTTCGGGTGGTGTGTTGATAATGCCTGATGAACGACACGTTACTGAATGTACGCTTGAACTACTGCTTGCCAGAAAATTTAGTCTGCTACTCAGTCATTCCCGTAGCAATTCATCCCAAGTTATCTCGCTTCTGCTCGAACGAACATAAAAAGTGGTTAGGTCTCTGTCAGCGGAGTCGCCAGGAAGTCATAGACTTGGTGATCGGCCTTTTGCGCCCCTTAGATGCATAATGCAACTCTTCTCTGTGCGCGGACAGCGGGGAGGTGATTGTGAGCCGACTATTGGAGCTACCCCTGTGTGGGGGTCACTCCTTTGTCTCACACAACCTGCTGCGATCGACCGGCACACCGGGCGGCCTGCAGCCGGAAGTAATGCGGTGCTCGCCGTCATGAAATAAGAATGGCTGGCCGACCGCTTTGATCTGCTCCCAAGGCAACGAAGCCTGCCGCCGGTCACGCGACAGGTTGCTATTAGCTGCGAGTGGATTGCGGAATACTTTTTACCCTTTGTGGGGGTCATTCCGTTGACTTAATGCCACTGTGGTTGTAAACTGAAGGTCTCCGGCGCAAGCGTCTCAGACTGTTCCAAAGCAGAATTTATTCAATTATTTCCTTTGCACCTACAGTTCAGGGCCTTCCTATTTAGTTCCACGAAAGTTCCATTCTCACTTCCAACCTTCCCCCTGATAATGCTACTATGATCTCCAAGCGAATGCCGGGATGATTTATGTAAAACTTCATGGTCGAATTACTTCCTGTTCCTCGCCCCCAGTCCTTTGCCGCCTCTAATGACGCGACGTTGACGAGGCATAAGGCCAGAAGCAAAAAATGACGCTATTACAGCGTTTCTAAAAAGTTCCACGCCTAGCAATGAAATGCTTGTTAGTATAATCAGTCTTAAGAAGAAAGTATTTATACCAGTAGTATTCCAGCGCCGCTATCTAGGTGCTGATTTTTTTTCCGCCCACTAACGTCTGAGGCAGTGGTTCCCTACGGAGGTGGTATCGCTCATCGGCGGACTTTGAAGAGATCATAGGGTGCATTTCTGTTCCAGCCATATTTAGGGGCGTTAAGGACCACTGCCGAACCCAGCTTTCGAGTATTATATTCGGCTTTAAGGATTGCATCAAAAAAGTTTTTAATTGGTTTCCCAAGTTATAAGTAGCCAAAAGAGGATACGGCGTAGTCTGCAATTCATTAGCTAAGAAAAGAGATTTAAGATTCCAAATAACAAATAATAACAAATATCGAAAAAATAGTATCATTGTACTAAGCTCAGCCCTCTAATATGTATTTTTTTTTTACAATATGTATTTGTGAAGCAAACTGAACGATGCACCAATATTATAAATATCTTTTCATGATGTAATTTTAGAAATCAATCCTTGTTTTTCTAAGGGGCGCCATGGAATCACTGTTTTGATAAGTAGGTTACTGCTAAAAAAAAATTTCGTACACTATGGGTTACATTATTTGTTAAAAGAAAGGGACTCGGGGTGAAATGGCGGAAGTGTGTAAGTTTCTATCAAAAAGGGGTGGTAGTCCAAAAAAGTTAGGAAACCTATGGTCTAAAGGATATTCTTCCACACTGGCAATTACTCTTGAATCGATATAAATACAGACAGGCGAAGAAGAGTGTGAGCAAAAGTAGAGCAGAACCAAATCACAGAAATGTGATAGATTGTTAAATGTTGTACGTTAGAAAATTGATCACGAAAGAAGTCTGGAAATCCTATCACTTTCCCAAAACTGTACTGGACAATTTTAAGTACCAATAGATTTTATTTCACACGGCATCTAACAGTAGGGCGAGTAACTGAAGAACTGAAATGGATAACGCATTTGGGGAACCTTATTGGTGATATGAGTGTTAAGCGACCTTTCTATTCTAGGTTTGTTTTGGAAGCGATATCAGAAGAATTCAAAACTATACAAAAACTGTGTGCATATTGTAGAGGGTAGAATGTCTCTGCAATTACTGACTGCAATATAGTCCGTCCCAACATTTTCATGACCTATCAAAATCAATAGCTCTTTGTATGTTTTTTTGGCAGGATTGGGACAAACATATCCAGTTCTATTTGCCTTAAGCTGGCGCCACGTTAGCGACTCAGAAAATCATGCATGCTAATTAGTTTTGCACTTTTCCTTTTCTCGTTGGCATCTAGGAATTTCCCAAATGCGCTTAAGCAGGTAAATCGACTTATTAACCACTTCCGGTCTCCCCATTTTACTTTGCAATAAGTAGTTTTTCGCACCACAAATATTCATGATAAATTGTTGGCAGTAATATTAAATAAATGCATGTGTAACAAATGAGTCATTGCGGTATGAATTATGTTTCACGATAAATCATCATTTGCAAGAAATTTTGTTGGAACCCGCTAGTCAGGTTAGGATATAGACACAGGAGATTTGCTGCAGAGAATGATGAAACCAAATTATCTGATAGGAATACTAAAAATTATTAATGCATTTCGATGAAAGAAGAAACAACCAGGGGAAAAATGCGTATGACATCACCTGTAACATGCGGCTTTTGAGAGGGGGGGGGATTTTATTAATTTTTATTAAAAATTAATTATAAAAATTAAAAATCTTTGATTGGCAAGAATCTTCCAACATCGGTCAGGCCTTAAAAGATCTGACATTGATTTTTTATTTAATTGCTATGGCTTCTACATCGCTAGGCACTTTACATTTACCGTTAACATCACTCAAACAAGCAAACAACAAGCCTAGACGTTACAATACGCCGTTATTTCAAGCAAACAGTATTTGAATTTATTTTTAATGTAAGTCATGAATCACCTACTGCAAATTTAAATACCAAAATTAACAAATGATATTGAAAATGAACAACGTTAACAATTGTAACATTAGATATTTACAACATGGAATCTCGGGTGCCTTTAATAGTTTACTAGTCACAATAAAATTCGTACTATCACGTTTCACAAATCTTTGCCAGCTAACTCAGGGTTTTGTAAAAGAGCGAGTCTCGTAATCTCAGGACGCCTACGGAATTCAACAGTCTCGTGAACTCATCATGCCTGGCGGAGTACTTTACCAATTTGCTGACAGCGACTCTGCAAGTTGTGTCACAGCCTATCTGCGTGACATGGCTGTCTACCGTCACTCCAGGATCGCCAGTCTGCGATCTTATAAGACGACTACCAGTACGACATCAGCTCTGTCGAACCGTCCTCGACCTCTCCACTGCCGTAGAAAAGTCGACCGTTCCTCTCCACTGTCGGAGAAAAAGTCCCTTCTTCCTCTCCGTAGTCACATGTGGACAGAAAGAAACATATCAAAAAAAAAAAAAAACGAATATCACTTCTCATTGGAGGAAATTGGCTTCTTGAAATCACGTGTTCCACCTCGCGCATTCAGATACGTGGGTTCGCGCTCACGCGTCACTTGGCGTGGCGGGAGAAAACTCGCCGACCTTCGCCACCATTGCCACCCCCAGCGTCAGGGCAACGTCCGCTGGCCTGAAGGCGACAACTTGGAGAGCTTTGGTAACGGGACCGTTTCCGCCCCAGGATACGGAGTCTTAGCTGTTCGCTCCTTGCCAGAAATCAACCCTCGCTTATTTTCCGTACACTCCCGGAATAACTTGGCATTCATTACACCACATATAGTCTTTGGCTGGCCCCGATATTAAAGAATTAAATCAATTTACAGATCTGATTATATAAAAAATAATTAATTAAGAAAATTGTAAAAAAATATAAAATATTAACTATTAAAATTGTAGTAGACGTAATAACGTCTTGCTACACACCAATTGTAATCGAAAACTTTATAAACGCCCCTTTAAAGGCTCTTCTGTCGCTGCCTTTCCATTGTTTTTCTACTGTGTTGTGTGGCTAGTTGTTAACATTTTGATGCGCATCTAAGAGTACTAACATTTCACTGAAGCCCTTTATAACTACTGAGCATGTAGGTGAGCGGTAAAGATGGGTCTGCTGTTTGGAAGTACGGGGGTTCGAATCCTCTTCCGGCCATCAAGATTTAGGTTTTCCATGGTTTCTCGAAACCACTCCAGGCGAATGCCGTAATGAGTTCTCCAAAAGGCCATCTCCGAAATACTTTTCCTTCCTTGCCTCTTATGACCCAATGTCGATGATGGATAAGGGAATCAGCAAAAAATAAAAAGAGCCTCTTCTAACTGTTTTCTTGATAACAATTCATTAGTTTCATTGTTTGGACCCAGAGTATACTTTCGTTTGATACTTGTATACTTTTGAAAATCTTCCAGATAATCCAAACTTAAAATTCCTGATCTGAGTTTCCCCAACCATCTCAGAAGCTTTCAATTAGTGACCCAGTTTTGACGATGATTTTAAAACGCTATTAACGTTTGTAAACGTTTGATTAGAAAAATTATGCTTTCATTTTACATTTGTGATACTCGAAAGTATCCTTAGCAGGTAGAGACCAAGTTTTATTGATGTATGTAGTACAACTTTATATATAGCACACGTTATTAAGTTGCACCAGTCCAAAAAAAGTATTCTAACATTTCAACGGAGAGAGAGTCAGTTCCATTTGGCGAAATATCATGCTACTACCACTTAACAAACACAATGTCGTTTTCATTGAAACCTTCTAACTTCTTACTACGCATAGCTAACAATTTGAACACTGATTTAAGCAATTCAGAAAGCTATACGAGACTGCAGATTAATTTGGTGTAAATTTCTATATGTCAGTACTTATTGGCTTTCAACTTTGGATTATGTGGTACAGTACAATAAAATTAAAAAACCAAGTTACTACTAGCAAAGTGAACATAATTTTTACCAAATTTGTCGCTTCCGGTCAAGTGCGGTTGCAGAATATAGGTAGTAATTTTATATAACTGTTTTCTTTAAAAAAATTTGTTAGACGAATACTCGCCCTTCGTTTACTAGCTCAAACTAAATGTAATTTGTTTAATTATTGCAGTCTTGGGTGAATATCGTGGTATCTAACGCACATTAAAAATTTATGACTATAGTACATGTTGAAAACTGAACCTCCTGATAAAAAATTTACCGGTTTCCTATGTGTAAAAATATCATCCACAATTCCTACTTTTAATTTTGTAAGAATCGGCAATAAACTCAACTTTTGTACATCATTTTCGGAACTTCCTAGTTTCGTACTTAACAGATCTGCTTAATTCTAACCGTTTTATAAATGTTTCCATCATTCCCTTTCTATGTAAAACAAACTACCTCCTTTTCAGACTTCATATCTATGACCAAGCGAGGTGGATGAGCGATAAAGCTCTGGCCTCGCTTTAGGGAAGATCCGGGTTCGAATTACTGTTCGCCCATCCATATTTTGGTTTCCATGGTTTCCCGAATGCCAGGATGGATCCTTCAAAAGGCCATCGTCGAATTCCTCCAAGTTTCTTGCCCCCTGTCCTTTCCCGCCTTTAATTACGCATCGTCGACAAGGCGCAGTGTCATAACTAAGCCAATCATCTCTATTGTCATACATTCTTGCTTTCTGAGCACTAGCATATTATTACTAACACCTTTCCCGGCCCCGTCGCATAAACGTGTGATATATAAAACGAAGTGCGGACAACTAATGCTGCAGGTCATCACGTCCCTGTAATGATGCAGATTTCATAAATGGTGTTGAAATAATGATGTCTGCAAGCGCTGTCTTCTCAGCTGTGAACCTCAGCAGAGATACGCTCTTTACCTCGTACAGCAAGACGCGTTCATGTGAGATCCGGAGTCAAGCTGCTCAGACAACCTCAAACAAAAAGAAAGGAGAGCAGCGTACTGAAGGCTACCAAAGCGCCAAGAGTCGTTTCCACGGAGGAGAAAACAGCTGTTTCAGGAGCCCTAAACGAAGCCGTTTAGCAACCGCTCTGCGTCTCTCTCTCTCTACTCCTAAAGGGAGAGCCATCCACCCAGTGGCAGGGCAGCCAACCTTTCTGCCGCTGACGCGAGCTCCACAGCAGTGGCGTTTGCCATGCAAATGAGTGGTGGCACACACAGGGCCGGACCGCTTATCTTGCCGCCCCATGTATATATTTAAAACTATTACCTGCAGCACTGCGGGGCGGTGGACGGCGCAGGGTGTGGGGTCAAAAATAAAAGGACCGTCTGCCGTCCACGTCCGGCGTGCGCCATTATTAAACTCTCATCAGCTCCTTGCACCGCTGTACAAACAAGGCTCGGAGCCTATCTCTCTCGCACACTATTTTTTCCTCGATTCCTCTTTCACCAGAACGCGTGCTTCCATCGTCAGCCGGCGGTTTTCTCACGTGTAATTAAAAAAGGTTACAAATATCCACTCGGACACGCGGATGTGCCTCCGCCGTTTACGCGGCATTCCAACACCGGCGCGCCTGCATCCGGAATGTTGTAATGGAATGTTTTCAGCGGTGCGAAATAGTTTCGCCGAGTGTTGTCGCGGAAGTGAAATTGATGTGTTCAAAATTGTTGCCTCTAACGGATTTTTAATGAGAATGGAGTTCAACTTTGGTGGCTGCGTTGTTGGCTTCTCTACCAGTCTACCTCCCCGACGTTGATTTCAACATGGGCCACTCTTAGCGTGTTTTAAACGCCATTATTTTGTCTACATTTAAAAGTTCACAGCGATGTGTACCTAAGCAGTAGATCATATTGAAATACGATTCTCAAACAGCCATGAATGCAAATTAAAAATAATACATGTGTATGTTGCCTACTCGGTGCACCCAAAAGCTTAATACAGTAATTCCGTCAATCGGTATGCATATGGTGTGTGTGTTATATATTGCCCTTAAATACATCAAATTCTCTCTAACAAAGTAAGTCAAATTAGAACTCTCTGATAATAATTTCAAATTAACTATATTGAAACTTAAACTTCAACTTTTAGATGCTGGCTTAAATACGAAATTTACACTACAAATCTGTAACAAGGCTCACTAAAAACTGCAGAACAGTTTCCACTAAATTTATTTGATTCTGAGCGAAGATTCCCTATATGAGTCACAGCTAAGGATGTGAGGTTTTTTTTCACTTTTCAGCTACTACTTATAGTAGCTCCACCAATCTTGAAATTTCTCCATCGTCGGAAAGTGCAGTAAAGCATCTCAGATTAGAAATTCAATGAATCCTTCCATTTAACCTCTATATAACCTACACTAAATAAATCAAGTATCTCTTTAAATTTACCAGACTACATACACTATCCAGAGTTCACGTGTTTTTTTTAATTTTTTTATTGGTTGCCTTACAAAACCCGCTTCTAAAACTATTTTATCCTCAGAACATTTCGCCCAGGGCTAATCAGTCACAATGCTAAGTCGGTGTATTATTTTCGAGATGACACCGTTGGTATCTATAATGTAATAATTTTTCACTTCATTCTGCATCCTTACACCGATTTTAATTTCTATCCATCAGTCTTTAAAACTATGTCTCGAATCCAAGGGCAATAATGTGTTCAAAATTACCACTGGTTCTCAGCTCTTCCATGATAAAATGCGCTAGGTGATTCATTTTTTGAAATATCATCTTTGGGACAAAATAACGCCACCAAGGCAACATACCGAAAAATGCTACCTCGCAAACTTTACTGGCCGTGCATAAAAGCCTTCCTCCTCCCCCTCTCCCCCCTCGATCCTGCCAGGTAAGGACCACGTGTCACCGGACCACTGTTTCACTCAGGTGGTCAATGCGAATCATGAGAGGCGCGGAAGGATCTTTGACCTGCCAGAATTCAAACCAGTTGTGTTAGACCTGACGTACTTAACCAATAAGAGGAAAGTTTGTACCGCCACCTGTCTGCCAAACGGGCACCTTGTCGTGTTCTGGAAGATAATTGTATCTTTGTTGTTGCCGGCCTGGGTAACGTAGGGGCTAGAGTGCTTTCTCCGTGTGCCGAAGGGCATGGGTGTTTAAGTGTTATGTCTGTGAATGTCATGTCCGTCCTGTGGTGTGTCTAATTAGATGGCAAAAATTCATTGAGTTGGCTGTATGGCCGAAGATGCAAAGCCATTAAAAAAATCTATCTTTGTTTATGAAATGTGTAATTTATGAAGCGGATATTGGGAGCTTTCCAGCATTCGCGTAGACGATTGCGGTAAAACCGTCTAAGAACTCAAGCCTAGACCCGCTGTAGTTCCCCGATCCAGTGTTCGGCGTCTTAACGAATTGAACCACACTGGCAGGTATAAGAACCATATATTTAATATTAAAGGTGTGTCAGATACGAGTTACAGCACTTGAAATTACATACTCTTTAATTACCATCCCGTCAACTATTTAAGCTTGTCCTTACATTCAAATGGTAATACATCTACGATTTACGCTGTCAACCGCAAATAGGTAGCACCACGCACTCACGTCCTGTTTGTCTCATGTCAAAGAAAATTTCCATGCTCAATTGAATTAATTTACGTAATATGCTAACGGGTTTTTTTTTTTTTTAAAAAATTTTTATTCAATAAATCATTATATTTCCGTTGATGTTTTTGAAGACATTAATAATTTAACTGAAATCTGTTGTAATATTTCAATGGAGTTTAGTTTCATTTTAATAATATTATCCATACTAAGCACTTTCATTTAATGTCACTTTATTTGCATGATTTCAGAGATTAAATTAAGATTTTGTTTAAGGCTTTGAAATATAAAAGTATCAAAAGACTTTGCAGTACAGTATATTATGTAAAACTGTTTAGAATTAAATTTCAAGCCTTTGAAATGTATTAAATTTATTTCTGTATCCTACATTTCTATTATAGAATATTATTAAGTTATTATGTCGCATCTACCATATTTAATCATTTTCTGAGGCATTTAAATTATTTTTCGTGTTTAAAATAATGTCAGAATCTTGTAAAACATATATAATTTAAGTTAAGATTATTTCTTTTTATTTCCAGGTTATGACTGTTTTAAATAGTAGCTGATTGATTGGCTTTCTGGAAACGAGATTTTTGGTATCGAGATCTTTCTCTGTGACTTATAAAATGTCACTCTACCAACAGCTAGCAGAGTTACTCCGACATGGCTAGAAGGAATCTACTATGATTTTTTCATCCAACGTGTTCGTAAATTTTGGTGAAGAGTTTGATGCCTATTATTCTATATTGAAATAGTTCTCGAGGTTTATCATTTTAAACAGTCAGAAAATAACAATTCGGGCAGTTAATAACACTGATGGGGAGTAAAACGCACTTGGTGATCGTGTTCCTTGCAATTTTCAAGTTTTATTGAACCTCAAAACATATTCATTGCGGGTAATATTTGATGTTAACTCCTTCCAGAGTAATGAGACCCCTGTAAATCATCGAGTTAAATTACATGACGAATTCCGAGACAGCACTACATTACAGACTGGTGTTCTCAGCATCCATGCAAATGAGATTCAAGCAAGCGCGGCTCAGAACACCTCAAGTGTTGTACAGTGACGCCTTTCTTCAATAGTAACATCGCGTATACAAAGCGTACTCCCTATTGTGGATTTGTTTCCACTTCAGCAAAGAATAACAGATGCCACGTACATGTTTTTTTCATTCGATCAGATTGCGAAATTAACTGTTCTTTATTCATGAACATAATCTACTTTAGAAAAAATCAATGACTATAAGAAATATTTTTCAAACACAAACAGCTCCACAATGCTGTAAATTCAAAACACCAATATGTGTAGAAGTAAGAAAATCCATTGTCAATCAGAAACCATTATCTAGACTGTATAACATAGTCGGGAGCTGATACAAGCTACAACTGCAATCTCATATTCAATAAATGCAACCTCAAATTGAAGAGAATAAGGAATCAGACCAAAAAAAACATTGATGTGAGCAAATTAACGATACAGTAAATATTGGTGTAAAAAATACAATTCGAATAAAGTGGAAAATACTTTAAAGAGAAATATAATAAAAGCCAGTAAAGAAACACTGCGCATTACGAAAATTATCTGGCCGAAAACCGTGAGCCACAAAAGAATTTTTGAACTGGCATTATACTAAATATGAAAATAGGATCCGATGAAATATGAGGCGAAAGGGAATTTAGTTATTTTGAAAGTAAACACACTACGTAATGACCGAAGCAAAAAAGATATTGAAAGCAGAAACAAGTCTTCTTGATAGCAATGAATCTTTTAGTGCCAAACATTGACCTAGAACGACAGTTGGTTAACTGTCTGGTAGCCAAATATGGATGAATTGTGCATTCCGTGCTCCGACGTTTGACCTTAATGGATCACCAGAATTAGGAATTGGACCTTAGAAGACTGCAAGAAGGTAGCTTCATCCGAAGATTCAAGCATACAGCTGGGATACGGTGATCGCCGATTACTGTCATGCCACAAGCCTCATTGAGACCAGCGATCCAACTTGCCAGCAAGACCAATTGATGGCTGTTCCGTAATGGGGTTTGGCATGGATTGGATCCTCCATGACCTGGCATCTCTGTGTTCACCAGCTTGGTGAAAATTTGCAACCTTTTTTGACTTCACGTATTCTGATAACAATGAGGAGTACCAGGGTGACAATGAGCCATGTCACAGGAACTATTTTATGAACGAATTATTTTAGGAACGTTCTAGACAATCCCTGAATTGATTCGGCTACTCAGATAGTCAGACATGAACGCCGTGATGCATACTCTGGATATGATTCACAGAGTCGTTCGTTCACGTGGTACAATACCTGCTACAACTTCACAATTAACGAACCGCTATCGAGACAGCATCACTGAAGAACACTTCTGGGAACCGCTGGCGTTGAGTCACTGCCAACTTCAGGTAGTGAACTTCGCCAAGCTAACCTTGCCCACATACATCATTGCAACAGTCTCCATGATTTTTGGCATGTCATTTATTTTGAGCTGTTAGTGTTCTCAGTTCCACGGATCCATAAAAGCGGAAACGGTTTTAACCAGGTGAATCTCAATGCTGTATCTCTGTAGCAACGTGTTGCAACAACTTCTGTGGAGAAGTGACTTTATGCAGGAAACCTTAACCGATGTCTTGCGGCTGTATAAAAAGTAGTTTTTTTCGTAAACAGTCAAACAACAAGTACAATTGTCATCACAAATATACCTTCAGTCTACGGACTGACCACATCATGCCTAAGAAAATTGTATGTCTCTAAGCAGGCTTCATGGTATACTGCAGTGGACTTCCAAATATATTTAAAAAGTTTTGAATGTTTGTACTGATAATTTGTCCAAAAATGAATACATTTTATCCCAGTTAACCACTAAATAATTTAGTGTTCAGAGCTTTACTGTTTCCTCGAAATGGTTTCACTAACATATACCGCCTATTAGTATATACATTAGCCAGGCTTATAGTACACTATTACTCAATACTTGTTAAAAAATACATATGCGGGTAAGTAATTTAAATGAGTGGATGGATCGTAATTGCCTGTCAAAGTACAGGATGAAACTAGATCAAGTTCCTGCGAAACAGTGTTGACATGTAATATAATTATGGCTTTTTGATCTATTACGTCAGTATCACTACGTCCGTCATAGCACTGTTCTGACGGCCAATTATGTATGGAAAGAATGAAGCCTTTCATATGCTGGTCAAGACTGTTTTCTAAATTTAAAAAAAAAAAAATGCATTTGGTTTGAAATCATTCACCCGGCCCCTGCTAGTGCTTGCACTGTACTCACGATAGTACTGGTCTCCCTTCAAAGTAATTATTGAATAGAATAGTAAAGGAAGTACAGAAAAGTAACCCATGACGGGGCGGTCTCGAACCAGAGACCCCTCTGACCCATAGTCAGCGCCGGCAGCCAGGGTCTTATCATTTTTCCACGACACGGAGCGTATTCGGCGGGTTGTAGAGGTGAGTGGAACGCGTTTGTCTTACAGGCACAGTCATAGAATAGAAGGCGTCCAATAGCTTCATCCGTTTCCAATCCCAGCGTTTAGCTGTTCTACGTTCGATCCTAAATCAAGAGGCTAAATTAAGTTCTCAGTAAGAACAATAACTATGACCTCATGCACTGGCAACATTGCTGAAATTGTTGCTGTTCTAGTTACCGAGTTAAAGCTTCTATATACTCAATTCCCTCAGACAAAAATCTGTATAGATAAAAATTATACTTCCCGAAAACCATCTGTTATAGCTATAGGACTCGCAAGGTTTTCCGTAATTATCCTATGGTAATGTAAAGTAAAATACAACCCACAGATTATTACAGTATCAAATGATCCTCCCATCTCTCATTATTGAAACATCTTTGCTGTCATCAAACTAAAGGCAAGCAGGAATAAAATATTACTGTCGCATCATGAATGTCACCATAGATGAAACAAAAAAAATCCAGTAAACCGTAGCTAACATCACCAATAAACGACTTCATATATTAGTAATTGACAGCATGGGATTGAATTATGGGAGGTACCACAGACAAATCTAGTAAAAACTTGATGGTTCCGAAACTACTATGAACTAACAGAAAGGGACAGAACAGAGCATTATATTACGAAGTACAGAAGGTGTATACGAGTCAGTATAGTACGGACGATTAAAGTAAAACGGTTCAAACTGCTTTACCATTGTAGTGTAATGCATTTATATTAGTGGCCAAGGATAATATTTAAATTGAGGTCACCATAAGGGGAAAATAGAGGCCTTCCTGGAACTGGGCCAAGGAGGTAAAAAATCAGTGGAACAAAAAGCTGTGTTAAGTATTGACTACACCTACAGGGCTGACTACTGAGATATTAGAACAGCTTTAACTGTAAATATTTCGTCTCTATGATGGGAATGAATGACTTTGTCCTATTACCGAGATTTAAATAGAATTTCTGCATCTTCTTTCATCAGAATTTGTTTTAGTTATTTCCTTCGCTCACTCGAGTTTGTGTGTGTTGACTTTCTCTGAAAAATATAATTCAACTATTCCAGTTGATAACAGTAATTAACTTCGCTGTTGCCGCAAACTGAAATAATGCTTTAAAACTCGTATTAATATGACGACACGACGATTCGTTCGTCACAGTACGCCCTCGAGTCTCATGCCAGCGATTATCGTGACATTCTGTGTACTTACGTTCCATTTCGTCTCGTCTCGCTGGTGTTGAGTGTTAACGGTGGCTCACAGGTGAGTCAAATACTGTGCGTGCCACGGGCGCAACAGGTGCGTGGACAATGGTGTTTGCGCAGCTGCTGCTGCCGCGCACCATTCGTTGTGACCTTTCTTTTGCTCTTCTGTCTCACCCCCTACCTCTTAGTTATCGGCTACTAAAATGTGTTCCCCCGCATATGGTGTCGGAGATAACAAAATATATACCGTGAAACAAACACCCAGGACGACTGCGCTTTGTTACAAGCCGATATTATGAAAATAATCGCTTGGTGCAAAGACTGGCAGCTGGAGTTAAACGCTAAAAAATGCCAAGTCATGCGTATAAGTAAAAAAGCGACACCATTTAGCTCTGAATGTAAAATTAATAGAACTGTCCTTATAACGGTAGATTCCGCTAAATACCTTGGTGTAACAATTCGTAATAATTTATTTATAATGATATTCTCCGATTTCTAGGTCGTAATTTAAAACAATGTACACCGGAAGTTAAATCGATTGCATACAAAGCTCTAATGCGTCCTCACTTAGAATATTGATGTTCTGTATGAAGTCCCTATCAAAAAGGATTAATGATGCTTTGGAGTAGGTCCAAAGAAGACCCGCCCGATGCTTTACAGGTATATATATCTGGAGGGAAAGCGTAAGTGCGATGTCGAATGAATTTTGTTGGAAAGACATGAGACACCGAAGGCGTTGCTCTCGACAGCAGTTGAATGAAAAATTCACGACTGACCTATTTCAGAATGACGGCAAACATATATTACTACCAGCTACATTCATATCTAGGAATAACCGAGAAAATAAGATAAGTGAAATCAGGGCCAGAACCGATTCATTTCTATACTCCTTTTTCCACGAGCAATTAGGGAGTGGAATCAGAAAGAGTTATCGAGCGAGAGAACTTCCGATAGGAGTAGGTATCTACAGGGCGTTCGCCGGAAAACGCTACCCACTGTTAGCGCTACAAGGAAGAAACTGCTCCCGATGAGCGAGCGGTCAGCTTCCGGCATTGTTCGACCGTCGGCCGCGGACTATTTCATAATAATTACGCTTCATAAACTTGTATGTGCTAAGCATTTAAATGTGACGTCAGTTGCGGATCAACAGTGCCATCGTGGACACCCTGCAGGTACCAGTTGCAAAATCTAATCCTAGGGCCCTGGTCTACTTCTGTAATTTTATGCACCACAATTGTTTTGTGCGGCTTTAAGTGAACTAGCTTTGTTACTTTCCAAGCTGACGTCTTAGATACGCCTGCCTGCTGCCCTAACTGACTTAATGATTTTTTTGGGTGACTGTTCTAGTTGAAAAGCGATATCGTCAATTTTCTGCTCTGTGAGGATACGGTTGACCGACAGTCTCTTTTTGTTAAAAAATGAACCCGTTTCTCTTACTTTTTTAACCAGACGCAGAATTGTTGATTTAGCTGGCAGTAAAGCGCCATGATATTCGCGACGAAATTTACTGCGACACTTTTTAAACGACTTCTTCTTCACATATGTATCGTAGAGAAATATTCTTTGTTGTAAACTGTAACGTACGATAATTTTACTCACACTCAAACACGGTACAGATTAGTAAGAGTATGAAGCCCCAAACCAGCCAAACCGCAAAGAAACGTTTATTCACAACACTGATTAATAAGAGACTGAAGTCACAAACTAGCTACAGTGCGGTGATTCACGGCGCCGTGTGGCAGGAGTTGCTGGCTCCACTGTCCCAGCAAGTTGCCGACGGCAACAGACTGGGAGGGTAGCGTTTCCCGGCGAACGCCCTGTATTTCGTAGATGTAGCGCTTAGTAATGCCTCGAGATATTCAATGATTTTCCCAGATACCTCCAGGCGAAGGCCGGAATGGTTCATCAAAATAACCCATGTGCGCCTTCTGCCATATCCCGTATATCCCTTCCTATACACAAATGGTTACACAGTAGGATTGGTGTATTGCACCCTCCGCCACCCACTTTAGTGAATCGCGGAGTAATAATAAGTAATAATTTTCTTTAAAAAGAACAGCTGTTCTACATACGTTATAATAACCGAGATTTAATACCATTCCACGCCTACATTAATCTTCGGCAGCAAACTATTTTCTTCCCTGTACATTTCAATACCTAATGGATTATATGTATAGAATATATGTAGGCCTCTGTACGGCACAGAATTTCTCTCACATTATCTGTTCTGACAGTACGGGCCTGGTAAGACGAAGTGAGAATTGTCTCATTGAAGCATTAAATGATAGTTGATGTTCGCATATGAGTTGAGCGGAAAGTAAGCCGTCTGACTTTCACACTTCTGAATCAAAGGCATCACACGTGTGGGAACCGGTGAAACAGGAGCGGTTATTGACTGAACATTGTCGGCACTACTAATCATTCCCCTGTGACAAATATTCTCTAAATCAGCGATTCCCAATTAGTTTTTCCCTTGTAACTCCCCAAGAAAGAGCTCGACCTGGTGTTCTCTCACAGCTGAAATGATCAATAAAAAATGAACCTGTTTTTTTGCGATTTATTGAATTTCAATCCAATAACAAACGTCACAATTTATCAACAAATGTAAAAAAAAAAAAATACATTTGGAGATTGTAATGTTTGCGTTTTTATTTTTTATTTTACTTAGTGATTACCTAGGCCAAGATAATACCATGCTTTAAGTACGCATATCACTAATTGGGTACCAGTGCTCTACGTTAGTAAAGAACTCTCTATGGTTGTGTAGAAGATTTATAAAAGTTACACCCTATCTTAAAATTTTACTTGTGAATCCCATTTAGTTTTTCCCCAAATATTGAAGTTATGAAATAAATAACTCTCGGGTTTTCTGCCGGTTAATTGATTTATTTAGTTATTTTAACGACGTTTCGGCAACTGCCATCGTTGCCTTCATCAGGTTAACTCTTACATACAAGGACAAGACAATGTCACAGCTGCTAAAATATCGATTATGTTTTATCAAGTAAGCAGATAAATCATCAGTAGAACCACTTGCACATAGATTCCAACACATGGAGAAAGTATTAGAAAAAAATACACCAGATCTCGTTTATCTAATTCTTTAAAAACATGTAGGTACCAATTTGATCTTCTGGATTGAGCTTACCTTCAAAAGAACCGACAGTTAGCGCATCGCAGCTGAAAAGATTTAGCAACTTCCCACATCTCTCTCACATGTCCGTTCTGTAATTTGCAGCTTCAAAACTTGCGTGATATCGTTTCCAGAAACTTTGTCGAAGAGGTGTGCTTCACGATGTAGCCATACCCCGAATTCATGTTAATTAGAGAGGCTGATTGGCAGGAGTAAATAATGAATTTTTCCTCTTCTGACGCAGCTTCTCGCAGCTGCTGAAGGCTAATTAGATTTGCCCCGCCGGCATAGAGACCACCAACTTAATAGTCCTCTCTTCCATTTCTCTCTCCTCTGTAGACTACCAGCGCGAATAATGGAGGGAACCGTACAAGAAGCGCACTTCCCCGATATTTACACGTTGCGTCAGCTTTGATCAATTCTGTCAGCGCTGCTAAGCAGAGTCATCAATAACGCTTGTCGTATGATAAACGATTCTGTCAGCAAACATATTATTTCTGCAAGGTAGCAGCAACGCAGCGGGAGAGTGAAAGAACTCGCAAAAGTGCTGTTTATGGAGGAGCAATGTTACAAGTTTGCCTTTATTTTTTTCAAAGAAGCGAGAATACGCGTTACAATCAGTCGTTTTGGCTGAAATACCATGGATATTACTTGTATGAAAGTTTGTTTTGTTGATTTTAACAGATATCTGTGTTTTAATGTCATTTAAATACATTTCAATATTCTTTGACATGGTTTTGCCGCTCAGTATGGTACTGATTAATTGTCTAAATGTAATTTTCACTCCTTTATACGAAATTAAGTGTTTAGATATCTTTTTCTCCACCTTTCTCTTATTAAATTTATTAAAATTTGACAAATTTAATAAAACTCTGAAATGCAACTTGAGCTGCGGAAGCAATTGATAGCACGTGTCACGTGTACCATGAGCAATCTACCGTCGGTACAATTTCAAACTTTAGAAACTCCATAAAGATTTTTTTTTTATCTGCTTAACGTCTCCTATAACAACTAGGTCTTTAGAGACAGGAAAGGATGGGGGGGGGGGCAAGGAATGGGAAGGAATTCGGCCATGGCCTTTTGAAGGAAGCATCCCGGCATTCACCTGGAGTGATTTGGGGAAACGATGGAAAACCCAAATCTGGATGCCCGGACGGGAATTCGAACCGCCGTCCTCCCGAATGCGAGGCCAGAACGCTAGCCGTTACACCACCACGCTCGGTAAACTCAATAAAGAAATATTCAGACTTTTTGTAGTATACTGAAACAGACACGCGCCGTAACAGATTTATAGCTGTGTAGATAACAGCAATAACACTGTTTCAAAAAAAAAAAAAAAAAAAAAGTTTCCATCTTGGAAATAGCAATTTGTTATTAAATTTGATTTGAAAAATAGCGATTCAGCCTTTAAAATGGCTAGTTAGCTTTTACTTTCAAGGTATTACATTTCTAAGATTCCGATGGGAATATTTTTGAAATGTAGGAAAATTTCGTTTTTACTGTTGGCTAAACTATCTGAGAGCGATGTTAGTTTTCATGTAACTGCGTGGCAGGCCATCTAGTGGGAGACATAGTTTATTTGTATGCTCAGATTGGGTGCCTATTTTCTGTGCAATGACTAGCAAATGAGTTTATGTTTCTGAATTTTCGTTATGATGGTGATGAAGTGACTTTCTCCGGTCAGGTTTCACACCTATTACAAACAGCCTATTTTAATTCTTTGGTCTCAAAATAGGAGGTTTGTTGTAATACATTGAATACAGTCACTCTTGTAGTTGATTAACTGAGAAAGGAGGTTCATTGAACTTTGGTGTACCAACGAACTAAGAACTGTAGCATCCTCCGGTGATTGTTAGTTCTATGCTTTCATTATTCTATCTTTAATATGATTGCTTCTAACTTAAGCTTACTGTAACTGCAGCCAAATTCCGCTATACGCTCAAATGTACTTTCTTCCCCGTCACGTGTGTCGCTTTATGTTGACAGATTACATTACCGAAGAATGTTTATGTTAGAGGCACGACACACTTTTAAAATAAGTGGAACTGTCTGATAAGGGGAGCATTAGCATAACAAAATTTTCTATTTCAAAGTTCCTTGTTAATTTAAATCAGAAATTTACTGTGATAGCTTTGTGTTCCTGAAACCTGCTTCTTACTTATAGTGCTAATCTTCAGAAAATCACTACGCCTTTCAGTTCTGTTATAAAGACTTGGTACCACATATCTCAAAGTATATCTGTTTATTTAGAATTTCTGATACACGACACGCGATAGAGAGAGCAAACAGGGAAGAGAGAGAAATAATGATTTGGCTCACTTTTTTTGTTGGATTGAAGCCTTCAGGTTGTCACCCATTGATGCACTATCTAAAGACGGTTCTTCATACTAATCACTGACACACTGCTCTATACTGAGAGTGTGCTTAAGTCGACGAGGCTGTTCTCTCAGGCAACGGCACTTTCAGTCATCAATCGTGGCTTTCTTGTTCAGCGGAACTGTAACCAGTGGTTCCGCCCTTACCTTAAGGCTCTGTGGAATTCTGGTATAAGGTCTCTGCCATATAGACTTTCGCATACGAAAACCAGAGACGCTACCCTACCCCACACTCTCCCAGAAACAACAATTATTTTCCAAAGTTGATAGTTCAGTCATAGGTGCCAGTCTGTATATCTCCTGAAGTCCCAGCCCCACCTACGATCGGCCTGAAATTGGCCGATATTTTTAACTTCATTCTAAACATATGTCGCTATAATGACATTAATATGTTTGCTTCTTCTCTAAATATTCCAAAATACCTTAACTAATCTCTTCTTAATTCTATTTCTTAATATTCTCTAATAATTCTCGCTTTTGCGTCAATTATCATTTTTTTTTTAATATTAAATTTCCGGGCGAAGCGTCCATCACTTCCTCCTTCGTAATCTCGTTACATTAAAGAAACCACAAACCATGTCAATGATTTACTTCCTTCTGCCACCACCCAATCAGCATGGTGTTTCAACAAAGATAAAGGTTGATTGTTGAATATCCGGATCTTTTAACGACTAATGATCCTGAAACGCGTAGTTACGATATGCCAACACCCAGATATCTAGAAATGTACCAGCAATCGATGACTAGCGCCGGTATAATATATCATTTGCTCCAAATCAAGTGTACTAACGGCAAGCCACGTGGAAACTTTCTAATATTTGAATAAACTATCACAGTTGATACAAATCTAAAATATTTTTATAATAAAAAACACTATATCAAATAATTTTGTTATATTAACATTACAAACACTTATCAACATTCCTGATGTAAAACTAATAATTTTCCACTGTGTAAAATATGATGTTTGTATATTATCATTTGGGATGCAATGTGTATGTTTCTATATACCATAGGTAGCATAACATTAAAACTAGTGATAAAAAATAATAATTTGTAATAATCATATCTCCTTTACTTACCATGTAAACAATCATAATATTCTAAGTTCACTCATGAAATAAATTAATTAGTATTGTAATTGATCTCCACATTATTAAAATTATTCATTAATACAATATATTCTCAGTTTGAGAAAAATCACTTATGAATATTTTAACCAATTTAATGATTATCTAATTTGTTATGCAGATACATTCAAACATAAAATTTCAATACTCCGTTAATTATCAGAAAAAAAGAAATAGTCCGGAACCCGAAGGTTTGTTTGCATCTTTCAGAAACTAGCAAATTAAGCCGGTGTGTCAATCAAAACAGTAACCCTCCAAGATATATTTTCTTCACGTGTACTCTCAACCATGGAGCCATCGAAGATTAGCTGTTCCAGAGGCAAAAAGGAAGAGACATAACTGTTAAAATATCAATTCATAATGGTAATCGAATGAGGGTCCCTCATACTGAAGAAGGCTCTGGATCATTAAGCAATCGGGTTTCTTACTTTAACACTCTTTGGATTATCAGCATGGTGCTAGTCAAAGATTGACGTTCATTATGTATTTTTGGAACGATAACCTTCATACAGAAGATAGAAGAAAAGTAAGACTTATCTTTACATATCATAATCATTTACATTCTCAGGGAATACTGCATCTATTACTGGTGTTATGGAAGCGTATATCGTGACTTTATCTCATTCTTTCACATTTTTTTAGGAAATAGGGCTTCAAATTATGGTCGATATTCAATATAGGCTTAACTAAGAACAAATACTGTTTATGGATTATGCTATTGTAGCCTAACTGATAAAAATATATACAAATATTTTTAAGTTCGGAGCAGCATTTTTTATTAAATGTTTCGAAAATCTTTCAAAATTTCATACGTTACTGGTTCAAGTTTTAGAAGCTCTTCGAGGATGGATTCGAAGTATCTTTGCTAACTTAACAAAGAAAAACCACAAGGCGTAGAATGTATGAATAAAATTTAAAACTGTTATGCCCGGTGTGTTAATTACGGTAGTGTTTCACCAAAATGAACACAAAAACAGCAAACTGCAAGAAATGCCAGTTTAGTTGCCTGGAAAACAAGAAAACAAACAGGTTTTATTTCCTGTCTTTACATTATACGGAAAATCCCTTAAATATTTAATTTAATTAGGTATCTGAAGACAATGTGGTACACTAAAATAACATACAAGCCACCTGGCGTTCAAGTTATTAATCATTCTATGCACAAAGCGCATTGAAACTCAGAAGAAACAGGGAATATACTTCTATATTTGTAAAGGGAAGCATTTCAAACAAGGCCCGTGTGTTGTGGGACAGAGAGCGTGAATGCAAAGCCAGAGTAACGGTTCCTCGTGAAAATAGTCTTTCTCTCGAGTAATTACAGCTTCAGAGTGCTGGTCTGCGCGTATCGCCGGAAACGTTTTCTAATATGCACTTCAGTCGAACAATGGCTGACAACTCTGCTCCGCCATCTCATTTATTCGCGAAAAACGTGTGGGCATTGTTCTGACGTAGCCCGCGGATACGTGAGCTCTTAATAACCGCCACGGCGTCACGAACGGAAGTAATAACAATAATAATAAAAAAGGAAGAACGAACACTGTCCTTGTCTGGGAGTCATTGTAGTGACACGCCATTGTGGCGCCACGTAGACTGAAGCCTAGCTCCAGCTCACAAACTCAACCGTTCAGCCAACGACCTGCGAAGGTTGATAGCTCCCCTGTTGGTGTTCTGAACAACTCATCGACTCATGCTATCGTGAACCTACGGGTGATTTCATTAGTCACTGAAAGAATAAGTATCGCACAAATAAAAATAATAATAATTTCTTGTGGTCGTAATTACCTGGTGACAGGTTTTGTATTGGCTTCATTATCCTAACCCGTAGTCCTACCGAGTACTACAGGTGAACTACAGCTTAACGTGGAACCCGAACTGCAGAAGAGATCTGGCGTACTTCGCATTACACAGCAAGCTGTGCCAGAGGTGAAGGTTGGGTTAAGGCCCTATGAAAATCTGCACCGAGACATAGATTCGAACCGGGGACCTTTCGATCCCCAGTCACACAGCTGAATCACTGACCCCTCAGTATAAATAAAAATATCCGTAACGTATGATACGATCAAAGTAAAGCTTCTATCTCACTACACAGTTTCCACGTCATTATTAAACTTATCGTCGTAAGATTACCAAGAAATGTACGCTTAATACATTTAAAAAACACTAGCCCAAGAAATCGTGAATAACCGTTGAGCCTCAATAACAATCTGTAAAAGGCTTTCAGCATATTGTAAAAGCAGGTCTAAACTATATTTGAAAGCCTACTTAAAGGGTCTTGGAAAAAATGAATGAAAATTGGTCTTACAAGACGATTCCTTATTTTTTTTTTATTTATGGCTTAACGTTTAATATTTTTCAACACTGATGTCATTAACAGCCTGGCAGACACTGTTTCCTATTTAATATCACGAAATACTAAAAGCGAAATGTTTAAAAAAAAACAGAACTATTTCAATAGTAAGCGATGATGTAAGCCTACAAAGTGCCGCGTCATGACAAGGAACATCCGCGATAGTCAAGATATAGATCATCATATAAGTTATGTATCTGAGAATGGTTGATCATGGTGAACTCAAATGAATATTTCGTTCCACTTACTATCACGCAGCTGACAGTCATAGGACATCTACGTAATTAACACAGTCATGTGATTTGTTAGAAGAGTCAGAATTAATCGCGGATAATTTTTCTGGAAGCAGTGAAGTATTATACTGGAGTTATCAGAAATAAAAATATTATTCCCAAATAAAATACATATATTGTAAGATTGTTCAAGATGCAATTGCTTCTGCCTTAGTTATAGGCGTAAGTCCGTTAACATCTCATTAGATGTCAGCTTAACTGAAATTCTATTGAATTTTTTTTTTTTTTTTTTTTACTTTACATACATTTATGACTTTTTATTAGAGGCGGGTAAGGACTGGGTCAAGGAATGGGAAGGAGTTAAGGAGTTAGGCCATGGCCTTTTGAAGGAAGCATCCTGCCATTTGCTGGAGTGATTTGGGGGAAACCATGGAAAACCTAAATCTGTATTCACGGACGGGTATTCGGACAATGTGGTTTACGCTTCCACAAATGTTTCTTGATAATCGTTGACATTAAGCGAGGCAGATTCACCAATTACCAAAAATAAAGAATCAAGCGTTTTGATGAAGCGTTTAGTTGATTTATGTATGATCCCGTCTTTACCTAAATTAATTAAGGCGCCGTTTAGATAATTAATAACTTGATGAAACAGATATTGGTACACTGAGTTACTACAACAATTACATAGCTGAATTCTGAACATGCATGAGAATTATGAATAAAGTTGCAGCAATGTTAAACACTTAATGAATCTTTACAAAACTGATAAAAAATGATTACAAACTTAATTAAATATCTTAAGATGAACTGTAAATGAAATAAACAGTTTGATTGCATCGAAATAAACATGAATATATATATAGCTACCTCTATCGTGCTGATAGTGTTTTAATTCTCAGTGAGACTTACTTTTAGTAATCTAAATTACTGTCTTGCCACAATATTATGCCCAAAATGTTTAGTATGTATTCACTGGAATGTTAAATGTGAACACTTAAAAGCAATAATTAAATTGTTCAAAATATATATGTATAAGTTTATTGTTTTCAAATTCAGAACATTTTCTTGCATGTTTCTTTAGGAAAAACCAAAATTGTTTTCGTATATTAATGGTATAAACTCTAATGATCTCACCTTTAATGACTGCGCTGCCAAAACATTCCATAAGATAACCAGATACAGTGCTAACAAATGACTGTGCTGGGGTATGTTCAGCGTAGTGTGCTATTTGTTTTGTGAGTGAATGGAAGATCGAATAAGGGGAAGGTGAAATCTGATTTAGAACAATTCATGCCCACTCTTCCGAAGTGTAAGAGGCAGCCGGCTTAACATTCCCTTCCGACGGACGAATCACCGTTGTACGCTCTCACGCCACGTGCACTGCCGAAAGATTAGGTATTTAACCGAGGATTTTGGCACACAGTATGGTAATTAAAAATCTTGGCTCACTATCTCTCCTATTCCGCCAGCCAAGTTCTGGTTGCGAAAATCTCTCCCACCATTAGAACTCAAACCAGCCTACACCGCGTAAGGCTCCGAGCACTATTACGCAGCCAAGTGAGGCTGCTGCAGCGGGTAGAGGTATCCTTCTCGAGTGATACAGAAGAGGCAGATTTTCAAAGACGCGAAGAGAGAGGCAAAACAAAAATGTTGGGAAGCATTAGTTAAGGAAATCCTTACTAAAAATACGTGGGTTTTCCTTACAAAATAGCTGCATGTAAAATCACAGTTAATAGAACAGATGGGCACATAACCACCAATTGGAATTAGTGGACGAGTTATTAAAATTTTTGTTACCGGATGACAAGCCAGAAACCGTTCGTGGTGGGTGAGCGGTTAACGTTTTGGCCTCGCATTCGGGAAGACGCGGGTTCGAATCCCGTGGTTCCATGTCCAGATGGAATTTCAGCCAAGCTCCTCCCTATGCAGACTCCTGAACGAATGATAAAGTCAGAGTTCCGGAATTCGGGAAAACAGTGAGATGGTAATTTTTAAGGAAGGAGAAGGTAAGGATCCCCAAAGTGGGTATTTTTGTGGACATCTCAGCGGCCTTTGATGATCTATGGTGGTCCGCCCTATTTCCACGGGTGAGAAAGATTGAATGTTCAGTAAGATAATTCTACACGCTAAGCAACTACTCCAGATTTAGAACTGCTTCCTTGAGACGCCAGCACTAGTCCATAATGAAGAGGCTGACTAAGGCTCGGTTTGCGGTCCTGTATTCTGGGATGTAAGGATGGAACCAGTGACAGAAGTATTACAAAGAATATCTGGACTGCTATGACTAAATGCTTATGCTGATGACCTTTTGTTTCTCTTGGAAGGAGCTACAACAGCAGAAATTAACAACAGTAATGTAGTAGATAATTGCTTCAGCCAATGGTGCAATAAAGTCTATCTGAGTTTAGCACCTCATAAGACAACATTTATGTTGTTGAAGAACAAAGTGACTCAAAAACCTGAATTGATGGCAACTCAATTCCCAGAAACCCAGTGTGCAGGTACTTAAACATTCAGTTTGATGAACGAGTAAACTTCGAAACCTACTTAGAGGCGACAATAGTGGAATAAAATCATTAACATCGACCAAAGACAATTCACTGTTACAGTTCAGATAATAAGACTATGCCACAACATAATTTTATCCTCTTTAGTGGACTTCTCAGGAAGAGAATGTATGTGGGCAAAACATTTAAGAAAAATAAAACCAAAATATTGAGTCAGACATGTTACAACCATGAATACTATTAAGATGGACAGGAGCATACCGAACCACCGCCACAAATTCATTAACCGTTACCACTGGTGCCTGGCCACTGTACCTTGAAGTAAAGATAATTGGTGCCACAAACTGGAACAGAAAAGGGAAACAAGACAAGGTAACAGAAATTATAAGCAGCGAAGTAACATCTGAGATGCCCATTCGGAATCTACTATCGGCGGAATTGCAACAAGAATGGGATAACACTGAAACAGGTGGGAGAACTTATGACATGTTTCCATCCGTAGAGGAGCGGTTAAAGTTGTAGTACCTTCAACCCTCTCCCGGATTAGTCAACTACATTACTGGTCATAGGACACGCAATAGCTTCCTTCGAAATCGTAATACTGTGGACACAAAGCAGATGTGAATGTGGTGAAGGGAGTACGCTGGAGCAAGTGGTATGTGAATATTGAATAACAGGCAATTTGAGTGACGAAGATTTGTTGCATTTCCTGGATGAGGCAGCTGATCTAGCCTCAAAATTTTTTAAGGAGAAATTTATAGAATGGAAACATTCCTAGCGGAATCAAAGGTATCAGGTAGCGGAAGAAGAAAATACAACTAAAACTTGTGGAAGACTGGAAGATAATTCTGGATCCACCTTCAGAGGAAATATTATGCTTGAAGTCTGACTTTCAGAACACAGGATTGATGGACGGTATTCCAAGGACAACGAGCTACATCAATCGTTGGAGGAACTTCAGTGTGCTCCAGAGAGGCCGATCTCTGAGCGACAGCTGGGGCCGTATTGGTATTCCAGGAGGCCAATTCCTCATGACATGGGCGGCTCACTGCATTGCCCTTTCCAAGACTACCATTTCCTAAGGTGTATGTGTCTATGTGGGGAGCAATACGATTTACAGGTACGTCTAGCAAGGGGGCCTCCTTTGAGTGAGGTAATACGATTGTTCACTTGAATGCATCGTACCTTTCAAGTTTACAAAGACAACAAGGTGCGTTTTTGTTGTATCTGTGTAGGTTCTCACGAAGAAGTCCAATATTTTTTAACTGGATAGAAAAAATATTGGAGGATATAGAGGACAACATAGAGTAACTACTGTACTCATACACCGGAAACATCGGTGTGTAAGGGTACAAGTCGATGTTTCTCGAGTAGTATAGGAACTAGAGACACACTTGCTCTTACGCTTGCGTCCAGACGAGGAAATTGGCTACTCGTCGCCTGGGTCAGGGACACAATCCGTAGCAGCGCGAGGGGACCATCACATCAGATTGAAGAAAGGCAGCCTGCTGTGGTCCAAGGCAGCTGACAAACGATGACCATCGTATCTCGTCCGTACAGGCCCCCATGTCATCGGCTTCGATTTTCCACGTGACCCCATGCGTCGACCAGTTTGTCGTCGGCACAGAACCACGTAGCAATTTGCAAATGAACAATCATCACCGAAGTCCCACGAAAGGCAACAAACTATTTGTTGAAACGACCATATGTGTTGTAGTACGAACCTAGTGCACCCTATAAGGACATGATATAGAATTTTCTAGACATAACTCCCGTAAACATCAATGTAATTATTGTTCTGTTGTCGTTATAGCCTGTGTTAGTAAATTAAATTGAGTTTGCATTATTTTGAATAGATAAACAACTACTTCACAAAATGAACTTCTGCTGCTCGTATTAAAATCATAATAAAGATTAGTATTCGTAAACTACCCTTTAGCATAAAATCATTACTCTGACAAGTGATTCTCGATAATTTGTGATGGCGCTCCAACAATATTAAATTAACAGTTGATATCACCTTCGTTGAAATCGTGACATTACAGTGTGCCATGACATGATGGTGCAATTAATCTCAAATTTGTCATTACGTTCAAACAAATTAAAAGTAATTCGTCACGTCCTTTACTGTGAGAGGTGGAACTTCGAGACACTATTGCTTTCCCAGAACATTTGTAACTAAAGGAAAACGTTATTCCCGTAAATCTGGTGGACCACAGATAGTTTATTACGAACGAAACGCATGCCTCGCGCTATTCTTACTGCGCCTTTGTCTGCCCATAATGCACTCACCCCCATTTCACTTTAATTTTTTGCGACTTTTTCTTTCTATTCTGTGCTCTTTAGTGTTCCCCACACCAGGGCTTTTGGCAGTGTAACGCAAGCATCCGCGGGTAGGCACCATTGTGTTCACAGAATGAATGGGCGACGAAAAGAGGCTGCGAAAAGCGTGCATGAAAGATGGAATGAGAGGGAGAAAGTGACAGAGAAGTAGTTTTGCTGGCGGGGAGCGGACCAGAAAGTTGAAATAGCCGTGCCGCCCGACGAAGGAGACATTCTTACTAATTATGCACGAATTAAATCCTGAATGAAGTGCGTCTCTGGGGGAAAAATATAAAGAAAGTCGGTGGGCGGTCTGTAGCCGGGGGCGGTACGGCGTTATTCGTGACAGAAAGCCGAGCGCGGACGAACAAAACAGTGTTGGCCCGCGGGGAGCGGGTTAAACCTGGCGCTAATGCGGTTTCGCTGTCCTCCCCCCTATCGATGAACTTTGTGGCTCGCACCGCCGCTTAAGAACGCCGCGGGCGAGCGCCGGCCAACTTAAAGAGCGTTTTCGAATGTCCCTCGGAGCAGAGGGCATTTAATTTCCCCCACAGTTAAATTGGCCGTGCAGACAAAGCAAGCTTCAGACGCCTTTGAGTATTAATGGGATAAAAGCTTTCTCTTGCAGGTATTGTCTCGGCAGTGTCATTCAGTCGCACGTCTATCTTTACCCTTCTTGGGGGTGTGATGTCGCATTGTTACCAGTGCTTTTTGTGGTAAGATATGCTCGGGCTGCACTCCTTAGTTCAATTCCTTTTTTTTTATCCCAGTATTTTCCACAGCTTTCTTTGTTCATCTTTGCCTTGGTCTATTTCTTTCATTGCAAGATGGCAAAACATGATTTAAATGCACCTACTCCTCACTATACTTGTCCTTTTCTAGACTTCCACATTGACTTTATTAAACGCAGTACATGTTGGTATATCTTTCCCAACAACACATAAATAAAATTAGGGATTGATTTCCATCCCTACCACGCTGGCAACTGAAAGAGTTTTCTAATGTAGCCAAGTTCGCCTAAAGTTTGACACGTTTACTCACTCAGTCTAAGGAACCTATTAAAAAGAAATCTTACGCCAATTTCAATAGGCCACCAAGACTTCATGTGAATTTTGTGCAAGATTTTCTTCATCGTATGTAGTTTTAACCCATTTACAGGAAACCTTATTAAAAGTATCATAAATGTTAACAGTCATGTTCATTTTTTTTTTTTTTTTTTTTTTTTTTAATTCGCTTAATAGTTTTTGCTGGTTGCTCGAACAGACTGAAAAAAATTTATAAATTTACACCTGTTTGATTGAGAACCTAGATACTAAGCTGCATAGATAGTATTTTCTATGTTAACTGATGACATAAGTTATTGATGTGCGCAGTCGCTCTGAAATTCGTCCATTATTTTTGTTTGATGCGCACACAGAAAATATTTCAAAATTTTTTGTATTACCCTCTGTATCATTGGGAAATAATCCGAATAAAAGTATGCTATATGGTAACCTGCGACGTATACTATTTTTATGTGAAATTGCGTTCATACGTTTTTGTGTGATGCGTGGTCAGACAGACAAAAGTTTCAGAATTTACGGGTTTGGCTTCTGAATCATTCGAAGAGTATGTTATTAATCTAGATCAAAAGTATCCTGCGTGTTAGTGTAAGGCAAAAACTATCACTGTAAGTAGTTTAGGTAAAATCCATCCATTAGTTTTCTCGTGATGTGACAAACAATAACTTAAAAAATGTACAGTTTTAGCTTTTGTAAGGTCTGGAAATATGTTACTAATATGGATAAAAGGATCCTACATATTAACTGGTGATTTAAGTTATTACTGTACGCTGTTTTGTTTACATCCGTCCATTAATCTAGTGTCAGCAGACAAAAATTCCAAATTCTACGGTTTTGAGATCTGCGTCATCAGTACCGTACATTGAAATAAATCTTATGTGCAAACACAAATTTTCTACAAAATCATTAAAAGGTGTAGATTAAATGTAAATGTCATTCATATCGCAAATTACCTTCTTTATTCCTGATATATAAATACATGTGACCCATTAATTTTATCAAGGCAGCATAATTCACACGATTAGGTTAATTATTTATTCGTGTGCGGAACATACAAACAGTTAAAAACAAGGGCAAAAATTATATGCAAACAAAAAGAAAAGCAGTGATTAGTTGGTTCCGATGAAACTGTATGATGTTGGACGTGAAGAGGCAATATAGTAAAATACATATGATAAAAGAAAACATCAAATTATCTAAACATTGCTCTAGGAATGGGCGAAGTTAAGTCTTTCGAGAAAAAAAAAAAGAGTGCTAGCTCCGCGTACCGAAGGTCGCCGGTTCGAGTCCGGCCGAGGGCATGGGTGATTAGTGTTGTGTCTGTGAATGTCTTGTCCGTGTTGTAGTGTCCTTGTGTCAATACTTGATAGCAACAAATCACATTGAGCTGGCTGTATGGTCCAATAGGCGAATGCCATAAAAAAAAAAAAAAAAAAAAAAAAAAAAAAAAAACGGTCGGTGTGACGTTCGGTTTGCATCCTGTCGTCTATTTATTTCGGCACTGTTCTTACAAACCGAAGCGATCGTTGTAGTTTCTAATAGTCAAAGATTTTATTCATTTTGTAAAGCATATTTCGGTCAAATTCGTAACATACTTTAAGGTCTATTTCAGCCATTGCATTAATATACCAGCCACACCAACTTGGCTTTCCCCATAAACCAGAAGCTCTCAGTTGACAAACTAACAACGTAAAAACACTAGGTACCCCACACTTGGTCATTGAGACCTGAGCAGGGTTGTAAGCAGATCCACCACAGGCCTGAGAATCACGTATCCCGTGTGTGTGCACATTCCAGTAAGATTTTGTCCCGGCTACCACCACCGCCGCCGACCCTTCCCTGTGAATAAGCCTCGAGTGGCCTGTCGAAGACAATATGGCCGGCCCTCGATGGCGGCCCGCTGATTGGCCGCGGGCTGGCGCACAATGCCAGATAGGGAGGAGGGCAGACCGGGCCCTCGAGGGCACTCGTAAGGACAGGCAGACTCGATCGCTATCTCTACTTCCGCCGTGACCAGGCCAAACAACAACGCCAATAACAAAACCGAACACGGCACAGTCTCTCAAAAGCTGGTCGTCTTAACTGTTCCACGAGAGTTAGAATGTCAGAGATAAGAAGTGACCACTGTGTATTTTCACAGAACCTTTTCCTTCATCAAATTCCTTGCCAAATACTATTAATAATAATTTGCATAATTAGCATTCAACGAGATATTTTACAGTGGTACTTTTTTGAAAACTTAACGAGACCCCCCTCCTGCTTTGGTTTGTTGTACCGTTATACTACGTTCAAACTTACTCAAGTCTATTGCAGTATTATTTTTGAACTATTGACAACTATTAAGACATCAGCCAGTACTGACGTAAGCTGGGATGCATAGAATTATTATTTTGAGTTGTATACTCTGTTACTTCTTAACTGCTGGTGGTTCAAGATCATGTTCCACTTGCCGCACTCCTCACCTCACTATCCAAGCAGTTGTGAGGCCAGTTTTGCCAGCTGGCACTTTTTCAACATCGCATATAGGGGTGAGGGCAGTGGAGTGGGGATAGGGCAGAGTGACCTTGAGCCACCTCTGTTCACTGTACGCAGTAAAGGGATTGTTTACAGTGCACAATACAACCCCCACGACTATAATATTATCTTACAGGGTGTCCAGAAAAGGACTCCCTGATTTCAAAATTAAATATCTCGAAACCAAGATCGATAGAGGAATGCAGTAAACGGTATGTTTATCGTGACAGCTGTAAGAAGTGTATACAGCAGTTTGAGGAATACTTCGGGAATCGAGTCATTGCTTTGGGAAATCCCGAATTTACTGGTGCAGGCATGGATTGGCCTCCATATTCGCCGGATGTGACTCCCTGTGACTTTTTTTTGTGGGGCACAGTGAAAGACATGGTCTACCCGAAGCATCCTGCCACGCTGGACGAGCTGGAATCGGCGATCTCTGAGGCATGTGAATCCATTTCGGTCGAGACACTACGAAATGTGATGGCGAATTTCATTCTTCGTTTGCGCCACCTCTGTAGTGCCAATGGTGAACATTTTGAAAACATTGTGATGTGATTGTTTTCATACGATTATTTCACTTATGTATGCTGATATGAGCTGTGCAGCGTACATCTGTTAACAGCTTTTGTAACTATTATTTCACACTGCTGTATACACTTCTTACAGCTGTCACAATAAACATACTGTTTACTGCGTTCCTCTATCGATCTTTGTTTTCGAGATATTTAATTTTGAAATCAGGGAGTCCTTTTCTGGACACCCTGTATTAAGAAAGAGTGATTACGCCGAACAAAATTGACTATCAAGGGGGAAGACCTTTATTATATAATGATGACGAAATGTAAAAAGTGAGTAAACAATAATATTTTAAGCAGAAAGCAGCGAGTTAGTGCAAAAGAAATACCGAAAGTGAGAAGAAGACGAAGTACGAAGACTGGAAGGAACCATAACTTTAAGGAAAGGAAAAGCAAAAATCTGTTAAAAAAAAACTGATAAAAGAATGATAGATATGTCAACAGAAGTTTCGGAACACGATTCTTCTAACAGTCTGAGGAACTAACGACGAAGTTTCGATTTGTGTGCGATTTGAGAATGAACGTACGAGTAATCTATGAACAACAAGGCGACCCACATCAATAGATATCTACACGCCATGTCGCACCATCACCCGGCAACGATGAGAGGCGTATTAGCATCACTGAATTTAAGAGCGAAGACAGTATGTGACTCGGAAAGTATGAGGGAAGAAATGGAGACTCTTACAAAAAATATACGCCTATAGTGAATCAGACATCAGAAGGGTTTTCAGACCTAAAAAATCCATGGAAGACGTCAACTTATCGCATGAGACCAATGTGCCAAGAAAATTCGCCTGTCTTCCATACATTCGTGGCATCACTGACCGGATTGGGAAACTGTTTAAGCGGGTGGAGGCGACTCATATACAAAGCTCACTGCAAACTCGGCCAGTCATTATCCAGGGTAAAAGACAAATTACACCCACACCAGCTTACGGGTGTTTAAGAAATCCCCTGCAGCTGTGGCAGGGTCTACGTAGGAGAGACAGGTCGCACAGTGGCAGAGAGACTTAAAGAACATATCCGCCACTACAAATACAACAACAGCGACAAATCTGCCGTCGTTCGCCATGCTATTGACACCGGACATGAAATAAAATTTCAAGATACGAGGCTGCTGTGGAGAGAAGACCAGTGGTGGCCTCGACGTGTGAAAGAGGCAGCAGAAATCTTAAGTAATTCCAACAACATCAACGAAGATAGCGGCCTTTTCCTCTGCGATGCATGGCGACGGTTGATATGTGAACATCAACAGTATCTCTGAAGAAGGCTGGAGTATAACAGCCGAAAGCTTAGATAAATTATCCAATAAACGACGCGGCATAGCCCGCAAAGCTATATAATTCATGAACAAATAAACCGTGTTACAATTGGCCTAATTTCCTGTCAGACCATTTGCACTCAAATTTTCGGTTTCCTGTTCATAGCCATTTGAAGACTGGTTAGCTATAATGTTTCACATTTGCGGACTGTTTGTGTATTCAAATAACTTGGCATTGTTCTGTGGACTCTCTTCTTCAAACTAATCTAGGTATTGTACTCTAATAAATCGTACACAAAAATTTAATTTAATCTTAGTTTCGTAAGATACAGAAACAAGACGTTACAAAAAATATGAAATAGATACCTATAAAACCCTAGCTCTTCACATAGTTATTAATAAATAAATAAGCATTAACCATTGTATATTTATCCCCCCCCCCCCCCATGTGGCTCACTGTGACACACTTGGTAGAAGTGGTAAAAATGTACTGGGCAGTATCCTAGGCCCCCTGCCCCTACCAGCCATCCCGACTGTGGTTTTTAGACGATTTTCCGATGCCATCAAGGCGAATGCTGGGACGGTCCCAAATCTCAGCCTCATAATCTATACGATCTAAAAAATCAAAACAAAAAAAAAATCGCCTATCACACACAGAACATAGTTACAAGATTCACAGACAGTTGGCAACACTTCACGTCCACCATTAGTACGTGACAGTAGGTACAAAATCTTGACGCCAACATGGGCACATGGTCGTAGGATAAAAGCTTCAAATTTGACCGTGCCAATGATGAATAAAAACTTATCAATGACATCCGACCCCAAAATGTTGTCAAAAGATGGTCAACAAAAGAAGAAGATGTATGTATATTCGAAACAATGGTATCTTTATTACTCCATGTTTTTTTCCTAAAATAATGTTCTGAATTCTTTTATGGCCAATCAAAGGGATAAAAATATCACTGTCGCCACTTACTTACCCTTCTTCATACCGGATACTTAGTTCTGTAATTAAAAGCGATTGTGACAGCCATACTTTCACTATCACAGGAAACCATAATTTAAAATTTTTCAGACATTGGATAATCTATTTGGGAAAGCCACGTATAAATAGTGTCTTCCCGCAGAAAACGTAATCGTAGGTAATTAATTGGTGAGCGATTTCTCTCCTCACTCCCGCCGACCGCAGGCACCCGAAATTCGGCAGCAACGATTCGGCCATTAATAGCGCAAAAAAACAAAGATCCACTCACCTTATGATTGTAGCGTCGATTCGCATGGTCAGGGTGTAACGTGACACCGGCTGTTATTTTCAGCAAGATGTAACTTGGATGTACTGAATCTGAGCTGTAAAATACTCTTCACACGTCATTTTATTTCTTATTATAATCCTCTCAAACTTGGCATAACTTGCCGACAGTTAACTAAGAAGCTTAATTCGCTACGATGTTTATGCACGCAAACTTAACCGTCGCGGACGTGAGCGTAACAATAGTAACTCATATAAAAAGTCACACATTTATAATTTCCTTGTGGAACAAGGCACGCAAATATTGCATAGGCCAGTGGATATCTGAATTACGCCAGCTGACCTGTAATCCACCGCGAACATAGATGCCCGCGGCCGACAGAAAGAGAAATAAAAAATCGCTCAACCAGACATTCATGTTCAAATTGTTTTATTGGCCAGAAACTTTTGAAAATATTGTAGCTTCGTTAGTTTTTTATGACATTTATTACTATAATTTCATTTATTTCTTGCCCCAAGTTCTTTAAAGTTTTAGACATGGTTTAGTTATGTCTGTTTATAAACAAGAAACGAAGGTGTCTCCTGAGCTTACCGTAGTGTTATTATCAAAATTTCCTTATTTCTGATATTATCAATTTTGAATTTTATGTTCTAAAATTTTTCAACTTCTTCCTCCCTTTCCTTTCTTTCTGAACCATTTCTTCTTAACCCCAATACTTGTATATCTTCATAAGCGGGTTGTTTCAATATTTTATACACGTTCCTTCACCCAATTTCTATCGGTCTGCTAATTTCAAAATTATGTTGTTATTTATCAACACTTACGTATTCAAACTGCTGGTTCTTGCAGCTTCATTGCGACTTCGTGAAGACGGTTATGAGAAGAAGCGGAGCAACACTTTTAGAACTGTCTGTAGCATGTGGCATGTGACTCTGGCTTAATGCATTGTTGTCATTGGAAATTGTTGATTAGCCCTTTATTAAGACACCATGGTCGTCTTTTTAACAAATGTTGCAAGATGTACGCAACATAAGAGAAAGTTTTATGTAGTAATGAAAGGAAAGAGTTCGTTCTAATATAAATCTATTACTAGTTCTTCTACGTAAATGCAACGTGATAATATTCCTCTTCCTTCCTGCCATTTCTTTTAAAAATCGATACTAGTTGCATTAAACTAGTTTTAATACCTCTGCCACAAGATTTTGTTGTTCAACGTGTTACTCGAAACTGGTGGCGTTTTGTTCGTGTTGAAAAATGATTAGTTGTGTGTGCCTCTAAACATCCTTTGCCCAGTTGTAAATGAACTTTTTACCTGCGCACTGACAAAAGCTTCGTGATTCGGCATTAAGAGCAAAGAGCGGTGCTGTGCTCCGTGATTGATGCGCTCCTGCGCCTCTGCTTTATCTCCGAGCCCGGCCTCACAATCGCTTATCTGCGGCTGCGGACCGCCCTCCACTGTACCCCGGCACAACCGCAACCCTCCCGCCGGACGCCGATACAATCTGTGTCACGTCCGACGCCTTGCCTGCCCGCACAAAGGATGCGCACCCAATTAAGGCCACGGGAGCCAACCAGCCCGCAGCAGCCGTCTTATACCACTTGGCGAGCCTGCACACACAACAGAGGCCGCAGCCCCACCAGCACCCAGTAATTAACCTAAAGAGAAAGAAATATGATATTGCCTTACACCCAAAATGACGGAGGGAATTGAAATACGAAACAGGGGTTTTGTAGCGAGATGTTTCATTAATAACACCAGGCTGTCAGGGGAAAAAGGAATTGCTGTGTGAAGTATCTTTAATACTTTAGAGATCGAAATATTTTGAAGCGTCTACTGTTAAGGGACCGTGCACAAACTAGGTGGCTCGGTCCAGGGGGGGGGGGGGGTTGGCTAGAAGGCTACGCTGGGCTACGGGGGGGGGGAGCGGGGGTTCCGAGCCAGACCACGTAGCATAACATTTTTCGCAGTTAAAATGAGGAACAGAACTCACAACAGCATGTGAATGTTTATTTCTCTCAGTTAATTATCTCCGTATATAATTTACAATAGTCTGACAAGAGAAAACAGTACAAAATGTCTTCTGGAATCAAAAGGGAAAGAAGCTACGTGCTACGTGGCGGGGGGGGGGGGGTAGAGGCAAAAGCCACGTAGGGCTACGTGGCGGGGGAGGGGGGGTTCACAGGAGGCCAAAATGGAGCTACGTGGTTTATGCACGTTCCCTAAGTTAAAATATATCTTTATCTACATACAGATAGATTGACAGACATGGTCAGAAGACGTAGATTACAATTCTATGGTCATTTACAGCGAATGAACAGCACTAGACTCACAAAGAGGATCTTTGTTGTGGTAAATGGTTCGCTCAGGTAAACCAATTGGTTCCAGGAAATAGAAGAGGACTTGAATCATGCAGGGATTAGCAACGAAATGACAAGGGAAAGGGGACGATTCAGGATCAAAATTATGAACACAAAATTTAAAATACAGAAGAAAACAGAAACAAAATGGGCTGAACAAAGGAAACAAGAACACAGTGAACGTATGAAGAAGTTTTGGGAAGAGAAGAGGAAGAAGAGAAATACAAACAAAAACTGATTAATAATGAATAATTTGAGTTTAAACACTGTGCTAGAGGGCAATAATGAATAATAATAATATATTTTTTTGTTGGGCGCATTTGCGCTACAAAAGAAAAGGTTGATTTGTCAAATGATTAATAGAAGTTCGTGTATACAACTTATTTAAAAAAAAAAAAAAAATTCTTGGATGAGGATTGTGGGCATGAAACGTGAGTTCTGCCATGGCCTTTTAAATAGACCATACCGGCATTCAAATTGAGTGATTTCGGAAAATTACGGAAAAATGAAATCTGGATGGGAGCGCCGAGGATTGATCTGGAGCCCTCGCGAAAGCTAGGACTGAGCGTTGACAGATCACCCACCACACTCGGTTATAAATAATGAGCCCTCCATAGCGGTGGAGTAGACCAAAAAAAGCTACGAAATTTTCTGTTACCAGTATGTAAATATGAATTTGTCTCTCAAAATTCTCGAAGAGAGGCGGAATACCAAAGATACATACAAAATAATATTAAACGACTCTATTGTTGTTATTTACATGAAATACAATAAGGAGTTACTTGTAGAAGTACTCTTTTTAATAGAATAATTAACGCTCTTATTTTAACTTTATTTTTATCATTTTTGCGTGGGCAACAACTGTTACAGTGGTCATTGCTGCAATTGTGTTGCCAGACCAATAATATTGACACCACTTTACACTTAAACGTATGAATGGCACAAGATGCGGTGCAGTAACATATACGTAGATACAAACCAGATATATAATCAGTCCCGTTCCCTTCTTCTAAGGATCGATCAAATGTGTGAGGCGTGGCATTCGGGAGAACGCGGGTTCAAAATCTCGTCGGGCCATCCAAATTCTGACTCCCCATGGTTTCCCGAAAATCAGTGGATCCTAATGCCCAGATGGTTACATCAGAAAACGCCGTAGCCTAATTCCTCTCCATACCTTGCTCCAGACCCTAGCCTTTAATGATGCAGACGTTGACGATGCGTAAAGTCCAAATCATAACAAACAACTTCTCCACTGTTTCATCAGGATCACCAGCAACTAGGATAAAATCAGGTATAAGATGAAACAAAACGCGAATCATTAGCGATAAAGATAAATGGGCAAGCTATTATAATGATGCAAGGTGCATTTCAAACTCGTTAAACCAACAGTCGTAAATTTTTGCTGTGAGGCAAAAGTGTGCAAAACCTGTTAATTTCCTTAGTTAGTACCCGTAATCCTATGTCTTTAATCGAAAGGGGGTAGAGTACGTGAACAAATGAGCAACGTCGGCTAGGCGGCGTTGTGGAGCCTCTTCTCTCCCAACTTCGGGGCAGCCTATTACGCATAACGGAAGCTCGCCCACCCCCGCCTCCGGGTATAAAAGGAAAGGCGAAATAAACACAAAAGAAACAAGAGAGATCGTATCTGCTCTATGGTTTTGCCTCACGGGCGTGCCGAGGCGGCGGACAAAAAGAAGGAACACCGTCTTAAAATACTGGTTATGATAATTTTTATTAGTGCGGCATTCACAAGAGCCTTCAGTAATGCTGGTTGGGGGTCGCTTTGCTTTATCTTAAACGGAATGACTCCACAAAATGTAAATTTTGTCATAATATGGTCTCCTCTGTGCACGGATGCCCTTCTCAAACTCAGAGCCGAGTGTCGTTGTCCTTTGTAGTTACGTTTCTGGTAGTTTCATTTCGCTGTATTCAGAGTGATACAGCTGCAGAAACGTGTATGATCTCTTTCCTAAACGTTTCTGCACACTTTACAGGATGCTATGCACTTCTACCAAGAGGAAAATTTTTCTTCTACTTGGAATGGTAATCATAATTAATTCAAGAAAAGTGTGTAATTAATTTTAAAAAAAAACAAGCACACAAACCTTCAGGTTTCTTTTCTGCTTACACTCACAGTTTTCAGCGTGCTGGTAGATCTTGTGGCTATCTTGGTCACACCGTCTTGAGGTTTGTAAACTACTGCTCCCTTCTAACTGACGTCAAGGGAGAAAACGAGAAAAATGCTATAAACATTCGTAAGCTTGTATGAAAAGTGTGTAGTGTTAGCCTTCACCTTCTCCGCATTTACAGATATTTACGGAAAATCGCTGATAAACCTCCCTCAATTCGATTCGTAAAAGCTGAGATTAAGCCTACGACTTTATTTGTTCTCCCCATTGTCCTTGGTGTCATTTGTAACAGAGGAGGGGAAGCGACATAAGAAATCTGAAAATAATACACGAAATTCAACACCTATGGACCTCGATAGTGGTCTAGGTACAGTTGCTGGAAGTACACGGCCTCAGTGAAACTGCAGAACCCATTTCCATAAACCTCAGTGAAGCCTGAGCTGAAACCTTTTAAGCTTCAGTAAAACTTGTCTAAGTAGTTTTGACATGATGCCTAATAGACAAATATTTTAACACTAATGAACTTAAGACTCCATTTCTGCGTTGGATTAATTGGATCAAGTATATTAATGTGCATGACGATAACTTTACTGCGAAACTCCTTAAGATCCGGAGACCACAAACATCATGAATTGAATCAGACATGCAAGAAAACCGGCCCATCCTTTCATTTCCCGTGTGTAATCCACAGAATAACCACCTTTCCACTTCGAAATGTTTGTCCGTCTTACACAATTCAGCAGAAATTTCAAATATCGTACATGAATATATAGATTTTATATGTCTGCGAAGGTTATAAAATATAGACTAAAATTCTGAGAGACTGCAAGACAAAATTACAATAACAGAAGAAAACTATTGTATTTAACCCTACATTCGGTCGTTCTTCCGTAGACTACGTTTGATACTCTGAAGAGTCTGAACGAAGTCTTCGACGAAACGTTCGGAATATCAGACTGTACTAGACCACGGCCTATATGCACGCAAAACTTTTATTAAAAAATGTGATCGTTCATAAAATTTTAGGTCTATATAAAATATTAACACGGAATAAATGAGAACATTGACGGTATTTATAATTTATTGTGTTTTAGTACTTCTTCTTCAACACATTCCCCACTCATTAATATTCACAGGGGAGAGGGAGTAGGAGGGGGAGGGGGAGGGACCGAATTAAGCTGATAAATAAAATAGCCTGTTTCCAAACTGTGTTTACCTGGGTTTTTATAGTAAACAAACCTTGATTAGTAGCCATGGGAGTAACAGTCTGTTACTACAAGACAACAATTGGCAAGGAGATACTTCCAACAGTCGCCAGAGCACTACTATCGGAGTTTCAAATTTGGAACCTTTTTAATACTACAGAGTTTTAATTGTTGACGATAAATTGTTCTGTCATGAGGTTTTGGTAATGATCCCTAATAAATGTGTTAAAATGAAATTTCCCTTTCTTCATTAGACTTGACGACTGTTATACCTCAAAACATGTTTCTTTAGAGCCATTTGTTCAGTGATATTTAATAGCTTAACTGAAAAGCAAATATCAACAGCAAATCATGTGAAAAATGCCGTGAAACAATTTATTAAGAAAGTTTTTCTACAAGTTACTAATTAAAGGTTTTAAACAATGATCTACGGTAAAGGACTAAAAATCTATTTTCTTAATACCTCACAATTGCAAACAGAGCTTGCAAACTTTCTGCTTTTGATCATTAGTAATCGATTTTTCATAAAAGTGTTATGTAACACAGAAGCCAATAGCGAAACGTGCTGAAAATTATCTTAATAGTTTCAATAAACATTAAAAGGTAAAATTTTCCTGGAAACTTGAAACTTACGTAACGTTATAAGTGAAAAATATTCTAACCTGTATATCACATAACAGATAGAAAAGGCTAACGATAATTATTATAACGATAGTTAAATATCTGACTGCATTTCTTCAAACTTGCAGCAAGGAAGATGAATGAACGTTGGAAATGTGAATAACTCTTTCGACACACAAAAAAAAAAAAAAAAAAACGAATAAGAAGTTACAGGTCTAGATAATAGGTCTAGATGAATGATGATTTACGCTAGTAATAGTCACCGGTTGAAACCAATAAATGTTATAAAGTGTTATTATTTAAATGTTTATGCGTACCGAATTAAAGTATGTAAAACTGTATTACAAATTGGCTAACTAGAAATGGTTCCATGATTAGTCACTGTCGAACCAGTAATTAATGGTAAAATATAAACTAAATAACAGGATAAGTATTTTCATTTATTAATATAACTAGTATGAATTAGTCTTTATGGAATACGGGCGTAAATATACTCGCTGGTGATACGTGAAAGATTGAATACAAGTAACGACAGTTAACTGTATTTTGTTATAGGTGACTTAAAAGTAAGATGAAATATGATTTGGAAACCACAAGGGGAAACCTCATAAGATGAAATGCAGAAACAAGTACAGAGTACCAAGTAATGAAAATATATAAAATAGAAACTCTGTCATCACTTCTGACTTTCCCATTTTTATTCTTGCAAATGAAAAAATACGTTTAAATTAGAAAATTTCGTTGAGAAGAAAAACCTGTATGAAATTTCGTGAATCTCACTGTTTAAATACAGAAGAGAAGTATGCACACGTATCATACCGAAAACAGTCCTTTCAAACTGCTTCACGGGCTCAGAACGGGTAAACTTTTTCGATTAAATATATCGGACGTCATAATGCTTCCTCTAAACTATCACTTAAGCATAAAGTAAAAGAAGCTATTCAGTGTTTGTAAATTAAATTACCTAAAGAGCGAGTTTGTGAAGTGAGCGAGAACGCTAACAGTAGATTAGAGTGAGGTGTGGCGGCAGCCCAGTACGTCTCTGTGCTGTGCGGCGGGCTGCGTGAGTGAGGGCGTAAAGAGACCGCCAGTCGGCCGCAGAGCGGAGCGGCGCTGTTTTACGACGGCGAGGCAGGCGCCCTCGGCCGGCCGGCTGAACACGGCACGTGGCCAGCCTCCCAGGAACCTTTCTCTTCGTTTAAACCAAATAGACAACGCCTCAGCATCTACAGCCCCCTTTCACACTCTAATGTGACGAAAATCGAATGTTTTGGATGCCAAGTATATTGAAGCATTACTCTAGGTCAGAAGTCCCCAAAGTGGTCGATATCGACCTCAAGGGGTCGATTATTGCACTGGGGTCGAAAGGGGGTCGATTAACATTAAAGAAGATAATTAAACGGTTTAGGAAAAATGAGAATATTTCAATAAAAATCAGATCAATAAATAAAAATAGTGCTCATCCTCTGAATTCCCGACTGTTTGCGAAGTTATGTGAAGAAAATGATTGACCTATCAACCAATTACTTTTGCATACTGAGGTAAGGTGGTTGTCAAGAGGTGATAGTTTCTACAGGCGTACTGACTTGTATGACTCATCTGAAGAGTTACTTAGGAATGTGGATCCATCGCTATGTTACGAGTCAAAACAGTGCAAGAACCATCCGTTCTATTTGGTAGACATTTACTCGAAATTTATTCCATCTATCCATAATTTTCTTACTACTTTTTAATGTAAAATATTTCCTTTTTCAGTAGATATTATTGGGTAGATTTTATAAGAAATAGGAACTATATGGGTTGTTATGCATATCTCCTTATTTCATAGCATTAGAAATGCCAAATATGATTTAATGTTTTATTTAATAATTAATCTGGGGGTCGATAAGACGGCAAATAATCTATGAAGGGGTCGACCGATAAAAAGTTTTGTGACCCCTGCTCTAGGTCTTCCAAGTATAGCACATAAATTCTGCACTAACGTTAATAATCAATATAGTTTTTTTGTTTATGACCTTACGCCCCGTTGACATCGATGTCATTAGATGCGGGAAAAGACTGTGGACTAGTAACGGGTTGGAATTCGGCCATTAAATTTTAAAGCAACCATCCCCATATGTGCCAGGATTCCGGGAAACCATGTAAAACCGAAATCTAGATCATTGGACGGGGATTCTAACTCACGTACTCCCGAATGCGAGGCCAAAGTGTTACCGTTCACCCACCATGCTCGGTGTTTATGATGGACAGAATACATCTGAAAAGAAGTTGAAATTTGTCACAGCTCATAAATATTTTTAGGTTGAGTTTCTTTACTGAGAATTTATCCATGCGTGACTGGGATTTTATTGCTCAAGTATGGTTGAAACACTAACATTGTAGCCGGAAATCTGCAGAATGCTCCAAATTCACTCTTTAAAATGTTGGGTCTGATTAAACGGTACGGCATATTTGCTGAAATCACCATCTACCGTGTGTTTCAGAACAGCCTGAGCTATAAATGCTCACCACTGTCACGTAATCACATCTAAAATCAGTATATAGACAGCAAAAAGTGCCTGCGGTGTTAGCACCTGGGGCCCATAGCTCCATATAACAACAAATACAACCAAGCAGTATTCAATTACTGAAACCGACTGCCTATTGATAGTCTTACAGAGTCCAGTTCTGTGACGACGTGACTCCTCGATAGTCATCTTCTGTAGTTATTGCACTAGTAATATTTGTAATATTTAAGATTTATCCCGTATATTATGGAAGCTGAATAATATTGCTGTGGCATGGCAGATAAGCGTCTGTTATATCCTTCATTGATCGTTATTTATAGACGTCTCGTACAATGGAGTATTGGAGAAAACAAAGAAAGGATTTTCCAAAGGGTGCAGTTATCTATTGACACAAAGATTCAGTATAAATATAGGTCTATTGCAACCCCAGTGTGCATAACCAATATGTAAGTAGTAGTAACATATGTGATGCATACTAAGGGGAAAGAAGAATTGAAACTGTTCTTAACTTTCAACATCGTTAATCGAAATAGAAAGTTCACAACGGATCGAGTACAGATTGGTCACTTGGTATTTTAAATTTTTATATCGGAAATTTATCCAGGAGGCGGACTTGGAAACACCATATTCAGGAAATTGGCTGACATAACACTGGATTTCCGTGCCGTATCCCACCATTACCACTAAAAAAATAAATAAATAAAAAAATTTGCTTATGGCTTTGAACCTCGTCGAGGTCAAATGTGATACACTACGCGTTACGGTCTTTCAAATTAATCACTCCGACATTGGCCTGGAAAGATTTGGAGAAACCTTGGGAAACCATAATCTGGATGGCCTGACGAGGATTTTAAAACGGGCAGATGTATTAGAGTTTCCAAAACAGTAGATAGTATAATTCGTCTTATGAGTTTGGAAAAGTTTACATATGTGGAACTAAAAATTCAAAATGTTAGAACGAAAAAACATCTCTGCGTACGTTAGAAAGTCTGTTGTTGACTGATGTCAAATGTAAATACAATGAGATGGGAAACCACGTGTAAACAGGGCCAGGGGATATTTTGAAGGAAAAAATGGGAGAGAAATTGCTATTTTTAGAGGACCATATAAATGAAATAAATGCAGAAGCTAATCAAAACACGTAAACTCACGTTAATTAAATAGTAGCGTAGTCAGGAGATATGCGCGCGCATTTGCTGAACTTGACTGCCTCTCCATAACTGCAGTCGGCTGTAAAGTCAATATTATGTAGACTCATCAGGAATGTTGAATCTAAAGTGTGTAATGAAAGTTTCGTAGAAAGATGGAGTGAAGAATTCAAAAGACTCAGTGCAATATGTATTTAACACTATATACACGATGAATGCAAAAATCGCAGAAAAGTTTACAACGGCTTACTACGAATTAAGGTGGCTTGTCTGCTCAAAGAGCTATGGTTTGTGTACACTGCCCAACCAACTGTAAAATGTGTATCGATGGAAAAAAACCTCCAGCGCTGAGCGATATAAGTAAAGCCATCTCAGATCTCTGTTTTCTCTTTCAAGATATCTGCAACAGAACTGACTTCAACAGGCAAACTCTAAGGGACTCAGAAGCCTTTCGTGTGTAAGTGTTTACGCCTCCTTCTCGTCGAAATCTTTAGAGGCGGAAGAGGTACAAGGACAAGAAACGGGAAGGAATTCGAACTTGGTTTTTGAAGTAATCGTCCCAATACCAGGAACCATGCAAAACCGAAATATAGATGGCTGATCGGAAATTGGATCCACATCCTCAAAAATTCGAATCAGAGCTCAGCCACTACACTTCGTCAGAGTTGTCAGAGGCCTGCTTGGTTGCCATCTTTACCTTGATTTTTACTTATAAAATTTATGTTTTTGTTAGATCCTTTATAATCAATTCACGGATTAGTAAATAACATCAGTATTTGTGAAGTTGTGCCGGTTCTGAAGTAGAGCTTGATTACTGTAAAATCTTTGACCTGGATGTGTGCCAGCGTGCAAGAAGGAATTATCAAGTGCTGGAGAGAGTAACCATTGTGTGAAAAATTTTAGTTTTAACAAGAATCTGCTAGAGAAAAGATGTTGTTGATGCTTTAGGGCGCGTCGACAGCGAGGTCATTAGCGCAAGTGAAAAGAGCATATAATGTCTGGTTAGTCATGGAGTAACGATTCAGAAAATGAATTTGTAAGACTGCAGCATATACAGAACTGGAATACAATTCCGGGACAGAAACAGAGAAAAGATGATTGTGAATGAATATTATCAAAGTGACTGCGGGTAAGGAACGTGAAGAAAATCGGTCATGGTCTTCTGAATGGAATGATTTCAGAAACCCATGGGAAACCACAATATAGATGACAGGTTGCGGATTCGAATCCTAGCTCTCTCGAAAGTGAGGCCAGAGCGTTACCGCTCGGTGAAATTTTTATTGGTTCGGCGCCAATTATTAAGTTTTTTTTAATTAGTGTGAATAAGAGAGGAACGAAGAAGTATATCTTGATTAGCATGCGTGATTGAATATCTCGTTCTTTTTATCTGCTGATTCTTATGTATCTTTTTGTTTGTAGAATATTTTAAGAGCATTAATCTTCTGTTCCCCACTGAATGTGGATTCACACAGCCGCGATAAACGATGCAATAAAAAGCCTGTGAACCACTTAAACCTCATCAAGTCGAAAAACGATTTTGTCATTGTTTCATCGTCAGCTTTACTGATAGCGTTACAGAGATGAATGGTTACGTGATAACCTCCCACTGCAGTTTTGACCATAAAACTGTGCTCCGTGTTTCAGCGTTACCGTCTTGCAGGTCTGCTAGCTGGGCGACTGGACCGCGCGGGCAGTCCGCCGTTGGCACTGAAGACGCCCTCAAGACTCGTTCCGTTGGTCCCCGCGGGGTTCGTTGAAAGATTAATGTGGGCTGTTCTGCGCGGCTACGACGCCCCACCCCCGGCCGTAAAACTGGACCTCGACTTCTCGGCTGGTCAGTTGGCGACTAACGGAGGCCGCTGGCCAGAGAGGTCATGCGTGGTAGAGCGGGGTGAAGCCCTATGGGTCACCTAACGGTTAATACCTTACAGCCCAGCTGGTAACATTCCTTCATGCTACAGTCTCTTTATGAAGTCTTCTATGAATACACTCGACTTGCACATGCCAACTCATGGACCTAAAAGGAGTGCAACAAAAGTTAGTGGTCTAATCAGGAAAGCAAAATCCTACAACCTTGTGAAATGTGGTTCATTGATTCTTTATAGACTATTGTTCAAAGTTATAACAGTCTTGAAAGAACGTTTTTTTTTTTTCTTTTTTTTTACTGATACTAATAGTGGTTTAAGAGTGGAATATAACAAAGAGATGTAACAAAAGATCATTCGCGACAATACAGTAGCAAAATCAGAGGTGGATGCTCATGTCTAAAGCACACTAAAAATTCTGACACCTAATTAAAATGAAGGCAAACCGGAAATGAGCATGATTTCTGCGAGGAAAGGCTAGTGAAAGCAATTACTCAGGAAAATTTGAACAAGAACTAGTGATGACAGAAAGAATATCAATAGATTGACAAGATATAAGGTATGCCAAGAAAAACAGCGGATCGCATTCTGACTGAATAATTGTATAGGCGGAAGGTTTTCGCCTGCCGGGTGCCAAAAAAAAATCAAAAAAATCGATGAATGCAAAAAGACAATGACGAGGAAGATTACTGAGAAAAATCTATCCGTTTTGAAGCCAAACCAATAAATTTTGTTGATCGAGATGAAGCACTAACGGATTAGACCTGAACCCATCATTTTACACCCGAATCAAAGCAGAAATTAATACCAAGTTTAAGGTTGTGTTTCTGTTTTATTCATTTATTATTTTTGTCCCAACATCGCTACGAGGAAAGACGTTTGAGATGTTGAACGTACTGTAGCTAATATATATGCATCCAGTATGAATACACACTACGAACTATAATTATAATGAAAAACTATTATATGTTAGATACATAAAAGTTTACAACTGAATTTTGTAATAGTGTTATCAGACAGATTTAATCCTTTTGTATAAATTCTTGATTGATGTAGAAGTTGCCGATAAAATAATCCTTCTCTTTGTCTTTGAATTCATCTGTATTGTCGCCGAACAGGTTTATACTTTTAGGAAATTTAGTAAACCAATGTGTCCCATAGTACTTAATTCCTTTTTCTACAAATGATAATGAGGTTTGAATTGTGTTATAGTTATTTTTATTTTTTGTATTGAAATTGTGTACCTGAGAATTTGATGAAAAGAAAAATACACATAAGCGAATATCTGTACTGACTGAGAAGTCATTGTTAGAATATCGGTGATTTAAAAAAGTTCTTTGTTTTACACTACATAACATCCTAGCAGCAATTTTCTATGATATGGAAACATGCGTTTCCTGAAAAAATGGTGAAAATATCGTTTGGGATTAATGAGCCTACCATGTGACGCAAATGCCAAAAGGAAAACTGTTAAAAATGGTACTGTTTCGTAAGGACAATACTCCCAGTCATATATATCTATTTCACTTTCATGGTTATAATTCAGGAAACGTGCGTTTCAGTTGGTACTTCAATCCTACTGTTCACCGAATTTATCAGCCCCTGACTTTCTATTATTTCCAACCCTTAAACAGTTCGTCTGGCTCTCTTTTGAAATCAGATGATTGCGCCATATGTAATGTCACATAATTTTTTGACTCCCTTTAGAAATCCTTCTATGCGTGTGCATAGCAGATCCGTAATTTGGAATTGTATGGTTCTTATAGGGGTCTATGTTGAAAATAGTCGAAAACCTTTTTTTTTTTCTTCGATTGCATCACTGTTAGACAACGACCTTATCGCAGAGCCTTTGTAGATATTCCCTTATATGCCACATGTTCTTTGAAAATGGGAGAGCTAGTGCTTAAAAATTCCAACGAACGGAAATTTTTTCATATTTTACATTTCGAGATAATGGGAAAATAAAGGAGAAATATAGTCAAGCAAAATATCATCTCATCAATGTGGAACACATTCATATAGAAATGATTTACAGTGGTTCTGGTGCTGGTTGACAGAACTGATTTTTGTTCACACGGAGCTCATATGGTTTGAATTTTTAATGTGGAGTAATTGGCCACAGCATTCGACTAAGCGACTAGACTATTCACCAGTAAGTTATTACAACCATATTTACATCACCTGTAATTTAGTAGAACTATATTTGCATCTATCAGTTGGATGAAATAGTCGTTTCGCTTATGAGACATACACATATACACATAATACTCTCCCAAGTATACTTTTTCATGGAAGGTGTGAAGCTTGTGTCAAGGATTATTCAATCTTCGGAATATATTAGATAGAAATGATAGATTTTGGTTAACGTAAAGTTTTCGATAGTTATAGGCAGTCAACAAGTCAGTTTCGTAAGCGCTATCTCAGCGCGTTATCAGAAAAACTGCTGATGCCCTGAGTAAGTGAATATTACTGGTTTTAACTGCGTAATTACGTCAGTGGCGTCCTCCTCCTAAGTAAAGCCATATTTCTTAATCTCATTCCGCGGCAAAATACCGGCGAATGAATAGCTGATTTATCGTGAGTAAGTAGCAGCTACGGCGAGTCTCTTAGCTTCAGTCTGTACACCACGTGGGCCTTCGTAAGATCATCAGGCCAGAGATTCCATATAGCCATTCAGTAACCATTCAATCAACCAGTAATTTTTTATTCATTCAGTTTATCTTCTATTAGGCGCAGCCAAACCGATATTTGCAGACCACATTAGTAACTGTAATGTTTACAGTAGGGTATTCACAAAGTACGTATATGGGGAAAAAATCGACTTTCCCTCTGGGAGACCTCCTCCCCTCCCAGAAGCTGACAATAGGATAGAAAATGTGCCTCATTTGTTTCATGGAAGTTAACGTTATCCAGTTAAGCTGATACTTTGCCAATCTCCTTTTTTTAGCCTTTTGGCAACTTACTGGGGATCCTTCGTAAAAAATTCGAAATTTAAATTCTTGTGAACAACCTAATCTACTGTTTTCAATGATCATTAAATGGGATTCCATAAACCGTTAGCCACCTATTCTCATTTTGTCCACTCAACGCGAGCTAGTTTTCTTACCGTGAGTTACCGAACCTACTAATCGGCTGGTGTCAATTCCTGACTTAACATCTTACTCGGTAGCCCATTACAGAAAAAGAAGACAGAAAATCTCCGTATCAAGATGTTAAAGATCCAAGAGATTTCTTCAGCTACGCAAATCCCACGAGGTTAGTCAAACTCTCCTTTTAGATTCCAACCTCACACCAAACGCTCTCAAATCATTCACTCAGTCACTCGGCTACCTTTTCAATGCTGTAAGTCAGGCAGTGCTCTTACAAATGGACCAGATTTGAACGTTACATTCTTTCTAGCCATAAAGATTTTCGATATCAAGTCGTCAAGAATCCAATATATCCCACAACAAACAAGTCTTCGGTTAAATCCAGTAACTTTTTATGACGGAATAATTTCAAATGCGAGAATCAATGCTAATATAACTTCACAGTTTGAACAAATTTAAGCAAATACTGAAGTTTCAGAATCTGAATTCTTTATAATTTTAGCAGAATGAGTGACGCAGCTTGAGATTGCCATTCCAGTGGTGGTGACTGCTTCATCTGTCGCTGCGCTGACTCGAGGCGAGAGTCTGGCGGTAACCTCCCGGCATGGGAAAGGCGGGCTGGTTAGGAAGCAGTCGAGACGGGCCGCTGCATTGTTCGCAGCTCTTGCAGACAGCCAGCACTGTGCAGATTAATTATGCTCTTTCAGAGCTGGGAGAACCCGGCCTGCGCTCATCTGCAGCAGCAGCAGCAGCACGGATTTCAGCGACAGTTACACACAGAGCCAGTATCTTCAACTTGCACTGCACTGTCCCGTTAAAACTACGTAATCATGCTCGCCTGTGTTAGAACTACAATCCCCTACATCAAGATGTGCCGCCTTAATCTTGCTTCTATGAAGTTATTCATTCCGTGAAGCCGTGATGGCTGCAAATTTGATATTTTACTTCTTTCCTTTATTGACTGCACCAAATTTAGGAGAGAAAACAAATTGTAAACTAATCGTGTAGGACCAATGTTACAGTATTCGAGCTTTCGTCAACGTCGAGGACACTAGAGGAAGGAAAGGACGAGGGGCAAGGAACGGAAATGATACCGGCCTTATCCTTAAATAGGAACCACCCCGGCATTCACCTTTAGTGTTTTTAGAAAATCATGGAAAAATTGAAATCTGGATGGCAGGACGGGGATTTGAACAAGTATCTTCCCGAATGGAAGGCCAGATCGTTACCGCTCACCCATCACTCTCGATGGACATCAGAGCACTTTACTTAAAATGCAAAGTTGCTTTCAGTTATTTCTGCATCTATATTCGAGCAGTTGTGCAACATGAAATGCAATCATACACCTACAAATACATACTCACACACATAATTTATGATCTCAAATTCAGTATAGCTCAGTGATGTTATACTATAGACAAAAAAATTATATTCGTTGCATAATAACAGGAAGCATTTGCATCAGCAACTCAAAGCGTATTCCCAAACCATGCAATCATATCATGATGCTCATGTGGGCAATTGTCAGAAATTAACCATCAGAATGAATAGAAACATTCTAAAGTGTGAACGTGGAATATTAGGAGGCTGAGTAGGGCCGGCAGATTAGAAATATATATAAAAAAAAAACGAGATAGGGTCCCTTACGTTATATGCTGTTGGGATTAGTGAACTTAAGTAGAAGGATTTATAATTTCAGTAACACACTATACTTTCGAATGTAAAATACTTTATTTCCACATATTAATTTGTAACATTGCTTACACCTTCGATTACTTGATATACGATTAAATGATAGTAGCAATAGTCAGATATATATGCTGTGTAGAAGTTAATATATTGCAAGTGATACAGTCAGAGTAATATTCGGTGGATTTTGAATAGCAAAAAACGACACAAAAGTGACACATGTACCACATTTAAACTCTCAGCTGTAGAATTATGTCAACATTTAGTGTCGTAACTGATTCTCACGCCTAGTGACAAAAATATTTAAAATGTTTTTGATGTATCTGAGCTCGCTTTTTGAATAATGTCTCATAAAAATTTGTTTATAAGAACTTATTTTAAAAAAAAAAAAAAAAAAAAAAAAAAAAAAAAAAAAAAAAAACATCGATAACTGGAATCACGAAATTTGATAATTACTTTCATAATTTTTCTTCTAATCTCTTTGGAACATCAAAGTGGGATAATTTCTGTCACATTCTTCTACAAAGGCATTAACAGACGAAAGCAAGTGGCGCTACGTGTGTGCTTGTGAAAGCTTGTATAAATGTTTTGTTTTTAACATTTCTAATTTCTGAATTGGAAATGGTGAGTATTCCCTTGTTTCATTATGGAAAACTGCAAATTGGCCGCAGCCCAAATTTGAAGTTACGCTGGTGGCTCCTTTCCAACGCAGATGTTGGTATTAAAGCGGCATCACAGTTACCAAAACCAAGTATAGTTCTGTGCTCGTACAGTTGTGCACATTTCTTTTTTACTATGGGCTTTACAATTCGTCAACGTCAGCGTCATTAGAAACGGTAGAAGAATGGAATACAAAAACCGGGAAGGATTTAGTCCTTAGCTGTTGAAGAAACAATCGCAGCATTAGTTTTGGAGTGATTTCAGGAAACCACGGAGATAGGAAATGGAAATTTTGTGGGTAATTTGCCGCATCCACACACAATCGCCATTAAAACGGAAACGTACAATGTTGTTGTTGTTGTAGTTGTTGTTGTGGCTTTAGGGCGCGTCGACAGCGGTGTCATTAGGGGCAAAGACTGATACAAGTAACCTGGTAATGCAAGGTATTTTTCAAAATTTCATTATTTGTTCGCTGCTACGGCTTATTTACAAGACAGTAAAACTACTTCATAAAAATTAGAGATCAGGACATGGTGCTCAAAATGGAATACTGAATGGTCAAACACGTGACATGTTGCACTGCTTGATATCAACCACCGTATGAAGCCAGGTAATGTTTACAATCTTTAGCAAAAAAGAAACTGAAAATATTTTTGACAACACAGAAATTACGTTACCTGAATGCTTATATTGTGATTTCGTATGATTATTGAATTCTGTTGATACTCCATAAACTGTAAAAGTCAAAATAGGCTCTTTATCCGATATTACAGGTGTGGGCAGTTAGCATGAAGGTTGATTCTCTCAACTCCATAGTAACAGACCATAAAAATCTTGACTGGTGATTTTTCGTTGTCTTCTCGAATTTTGTTCGTGTTACTGAATGTTGTGACATACGGTCATTTTATGATGCACCATTTTATTATATAAATTAATAAATTATTATTTTCTATAATTGACATAATTATGGTAAAGAAATAATTAATGATTTGTGTACATTTTTTGTAAAATTTATAGTAACGAGTATTTGCACAGACGATATACGAGTAAATTGTATGTAGATAGAATAATATAAATGTCTTATTAGTATTAATATCTTTGATTGTTTGGTTGTTTAAAAAAAAAAAGAGAAAGGAGAAAAAAAAAGATTGTTAACTAACAAACTTAATTTGTGAATTTGTAATAATTATAATTGAATTGAACCTTAAATATAATTAAAAAGAATTGCTACAAGATATATACACCTGGTATATTAATTTAAAAGTGACTTTGATGTGTACTGTATTGTTTATTTTTGGTTCTGCATTAGAGATGAAAGAAGGCGGAATGTTGGCTCATTCAGGATTATTACTTCGAAAGTTGCGAGGAGAACAAAAATAACGTCTCCGTCAGACAGTCGAATCACCATCACTGCATACGCACTCAGGAGAAGTTTGACACACACTATGCTACACAATCTAGTCGTTAGAAACTACGCAGCCCTTTTACTTCAAATGTTTTTGTTACTTTTCTTGTTATTACACAACTATAAATTATTTCAATAAAAATTCCAGCCTTATGTAGTCAATTAGTATCTATACAACTAATAAAACTGTAAACTGTAAAAAGTCTGCATATTGATGGTTTTTTTAATGAACTTCGAACACTATCAGTAAAATACAAAGAAGGAATCAAACTTTAAAAAATAAAATGTAGGTATCTGTTTGGTAGTTAAGGTGTTACTTCTCGGAGCCGAATTGCTTATTGCGATTTCGGCACACTAATGGCATCGTATAATTCTGAAGAATTAAGTTACTTTTTTCTATTGTTAATATGTTACCTGTGAAACAAACGGTTTAATCCGTACATTACCACTGCTGAAAACTGCTAGTTAAGAAATAAGTGTTTACAGAATCACAATTTTGATTTTTTTTTCAAATTGAATGTGCTTGTTGTAAAGTAACCCGCTAATTAACACCTAAGTCTCACTTCGACATTCGTCTTCGCGTTCCGCGCACAAAAAAGCGACAGCGGCGGAGAAACGGGCCTCGAGGAGGCAAACGCAACGGAGGAGGCTGCGTGAATAGAAAGCCATTTAGACGTTTTAATTCCCCCAGAGGCTGCGCTCTCTGCGGTCGCCATGTTTCGTTCCGTTCCGGTCGCGACGCAGCGCTCCGACAACTCGTTCGCCACTTGGCCGCGGGAATTAACTGCGGCCATAAGTTAACTGCAGCGTTTATCCAACTAACACTAAACAGACATATTATATTTTAATCTAAACTAATACCATAAATGCGAAAGTTACTCTGTTTGCTACGTTTTCACCACCAAACAGCCAAATCTATCTTGACGAAATTTGTCATGCGAATATTATGGTATCATTAAGAAGGACATAGGATTTATTTTTCGGCATAAATAACGTATTTCATTATGAAACTACGAAAATTAAACGAACGGTGACAGACAGAGGTTAATGTTATATCGGTCCTCAGGCTTTGTTTCTCTCGCAGTCAGTTTGTGTATGACCTGTTAATAAATTTCATGTGCAGACACTCCTTAACATATAGTACAGGTGTAGGTTTGGGCTGCGATGACTATCAAATATGGCCTAGGCATTTACGCTGAAAGACGAGTTTTTCCCTCCAAGAGCTTATTGCTAGCTTACGGGTTTCCAAACTTCAAAGGCTACATATCTTAGCAAGGGACAGTAAAAGTCAAAATTTTGTGTAAAAAACTGGCATTGGTACAAGATGACCCCAGAAAGTAACATAACTTTAAACCACAAACAAAAATCTGTCTGAGGAACTGTGGTAGCTAGTCTTCGACAGTTAATCCTCCCACCCTTAGTTTGCTGCCATTTTTAAACATTATGCAAATTGGTTCTTTTCATGAGACAGGTTCAATGGTAGAATGGTATGGTGATGACTTTCCCGTTAGATTACCCCAACTTACAGCTTTCTATATTCAATTTTTATAGTAAAAATACAAGTCCGCGAGTACAAAGTTGCGGGTACCAGCTAGCTATGGTATATATCAAGATAACTGAAGTGGTCCGGACAGTCTGTCTGCTTTTCTTTCCAGTACGTTCTGAATATTGGTCAGAATTTTTCATCCACATCAAGCTTGTTTCATCTGCTGATCAATCTCTGTGTACAATGTAAAAGGAATGTACAGTAAGTGCACAAAACAAAAACATCACTATCATTAGTACAAAGCAGTTTTACTCTACACTTGAACAGTTCTGTTTAATAAACTTCATAAAAGTATAAAACAGTGTGTTGATAATAAATATGTATTTAAAGAAAATTGAGGGATTATTTTATTGGCAATTCCTTGTATTTCAGTCAAGAATTAGTTCAAAAAATTAATTGCATCTAATATGCATTTCGCAAAATTCAGTTGTAATTTTTTTTTTTTTTTTTTTTTTTGTAACAGATTATATTTTTCCCTCTACGATCATTATTCATCTTAGATATATATATATATTAATCATGGTATGTTCCACTTCTACGAGGCCCTTCCTCATCAGGTATTTATGGACAAGAGTAATAAATAAATAAATATCGATCACTTTTTATGAGACCCTGAAGGCTATTACGGCTGCTGACATGCAGAGTTGCTACTGGCTTTGTAATCAGACTCTACCATAGTCGCTTAACAGAAACTGGTTACAATTGTGCAGGCAGTCCGAACCAAGCGCACTTCACTTCCGAAAATTCAAACACAAGCTATGTTTCGAACCAAGGAGATCATTTCGATACCGAATCAGAAATTTCACAACAAAGGCACCAGACACCACAACAGATTAAATGAGATTTATGGAAGAAGGTTCATTTGTTTTGTTTCTTCAATTATACAAACATGTTTGCAGTCTACGTGACATTTCTTTTTCTATTATCAAATTAAAGAAGAGGCATCAAACAGTTAAGAACATCCATAGATTACGTAAATATCACTTTAGGCACTTTGAATATGAATCACAGTATTGATTGTGAACCTGAGTCTGTAGACAAGGGCGAAAATAAGTACAATGGTGAATTTAATATTAACAATATTCTTTTTAAAAAGTCATATGAGCGTTTATTATACCTTCTACTATGGATAACCAAACTATAATTATATAATAAAAATTTCCATAAAATAATATTACAAATTATGTATGTGACCTAGCTAAGTGTGCCTGCTGATGGGTGAGGGGTGAACATTGAATACGGGGAGGAGGGGAGAGGATGGACGGCTTAGGTCTGGGAGACGTTTTTGTGCACGGCAGAAGGTAGAAGAAAACGGTTTCTGAATGTGTGTAAAATGTCTGATGCTAAATAAAAGTGTCGTTCAAAAGAGAAGTTGTTATTCTTTTGCCGCCATTTCATAGATGTTTCCGAACCCACGCTAATGTTGAATGCAAGGCAATGGGAATAAATAACAAGAAGAATAAGTTTGCTCACGAGTACGAAGTAAACAATTCATTTGTTGACACGGTTGATTCCGTGAAGTATCTGGGGGTAATAGTACAAAGCAACATGAAATGGGACTTGCAAATAACATCCGTCGTAGGCAAAGCTAATTCTAAATTTCGATTCATAGGTCGAATTCTGAGGAATTGTAATGCTCATACAAAGGAAATAGCGTATAAAACACTAGTGCGTCCGCATCTGGATTACTGTTGTGGAGTTTTGGATGCGTATCCCAAGGGCCTGATTGACTCAGTGGAGAGGGTACAGAGGAGAGCCGTTCGATTCGTGACTGGTTGTTACAGCCCTTACTAAAGCGTCACAGAATTGATACAAAGATTGGGCTGGGATAGTTTGGAAGACAGACGACGTCATTTACGTTTAAATTTATTGGAGGATATGCGAAATTCTATGTCCTACGAGTGCAGTGAGATACTTCTTCCACCAGCCTATTTGGGTCGCAATGACCGGAGTGGTAAGATTCGAGAAATAAGATACTGTACTGATACTTTTATGTATTCTTTCTTTCCTCATGCTATTCGGAATTGGAATGCGCAGAATTAAGATTGGTGCTTAGCTCCCTCTGCCACCCACAATGTTTGTGAATTGCAGAGTATGGATGTAGATGTAGCTGCAATGACGGCAATCAGCAGAACTGCAAAAAACAGAGTGTTGGAAGTCTTGTCGACCACTTTAAGCTATCTGATTCATAATTTCTAACCATAAAACAAGCGCTAACAACCTATTTCGTAATTGTGGTGATTGACAAACATGATTTTACGTTGTCTAAGAAAATTATTTTTATGTAAACGCAAATTTTGTCAGAGGTAAAACAAGAGCGAAAGATGATTTTAAGAAATATACTGAAGGTTTGTGACCCATGCGACGTTTTGAACCAATAATTAAATAAATATATATTTAGGATATCGTTGCGAACGAAGTTCTTTAGTGGAAATACAGTGATTCGGTGAACCATTAGTACGATATGCCATCACTGAAGATATCTTTGATCACAGAGCATTGCAGAAATATCAATGCCAAAATTATCGATGTATGAGGAAATTACGGTGCAAACAGTATCGATTTTGGAACTTAGCCTTAATCGTATAGAAGTACTAGCTGACCCGGTCACGCGTTGGTGTGACTTAGTAATTATAGTTTGTTGGATTAATGTTATTCTAAACTTCCTAAAGTAGTCAAATTAATATTCACCAATAAAAACAATTGGTAATTGGTAAAGAGTTACGGAGGAAAAACGACCATAAAAAAATTAATTTACATTTTATGACAAATTACTTAATTGATAATATATGAAAAATTAATATTTATAAAAATAAATAAATTATTTTTTATTTATTTATATAAACTGAAATTTCAGTTTTATAAATGAGGTCTATGATGTTGATTTTTAAACATTTTTTAAAATTATTTTAAATTATTAAAATTTGTAATTTTAATTTATCTAATCGCTAATTGGTGCCCAATATTTATGGTTAGCCTGTCTTTTGCTAATACAAATAGATTTGATGGTTTCCCTACACGTGAGCAGGCGACATATAGTTGCCCATGGGAGAAACACGTATTTTCCAAATCCAAGCCGCAAACGGACATTGTTTGGTCTTGTGACTTATTTATTGTCATAGCGAAAGCCAAACGAATCGGAAATTGAAGCCTTTTAAATGGTATTGGAGATTCTGACGGTATCATTGGAATACGTGGCAACAGGACGATTTCTCCTTTAAACATTCCAGTCAAAAAGTTGCTTCAAGAACATTTCCAGTCATCCTTTTGATGACCAAATGTGTACCGTTGCATAATCTAGGTGGATTCAAATTACGAAGAAGAATAATCGGTGAACCAATCTATAACCGGAGATTGTGTGGCGGCATTCCTGTTGTATTCAAAGAGTTTAAAAACTCATTTGGAAAATTTACGGCTTCATTTTCATCTATAATAGTGTCTATTGATTAAAAAGACTTCAGATCACCTGGCAACAACTGTTGTATCTGGAAGTTAATTTCGTTGACATCAATATTTTTTGCTGCCAAAATAGCATGATTACTGATCCAATTATGATCTAAGTAATTATTTGATATATCCAGGAACACACGCTGAGTTAGTTCATTTTTGAGTGAACAACAGTGCAGAATTTGTCTGGCAATGCTTTATTAATCATTATACATCTCTGTTGTGAAATATAGATTTTGACATTGGTTTGTTTGTTTAACTCGGTGTAGTATATCTTCAGTCATACTGTTTTTATATTTTTCCCACAAAGTCGATGATTGTGTTGGTTAACATGTTGTCAGAATAATTGCAAACAGTTTGACGAACACTATTCGGCGTGGATGTCAACTCTGCATCAGCAAGTGACAGGTTCCAATGATTCTGGTCCACCAGCAAATGCAACTCGCGACATGCATCTTGACATGTATTGAACACTCGGCCATTAACTGTTCGTAAAAATTCGAAAGAAGCTGGTCCGGGAACATTCACCAATAACAAACGCAGAAAGAAACATTCACGTTGTTTTGGATGCTCTGTGTAAAGTCGTTCTAATGTCTTTGCTTTGAATATGCCTTCGATCGAAGTATGTGGTTCTCCTTGTTTACGTGGCTCCCATTTTTTACCTAATTTGTTCCATGAAAAATAGCTTGAAACATCGGTATATAATAACGTTTTTGCGAATTGGTGGAACACATCAGATTTTTGACACAATGTGAAAAATTCAGTTTGTTGTTTGTCGTTTTTGGTGGCTCAAGTACTCATTGGAAAATATTTTCTTCGGTGAAATATACACGTTGACCGTTTTAAAGATGTATTGCAAGATGCTTGATAGAAGGGTCTCTTTCATGGATGCGAAAACTAAAAATATGTCAGATAGCTTCGTTGCTGCAGATGTATCTACCTATATGGTATCGTGTTATTTCGTCATTTTTATTTACATTTTGAACTTCAAATACGGCCAAATCACTGCCTTTATTAACATATTTGCAAATGTACTTAATGGATTTTACAGAACTGCAAAACTCGGCATTAATATGAGCCTTATACGTTTTTGAAAGCAATGGTGAGTATGGTACCACCCACTGATTATCAATTTCAACTTGGTTTCTAGAATTTGACATTCGCATTGTAAATGTTTGGCCACCATTCTCAGCGTTTCTGCGGCGATACAACGGATAACCGTCGATATCCGTAATACACAGACGGAAAAAAAAATCCCAACACCAAGAAAAAATTATTGTAGAGTAATGAAATTTGGACAATGCATTTGTCAAGTTAACATGTTTAATTGATTAAATTTTCAAGATCACAGGTTAATTTAAGCTCAAGAAAATGCATTTCAAATGTGAAATACTGTTAAATTAATAGCCGGTGTAACCTCCAGAATTTTGAATGCAAGCCTGCAAACGTGAATGCATTGTGTCATACAGGTTTCGAATGTCACTTTGTGGTATGGAGTTCCATGCTTGTTGTACTTGTGCTGTCAATACTGGGACGGTCAGTGCTGGCTGTGGATGATGCTGGAGTTGTCGTCCAATGATATCCCATACGTGTTCAATTGGAGACAGATCTGGTGATCTCGCAGGCCAAGGTAACATGTCGACACTCTGTAGAGCACGTTGCGAGACAACAGCGGTATGAGGGCGAGCGTTATCCTGTTGAAAAACTCCCCCTTGAATGCTGTTCATGAATGGCAGCACTACAGGTTGAATTACCAGACTGACGTACAAATTTGCAGTCAGTGTGTTTGGTATAACCACAAGAGTGCTCCTGCTGTCATAGGAAATTGCTCCCCAGACCATGACTCCAGCCCTGTAGCGTGCATTCCACTGACTACAAGCCATCGCCGTTTGCGACTCCAGTGGTGTCAAGCCAGAGCTCATTGGAGGACGGAGTGGAGATCTGTTGTGTTTTCTGATGAAAGCAGGTTCTGCCTTGGTGCCAGTGATGGCCGAGTGTTGGTCAGAAGGAGGCCAGGGGAACGCCTGCAACCAAACTGTCTGCGGCCTAGACACACTGGACCTACACCTGGAGTCATGGTCTGGGGAGCAATTTCCTATGACAGCAGGAGCACTCTTGTGGTTATACCAAACACACTGACTGCAAATTTGTACGTCAGTCTGGTAATTCAACCTGTAGTGCTGCCATTCATGAACAGCATTCAAGGGGGAGTTTTTCAACAGGATAACGCTCGCCCTCATACCGCTGTTGTCTCGCAACGTGCTCTACAGAGTGTCGACATGTTACCTTGGCCTGCGAGATCACCAGATCTGTCTCCAATTGAACACGTATGGGATATCATTGGACGACAACTCCAGCATCATCCACAGCCAGCACTGACCGTCCCAGTATTGACAGCACAAGTACAACAAGCATGGAACTCCATACCACAAAGTGACATTCGAAACCTGTATGACACAATGCATTCACGTTTGCAGGCTTGCATTCAAAATTCTGGAGGTTACACCGGCTATTAATTTAACAGTATTTCACATTTGAAATGCATTTTCTTGAGCTTAAATTAACCTGTGATCTTGAAAATTTAATCAATTAAACATGTTAACTTGACAAATGCATTGTCCAAATTTCATTACTCTACAATAATTTTTTCTTGGTGTTGGGATTTTTTTTTCCGTCTGTGTAGTATAATTCGTATATTCCTTTGGGAAACGCTTCTTACATTTTCCACCTTCCATGCATGGCGATGTCATGTTAAAAGCACCTCACGGTCCGTGGATCATGTGACTGGTAACACTATCAAACAATTCTTGATCAATTAATGGGTTTGGAATTTCGGCTGAAATTATTTGATCAATTTATTCTGGACGGATTTTAACATCAAGCCAAATCAAAATGTGAGAATGAGGCAAACCTCGCTTTTGCCACTCAATCAAATACAGATAGCAACGTGTGTTACCGAAAACCGAATGTTTTACGATTAAATCAATCAATGATTTTAATTTTTGTTTGAACACACGTGCCTTGACATCATGACGATGCATTGATTGTTGGCCTGGAAATAGCAAAGTTTGTATTTCTTCCCAATTCGAATTACATGTAATTGTAATAAAAAAAATCTGGACGGCCATAATGACGTACGTAAGTCATCCCTTCTTGTATATATTCCTGCATGTTCCGTGGACCGCCGATGTAGATTGAAGGTAAAATAAATGCATTACCCATATCATTGGCGTTTAAATTTTCATAAATATTGCCGATAACAGCATCTTGTAAGTGGATGTATTCCTCCGATCGTAATTTAGCCTGGTTGTACCGAATAAATCGCAAATGCTCGTTTTCAATCCTGGCGTACATATCCACGACGTATTGATCGCACAGTTGACGATATCGAAGGATATATTTATCCTAATTACGTCTAATACAATACGCCTAGTACATCATTGAAGTAACTTATTTATTTATTTCATTACCTGAAAAAATAATAAATTAAATAGTAAAAAAAGAATAAGAAATCAATGTAATGGGCCCGCTGTAATTCGGCCCCTGGTCGGTATACCGCGGTTCTACTGTACTAATAAAATAACGAATTAAATAGTTAAATAGTTGAGTATTAAATTTACCAGTAACCGAATCACGCTGTTTGATGTTGATGTGATATTCATCCCACCCTTGCCAGAATATCAGTGGACACTGGAGTGCGTCATACGAACGGTGTATATCCGAAATTATGCTAACAGTGCTATTTTGACGTGTAATTTTAATCAACTGAGTCACCAACCATAAATACTGTAACTTCATCTACGGTTAGTGCGTTGAACCTGCCAGCTTGTTCTCTTGATGATGATTTGTCAACTTTGATGACAATTTGATAGTTGTCATTTTTTAATTGTGGCGACACTCTTTTAAACAATTGAATAATTATTATTTTCCAAAAATTATTCCAACAATACCACAATTGCTCTCTCTTCTGCTTGTTCCATGAAATTATACTGGCACCTAGTTTTCACGCGTTCCTCACAAATTCCAATAGATTTGGAGAAACTTCGGGTCATCGTTTGGTATCGGTATCAACGACCCAATCTTATGGTACACCTGGCCTTGTATTTTGAATGTAGTTTCAAAATGACGTCCATCAGATGTGAGATCGGAAATTTTTGCTGCCCCAAAAGACGTCATCTGGAAGCAAGAATTGAATTTGCGTGTCTTGCGCAGAAACAATTTCGAATCGTTTCATTCGCCAGCAAGAAGTGATTGCAAAGGTTTTGGGGGAATGGGAAGTGGTAATAATACAATTTTTCCTGATGCGCAACACATGCCGGCTGCTTCATTGCGGAATTTCAACGCCTGACAGTATTGGCATACTTTGTCCATTGCACCGATTGCAATTTTAGAATGTGTAGAGTAATCAATGTCTGGTGCATATTCGAACGCAAGACGAACAAATGATACACGTGTTAAAGCACGGCTGATTTGCTGTCTCTCTCGTTCTCTTTCTCTAAATGTAGCTATGTGCTGTTCTCGTGCCTCCCTTGTTCTCGATATTTTCTGTCACAGACGTTCATCACGCTGTTCTTAAGATTCTTGCATACGACGCTCAGCTGTCCTGATTCTTTGAACTTCCTTACTTGCCGCGATTTGTGTTTCTGATTGATTAGCTCTCTTTACACGTTTGCGTCGTGCTACATGCATTGTCGAGGTTAGATTTTTTTGGCGACATTTCACTGAAAAATATTTGAATTGTAACAAAAAGTACCTTTTTGACAGCATTAAAATAAGACACTATAATACAGTGGAGAAACAGGAATTTTTTGGGTCCATTGAAAAATACAGTAAAATGGAAGTTAAGAACTAATGAGGAAATATATCATAACATTGAAAAAATAACAGAATCAATCAGAAAAAGAAAAATGATATTTTTTCGATACATTTATAGCATGGATGACACGAGGCTTTCTAGAGATTTAGAAAGATTTGAAACGAAATAATATCAGTGAACTGTATGGAAAGAAAATTTATTTGATAGCAGACTTCGAATATGGCAGGATTCCAAGGTAGAGAGGAGTGCAATAATGAAGGAGTACTGGGGTCGAACAAAGAAAAAAACAACAGGAGAGGAACTGAAATTGACACATGGTCCCTAGCTGACCATAACGAAAAGAAGAAGAAAATCGATAAGCTAGAGAGAAATATTTACACGATTCGAATTTATCGTAACGTTTTCTTCAATGTTATATTCATGTGTGTAATTACTTTGTCGTTAGGTATAATAACACACAAACGATGAACAACAATACAGTATAATTATAACACAATACACAGCACAATTAAAATTCAAGAAACTCACACATATGGCGTGGAATAGACCGTAGCATAAATAAATCGAAATACAACGCCATCTACTGGATGGTTCGATAAATTAACACACCGCCATCTGTTAGGAATAAACTGTAGCATAAATAAATTGAAACAGAACGTGATTTACTGGATGATTACCCAACCTAGATACCAAGTGTTATATCGATAAGTTAACACATCGCCATCTGTTAGAAACTTATGGAACTATAATAATAATTTCGTGTGGTCGTAATGACCTGGTTTCTAGTGACTGGGCATTCTGCCCCTGTCGTAGCCGCCTTTACCTAGCCCGCCCATCCTGCCGGGTACAGGGGACCTACATTTTAACGGTGAATCCGAACCACAGTACCGTCCTGGCGTATTTCACCTTACACAGCACGCTGCGCCGGAGGTTAATGTCGGGTTAGGTTCCTATAAAAATCCCCGCCGTGAGAGGGATTCGAACCGAGGAACTTTCTAACTTCAGTCAGACGCCCTAACCACTTTTTTTTTTTTTTTTTAATATCAATTTATTGTTAACAAACAGTTTAGACATTCATAACAGCAAATTTTACAAATTTGAATAACAGAATTTCTTTCTGAATTTCTGGTCATAGCTAATCTAAAGGATTACAATTTGTCCCATCTCAGACTCTTCACTCGTTTTCGACGGGGCGCCCGGGGCGTATGGGAAGCTCGAGGGGTTCACTGTGGCGGCTGCAAGGCGTCGTGGGGGGTACTCATTGTCGGCGGTCTCTTCTTCCTCTTGCGTCAATCCGCACTTCAGTTCGTTGCTGGGTGTCAGTTCTGACGTGGGAACATCTCTTACCGGCGTCTTTTCTTCGGAGTCGGTATCTTCCGTCTTGCTTCACCATCGTTGTCTTGACTTAGGGCCTTATTACACTAGGCGACTTGGCGGCGCAACCAGACGCGGCACTGGTGCCTCTGTTGGCGACGCAACCAGGATTCTGGTGGCGCAGCCAGCCAGCCAATCGCACAACCGAGCGGTCACTTTGCTGTTATCCTCGCACTGTATGCGAATTGTGTAGTTGAATATGTCCAGTGAACTACAGAATCTCACTGTGGAAATGAGTGGAAGTGAAAGTGTAGAGAAAAGGGGTAAAGCAAGAAGAATTTCTCATTTTCGTATCTTTCCCGGTAATATCAACCTTTACTAAGTACAATGATTAAATGAAAGACGATTTAGACATTCTTAAGTAATTAAAAAACTTGTTGTCGTCTGAATACAGTTCATCAAAAAGAGTATAGATTCTCTTAGCAATAGAATATGATGTACATACATCTTTCTCTCCATTCGCCTTCCTTTTTCATTTTAATTATTTTTAATTAATTTAATTGCGATGGAGCTAACACTCCGGTAGCAATTTCCCTAGTCATCTAATTTCCCCTTTATATATATATTTAAATTTTCTTTTATAGCTGGAATGTTAAATTCCTCCCCCATTTACTTTTCCGATTTTTAAATTTTAATTTTAAAATCCTTAAGCATTTTTTTTTTTTAATATTCATCACTACACTTGGTAATTTGTTCCAATTCCTGACGCCCTTAACAACAAAAGACAATTTTTTCCACTCCCTTATGCAAGAAATCGAGCCAAAGCTTGTGGTCATGTTCGCCTTGCTCCTTCCATGCACTATTCCTAATTCTTTTATCAATTTCCCTCCAAGTCCCATCACCAACATGTGCCCTGCACATTTACAGCACTCTCTTCACCCTCCTCCTTTCCTCCAATGAGTCCCAATCCAGCTTCTGTATCATATCAGTTTCTGACTGGGTCCTGCGATAATTTCCACAAACAAATCTAGCTGCTCTTCTTTGCACACCTTCCAACTCCTGTATTTGATCTCCAAAATGTGGTCCCAAACTACACCACCATATTCAACAAATGATCTGACCAAAGTTTTGTAACCCAAGTCCCTAACTTCTCTGTTACATCCTCTCATCACCCTCTTCAGCAAATGAACGATTTTGTAACCTTTTTCTACGACCTGCCCAATTGAGTTTATCAAACGTTATGCAAAGAATTTACACTTCATCAAGCAAATCTGACCCCACTCTGTAATCATAATTAACCTTTAGATGAACAGCAACTCCCATATTTACTTCCACTTCTCTTGCTAATGTATTTCCTACTCTAACCATTTGCTTTCTGACTTTTAAGAATTCCTGTGCCCAGCAAGTAACTTTTTCATCCAATTCAATACATTTCAGTTTACTTAAAACCATTTTATCGCTCACTCTGTCAAATGCCTTAAAAAGATCTAGTGCCACACTATCAACTTGGTCTCCCATTTCCAATTCATTTGAAATATCTTGCATATAGCCCACTATCTGAGATTCAAATGAATATCCTTGGCTAAAGCCATGTTGTCGATCTGAAAACTAGTTTCTATCTTCACAGACATTTCTGATATAGTTGCATATCAATCTCTCCATCATTCTGCCTATCATTGATGACAAACTAATTGGCCAGGAATTTTCACCATATTTTTAACCCTTCCTTTATGAACTGGTACTACTATCGGTCTTTTCCAATCTTCTGATAAGCAGCAAGTCTCCAAACTCATTTTAAACAAAATTTTAAGGTAAGGTACAATATCGTATCCCACAATCTTTAATAAATCTGTAGTAATATTACCTACACCACTTTTAGCTTTCCGAGTTACTTCGCAATTTCCTGAGAATTTATTTCAAATTTTGTAGGTTCGCCATTTATAATCTCCACTGATTCATTCCCTCCCATCAGAGGATGACTGTCCCTAGTTGTCTCACCAAACCTGTCACTCAGTATCTCTGCAATTTTAAAATTGTAAAGTAGGAAGGAGTATATGAACAGTAGACTGAACGCGTGGTGGCGAGTCTGGCGGCGCCGCCAGGCGGCCTAGTGTAATAAGCTACGTAAGATACAATGCCCCGCCACGATTCTCGGCCACCAGTGGTTGCCGGCCTGGTCGCCGGGCAGGGCAACCAGCCGGCCGCCAGTTTCTGGCGGCGCCACTGGCTGCCCTAGTGTAATAAGCTCCATAACACTCTATGCCCAGCGACGAGCAGAGCCACCAGTTGCCCGGCTGGTTGCGCCGCCAAGTCGCCTAGTGTAATAAGGCCCTTACTGGTATCGCTTGAAAATTGTGGGTGCTGGAACTCTTATTTCTTCTGTTGGTTTTATGGAGGCATTATCACGCTCAAGAAACGTGCGAACTTATCTTTGTATTTTTCCCTTTTAAGTATTTTGTTGTGTTCGATGGTTAGGTAATACCAGAAATCCTCTAATGACATCTCTCCTCTTCTACTGATGACGTAGTGGGTGTAGTTGCCCAACAGCCAAAAGTTAGCGTTTCTTTTAGTCGCAGGATAAATTGTAACATCTGGGAATAAAATATCTTCGGGCGTGAATTTCTGTGGAGTAGTTCTATTGATTATGGCTAGTTTGTTTTTCGTCCACCTCCATATGTCTGGAACTTCACATCCCAGCAGACGATGTTGTATCGTATCCTCTAGATTACAGCGTAAACACTCTGCGGAAGGGCTAAGGTGTAGTGAGAACAGCTTTTCATTTGAGTTTATCTTCCTATGTATTACTCTATGCCAAGTGGAACGTGCGTGGCTATTGATGTATTCATTGTGAACATTCTGCCATATTTTTTTCCAGTCGTCTCTTCTGTACGTAATTTCTAGTTTGCTTTGCGTCTCTCTTTGCAACATGTCATACAGTTTCTTAGTTGTTGGAATAGGCTCACCGCTGGTTATGTTTAAATAGCTATTTTCTATGTAGAATATGCGAAAATGTCTTAAATTTGCATTTATATGGCTGATATCGACTGGTGCCGTACTGCTTCGTGGTTCTAGTTCGTTTAATGTGTACCCTGTTATACTACTTTCCATGTCTTTACGGTGTTTGTACATGTTCCTCATGTAGATGGCGGTACATTTCGTTTGTATATCCACGAGCTTCAGTCCTCCTTTATCATATGGCATCTTAAGTATTTTGTGATGGATCTTAAAAATGTGTCCACTCTGTATGAACCAATTTATCACCATTTCCATTTTCTTTGCTATTTCAATCGGTATTGGAAATATGTGAGCTAGGTACCACAGTTTTGGGAGGGCAACTGTGTTTATCAGCTGTATTTTTTGTATGGTATTTAGTTCTCTGTTTGAGAAATCTTTCATCTTGCTCCTAATTGCTGCTAATAGCGTCCTCCAATTTGCAGCCGATGCTTTCTGTGGTGTATTATTAAATTCAATGCCTAAGATCTTTATTTTGTCACGTGTTGGTATCCAGCTTGTGCTCTCCGCATCCATAGTACCACTTATTTTCAGACTTGCGGATTTTTTTTACATTGAGTTTTGCGTTTGAAGCCCTTTCGTATGTCCTTAGTAACTCCCGTATTTTCTGTATGTCTAATGAGTTGGTGGTGATAATATTTATATCATCTGCGTACGCGCACACCGCAATTTTATTCTCTCGGATTTTTAATCCAGTAATCGTATTGTAGACTGCTGCTAGAAAGGGCTCAACTGCGAGTGCGAACAAAAGCATGGACAGTGGGCATCCTTGTCGTATGGATCTTGTTATTCTTAATGGCTTTGTTATTACCCCGTTTATGAGTACTCTTGATGTCGCTTGGTGTAACAGCGTGTAGATTATATTACATATTTGTTGGCTGAAGCCCATCTTTTCCATAGTTACTTTTAGATTATGGTTTATGCGGTCAAAGGCTTTATTGAAATCTAATGACAGGACGGATGCTTTTGCGTTTGCAGCCTTCGAGAGTGCAATTGTATCTCTGATGTTTGTTATTGTTTGAATTATCGATCTGCCATTCCCAGTACAGGTCTGATATTCCCCTATTACTTTCTCGGATACATTTCTAAGTCTTATGGCGATAATTCGACTGAATACTTTATAGTCCGAGTTCAGCATAGAGAGTGGTCTAAAGTTTTCTATGTCTTTCTTATCTGGTTCTTTGGGGATTAATATAATTAATCCTTCTACTAGTTCAGTTGGAGCTGTGTTCATAGTCAGTAGCTCGTTGTACATGTCTTCAAATTCTTGTTTTATTAAGTCCCAGAATTCCATGTAAAATTCTATTGCTAGTCCGTCCGGCCCAGGTGACTTCATTTTCGGGCTTCTTCTTATGGCGTTTTCTATTTCTTCCCGTGTTATTTTCTGGTTTATGGTTTCATTGTCTTGTTGAGATAACACCGGCTTGATGCATTGTAATATTTTGTTGACTTCTTCTTTATCAATTGTCTCTTCTGTATATGTTTTGCTTAGGTATTTTGTTACTTCTTCCTCTATTTGTTTTTGATCCACAAGTTTGTCTCCTCCTTCTGTTTTTAGCTCAGTTATTAGCTTTCTTTTTGCGTTCTGTTTTTCTTTGACAAGATGGAAGGTTGATGTTGTTTCTTCTTGTTGGATGGAGCCCGTTTTTGCTCTTATTTGATATCCTAGCAGTTTCCTGCTTGTTATTTTAACTATTCTGGCTTTGAGTTGTTTTATTTTCCGGTTGTTTTGCAACGTTTCTATGTTATTGGTACATAGCTCTCTCAAGGCCATGAAAAGGAATTCTTTGGTGCTATTTTCCCATTGCTTTTTCTGTCTGGAGTAGTTTATCATGGCGTCTCTGAGTTTGGGTTTTGCACAGTCCAACCACCATTGCATTGTTGTATTATATTTACTTTTTGCCTCTTGCAATGGTTCCACTTGTCGTTGACTACGTGTTTCAGTTCGTTTTCCGTTAGAAGGGAGGTGTTTAATTTCCACTGCCCCCTTTTTCTGATTATTTTTTGCGGGTCTAAGTTTATTTTACAGTGGTATGCATTGTGGTCTGAAAAGGCTAAAGGCCAGATCTCTACTGAGGAAACTTTGCTGGTTATGTCAGGTGAGATATAAATTCTGTCCAGTCTACTTGCTGTGCTCTCAGTGGTGTATGTAAAACCAGGAATTTGCCCATTTTTTGCTTCCCAACTGTCTGACAGTGTTAATTTTTTTATTAAATACTCGAGTTCTTTGCATTTGTTGAAGTTTGGGTATTGGTCTTTTGGAGATATGACGCAGTTAAAGTCTCCTGCAAGTATTAGACTGTTGCAGGTATCTGTCAGTAATTGGGTTATCTCTGTTTTGTAGAAATATCTTCTGCTTTCTCTATTTTGAGTTCCGGAAGGCGCATAAATGTTTATAATGCGCGCTCCAGCTATCATGCAGGCTATGCCCCTTCCATTTTCTAAGATTTCGACGTTTTGGATTTCGATACCTTCCTTGGTTAAAATTGCCGTTCCTAGACCGTTATCTATGCCGGGATTCTTCAATTCGTTGTATCCAGTGATGCTTAATGCACCTTCCCAGGCCACTTCCTGAAGCAGCGCTATATCTACCTCCGCCGCCCATAGATATTCTTTTAGGCATTGTATTTTTGTTGGGTTCTTTATCCCATTTACATTTAGGGTTGACACACAATATGTTTGAGTCCGCGTTGTACTTCTATCTGCCATTATGTATCTTTTACAGTCACGTGTTGTTGTATCGTTCATATCTCTGCTTCATTTGATATATCTTCTTCCTCGGTGTCATCTAGTTCTTCCGACCATAAGGATACATTCTCTTCACGGGCTATATCCATGTCATGTGTTTCGACGGTCTTGTTTTCGTTGTTGCTGGCTTCCTTGTTGTGGTTTCCGCTATAGGGAAGTTCAGCAGATTTTGTTTCTGTTTGAATGGCGGGGATTTTCCTTGATTTTTCTGCTAGTTCTTCTGCTATTGAGTCCACTCTCCTCCTTTCGAGTCTTGGCCTTTTGGTATTGGGTGTATTTTCCTTCTTTCGTTCTCCCATTGATAAGGCTTCCTTTTTCTCTAAGGGTACTGTAAGCAATGGGTATTGTTTGGCATTTGCCACGGTTGTTTTTTCGTCTTTCAGTGGTGTTTCGGAAGAGCGTGTTTTGACATTTTTGTTGTTTCCTTGCTCTATTGTGAGACTGTTTTCTTTTTCGTACATCGATTCTTGGGGTGCTTCTCTAATAAGTGTATTTTCTATCTCCATTGGGATGTTTGGTGGGTTATCCGTTTCCATTTCTAGCACAGGTTCATCATTTCTTGTTGTATTGATTCGGGTAGTACCGTTTGTCACATTAGCATATGTTTCTTTTAGAGGCTCCCCTATAATGGCTGTATGGGGGGCCAGCCGTTCAGACGGTAGTTGCAAGGGTCTCCTTTGAGTGCATTCCGCCTTGAGGTGATCATTGGAATTACATATGACACACGTTCTCGGCTGTCCTTCGTAAATGACAAGCGCCTTAAACCCTGCAATATTTACATACGAGGGTATGTGGGATTTTAGATCGATTTTGACAGATCTGATACCACTGTCTACCACGAATCTCCTACTACCATATCTCTTGTCCGATGTTACGTTGAATATTGTACCGTATTTTTCGAAAGCTCTCTGTATGCTATTTGTTGAGATTTCGAAGGGGACGTTATGGACCTTAACATTTCTTATACCTAGACCAGCATGCGATATAGAGACGCTGCTTACCTCGCCGTTGCTGTGGACGAATTTTCTTTCTCCATTAGTCTCCTTTATGATACGCAGACACTCCTCTTCATCTCGAAGCTTGACGTACACCACATTGGCGAGGAAGTCGACTTGAATGCCGTACACACTCTCCTCTCGTAAGCCGATTTCATTGTAGAGCCACTCGTCGATTTCCACTGCCTTTGGACGCATGTACCCGTAAGCGAAGGAAAATTTTATCGTAGATTTTCGTACGAATTGATTTGCTTCCATGACCTTCACTAGGTTTTGTTGTATCTACTTGGTAAATACTTAACCACACAACACCAGACACCAGGAAAAATGCGAAGCAACCGCTCACTACAGCCGGCCGCAAGCGACTGCTGACCATAACGAAAAGAAGAAGAAAATCGATAAGCTAGAGAGAAATATTTACACGATTCGAATTTATCGTAACGTTTTCTTCAATGTTATATTCATGTGTGTAATTACTTTGTCGTTAGGTATAATAACACACAAACGATGAACAACAATACAGTATAATTATAACACAATACACAGCACAATTAAAATCCAAGAAACTCACACATATGGCGTGGAATAGACCGTAGCATAAATAAATCGAAATACAACGCCATCTACTGGATGGTTCGATAAATTAACACACCGCCATCTGTTAGGAATAAACTGTAGCATAAATAAATTGAAACAGAACGTGATTTACTGGATGATTACCCAACCTAGATACCAAGTGTTATATCGATAAGTTAACACATCGCCATCTGTTAGAAACTTATGGAACTATAATAATAATTTCGTGTGGTCGTAATGACCTGGTTTCTAGTGACTGGGCATTCTGCCCCTGTCGTAGCCGCCTTTACCTAGCCCGCCCATCCTGCCGGGTACAGGGGACCTACATTTTAACGGTGAATCCGAACCACAGTACCGTCCTGGCGTATTTCACCTTACACAGCACGCTGCGCCGGAGGTTAATGTCGGGTTAGGTTCCTATAAAAATCCCCGCCGTGAGAGGGATTCGAACCGAGGAACTTTCTAACTTCAGTCAGACGCCCTAACCACTGAGCCAGCCGACCGCTTAGGCTTCGTGGCTTACAAATAATTACAAACCATTGTCCTATGACATACATATAATGAACATTTAATTCGCAAATAATAAATATTGAGGTCTATAATCCAGATAAATACTATCCTATCTCTTAAGTTGGATCAAATTACACACATTAAGCCAAATTTCATCTAAATCGGTTATGTAGTTTCGGAGTTCATCCCGGACAAACATCGTGACACGCGATTTTTATATATATAAAGATTTCGGCTTAAGGGAAACTTCGAGATTTCGACTGTTTGCAAACAGTGTGTCACATACAGAAATTTGAATCTCAACGAATCCATTAGTGAAAACCTCTAACACTGCATTTCGACTTCGACATATAAAGGAGTACGCTTATCCTTTATTATCGACTAGCATTTTCCCACTTCTTCACACGCTTGTGCTTTGGTATGTGTAAAAATCCTTTATCGATTTTATTGTATTACCAGTTATTAAGGAGGAGTGGCATGAGTTGTAATTGTCTACTGAAAAGTTTCGTTTGTATTAGTTACTAGCTGACCCGGTCACGCGTTTGCTGTGACTTAGTAATTATAGTACGTTGGATTAATGTTATTCTATACTTCCTAAAGTAGTCAAATTAATACTCACTAATAAAGACAAAAACATTGTAGTCGATTTGGAAATTCAAATGTAATTGGTAAAGAGTTACGGAGAGTTGAAATTAAGGACAAACAATCATAAAAATTAATTTACATTTATTACAAATTACTTAATTGAAATTATAAAAAAATTGATATTTATAAAATAAATAAACAAAATTATTTTTTATTTATTTACATAAACTGAAATTTCAGTTTTATAAATGAGGCCTATGAAGTGGCAGCAATTTTGACGATGCAATTCCAATGCAATTTTCTGTTGCGACCGTACCTTCGCAAGGATCAGCGATATTAAAAATGTCTTACCGGTTCCACCTGGCGCGTCCAAGGAAAAAAAAACCCGCCTTGTTCAGCATCAACAGTCAGCTTTATCCGATTATAAATATTTTTTTGTTCTGCTGTCGGTAATGGCTCATTATTCGCAATAATTGTCGGTCGATCAGGTGATGGCATACCATAATGATTAAGTGGCAAATTTGAAATAAAAATACATAAATCTTCGATTAACACTAATGCTTAATTAATCATTATGCATCTCTGGTGTGAAATCTAGAGTTGGACATTGGTTTTAACTCGGTGTAGTATATCTTCAGTCATACTGTTTTTTATATTTTTCCCACAAACTCGAAGATTGTGTTGGATAACATGTTGTCAAAATAATTGCAAACAGTTTGACGAATACTATTCGGCGTGGCTGTCAACGCTGCATCAGCAAGTGTCAGATCCAATGATTGTCGTCTACCAGCAGCTGCAACTCGCGACATGCATCATGACATGTATTGAACACTCGACATGTATTGAACATTCGACCATTAACTGTTCGTAAAAATTCGAAAGAAGCTGGTCGGGAACATTCACCAATAACAAACGCTGAAAGAAACATTCACGTTGTTTTGGATGCACTGTGTAAAGTCGTCCTAACGTCTTGGCTTTGAATATGCCTGCGATCGAAGGATGTGGTTCTCCTTGTTTACGTGGCTACCATTTTTTTACCTAATTTGTTCCATGAAAAATAGCTTGGATAATCGGTATATAATAATGTTTTTGCGAATTGGCGGAACACATCAGATTTTTGACACAATGAGAAAAATTCAGTTTGTGGTTTGTCGTTTTTGGTGGCTCAAGTACGGATTTTAACTTCAAGCCAAATCAAAATGTGAGAATGAGGCAAACCTCGATTTTGCCACTCAATCAAATACAGATAGCAACGTGTGTTACCGAAAACCGAATGTTTACGATTAAATCAATCAATGATTTTAATTTTTGTTTGAACACACGTGTCGTGGCATCATGACGATGCATTGATTGATGGCCTGGTAATAGCAAAGTTTGTATTTCCTCCCAATTCGGATTATATGTAAATATAATAAACAGATCTGGACGACCATAATGTCGTACGTAAGTCATCGAATCTTGTATATATTCGTGCATGTTCCTATTTCTGGTAGAATAATATTAGCTGGTGTAATATTAAAGTTAGTTGGTTATGGACTGCCGATGTAGCTTGAAGGTAAAATAAAAGCATTACCGATATCATTGGCGTTTAAATTTTCATAAATATTGCCGAAACAGTATCTCATAAGAGGATGTCTTCCTCCGATCGTAATTTAGCCTGGTTGTTTCGAATAAATTGCAAATGCTTGTTTTCTACCTTGGCGTACATATCCACGACGTATTGATGGCACAGTTGACGATATCGAATGATATAGTTATCCTAATTACGTCTAACCATCAATCGGGGGGCGTAGTACTTCATTGAAGTAACTTTTTTATTTCTTTTATTACCTGAAAAAATAATAAATTAAATAGTAAAAAATAATAATAAATCAATATAGTATGCCCACTATAATCCTGCCCATGGTCGGAATACCGCGGGGGTCTACTGTACTAATAAAATAACGAATTAAATAGTTGAACATTAAATTTACCAGAAACTGGATCACGCTGTTTGATGTTGATGTGATATTCATCCTGTGGAGTGCGTCATAAGAACGGTATAGATCCGAAATTATACTAACAGTTCTATCTGACGTGTGACTTTCATCAACTGAGTCACCATCCATAAAAACTGCAACTTCATATACGGTTGGCGCGTTGAACCTGCCAGCATGTTCTGCTGATGGTAATTTGGCAGCTTTGATGATAAAATTTGATAGTTGTCATTTTTTAATTGTCGCGACACAATTGATTAAGTTGATTATATTTTCCAAATTTTTTGCATAATACCACAGACGTTCATCACGCTGTTCTTGAGATTCTTGCATACGATGCTCAGCTGTCCTGATTCTTTGAACTTCCTTACTCGCCGCGATTTGTGTTGCTGATTGATTAGCTCTTTCGTCGTGCGTCTTGCCTCTCTGCTACACGCATTGTCGAGGTTAGATTCTTTGGCGACATTTCACTGAAAAATATTTGAATTACAACAAACAGTGCCTTTCTGAAAGCCTTAAAATAAGACTATAATACTGTGGTGAAGCCGGAATTTTTGGGTCCATTGAAAAATACAGTAAAATGGAAGTTAAGAACTAATGAGGAAATATAAAATACATTGAAAAAAATAACAGAAAAAGAAGAATGATATTCTTTTGATACATTTATAGCATGGATGACACCAGGCTTTCAAGAGGTTTAGAAAGATTTGAAACGAAATAATACCAGTGAACCGTATGGAAAGAAAATTTTTTCGATAGCAGACTTTGAATATGGCAGGATTCAAAGGTAGAGAGGAGTGCAATAATGAAGGAGTACTGGGGAGGAAGAAGAAAGAAAAAACAATAGGAGAGGAATGAAATTGACACGTGGAGCCTAGCTGACCATACAAAAAGAAGAAGAAAATGATAAGTTAGCGAGAAATGCTTACACGATTCGAATTTATCGTAACGTTTTCTTCAATGTTATATTCATGTGTTGTAATTACTTTGTCGTTAGGTTATAAAGACACACAAACGATGAACAACAATACATTATAATTATAACACAATACACAGCACAATTAAAATTGAAGAAACTCACACATATGGCGTGGAATAGACCGTAGCATAAATAAATCGAAATACAACGCCATCTACTGGATGGTTCGATAAATTAACACACGCCATCTGTTAGGAATAAACTGTAGCATAATAAATTGAAACAGAACGTGATCTACTGTATGATTACCCAACCTAGCTAACCAGTGTTGATAGATAAGTTAACACATCGCATCTGTTAGAAACTTATGAAACTATAATAATAATTTCGTGTGGTCGTAATGACCTGTTTCTACTGGCTGGGCATTCTGCCCTGTCTTAGCCGCCTTTACCTAGCCCGCCCATCCTGCCTGTACAGGGGACTACATTTTAACGTCGAATCCGAACCACAGTACCGTCTGGTGTACTTCGCCTCATACAGCATGCTGCGCCGGGCGTTAATGCCGGGTTAAGTGTCTATAAAAATCGTCGCCGAGACAGGGACTCGAACCGGGGACCTATCCACCTCCAGTCAGACGCCCTAACCACTTAGCCAGCAGACCGCTTATCCTTGGTAGCTTACAAATAATTACAAACATTGTCCTATGACAAACATTTAATGAACATTTATTTCGCAAATAATAAAATTGAGGTCTATAATCCAGATAAAAAACTATCCTATCTTTTAAGTTGGACTAAATCACACACATTAAGCCAAATTTCATCTAAATCGGTTATGTAGTTTCGGAGTTCATCCCCGGACGAACATCGTGACACGAGATTTTATATATATAAAGATTACATTAGGTTCGGTTTTCATACTGATATCCAAGAGTTTGTTTCATTCACATAGTAGAAAAGCTACCTGAAAAATTAACAGTGCTAATTCGTGGTTGTAATTATTGTTCGAAGTATAAGAAGTTATTGTTTAGAAAGAATTTTATTTTTGCGATATAAGTAAGTGAAGCAATGATTAAGAGAAATAAGATGCTACCTTTACCTTACTTGGTAGGTCGCTAACTACAATGCCTCAGTGTATACCACATTCGTAGTGTGATTGTTTGGTGCACATGTGTATAGACATGACCTATCATTCTAGAGCCAGCAGCAAACGTATAGCTGGCCGTGGGAGAAACATAGTGTCCGAAGATCAATTCCTACGGTTCCTAGTGTCTGGGCCTGAGACATGTTGAATGTTAAGGCAAAACATAAGGTTACCGGGAATTGCAGGCGCTTAAATTAGAATAGAAAGTTTGACAGTACCAATGGTATTCGTGGAATGAATACTTCCTCTCCTCGTCCACATCCTGTTAAGATAATGGCCACAATGTGCAAGGATTTCAATAGTAGTCTAGTTCCATTGCACAGCTGCGGTGGTGATATGTTTCTGATGAGCATGAACTGAGTACCAACTTATAAATTCAGTTTATGCGCGGGAAGACCAGATGCGCCGAGGGAATGTAAAAATTCAGTTGGACAATTAGTCTCGTCTTTTTATCTTCCACCGTGTTAATAGCTACGTAAGTCATTATTATTATTAATTTTAATTGCAATGGAGCTAATGCGGTGTCAATTCCCCTAGTCATCTATACCTATTTTTACATTATTTTTAAATTTTCTTTTATAATTGAAGTGTTAATTCCTCTCCATTCACTTTTGCGATTTACAAATTTTAATTTTAAATTGTTTAAGCGTTTTTGGTAAATTATTCGTCACTTGGTATTTGTTCCATCCCTGAAACCCTTACCAACAAAAGAAAATTTTATGCACTATTCCTAATTCTTTGACGAACATCCCAGCAAGCCCCATCACCCCATGCTCTGTACATTATCAGTACTCTCTTCACCCTCTCCTTTCCTTCAATAACTCCCAATCCAGCTCATTGACATGGTGTTGATCATTTCCAGGATATGCTTATTGATGTCATTCACGTCTTCTATCACATATGCATAACAATCAAAATGTTTTCACAGCTGCTTTTATCATCACTATGCGTAAACTTTGGCTGAGATTATATCGAGAAGCATAAAGTTTAGTAAGGTTGTATCTGTGGTCATAACGAAAAATATTATTATTTGTAATATTTAACTTAACTAAAAAAAAAACCACATTTTTTAATGCTGATATACAGGGGGGTATAGTATTTCATGATAACCGTGGTGCCGCGAATTTATATCGATATATAACAGTTAACACAGCTGAAATTATCATCACTATGTGTAAACTTTTGCTGGGATTTTATGTTAAATGTGTTTGTGGCATTACATAGTTAAGCATAAACTGTGGTAAGGATTTATCTATTGACATAATGAAAAATATTATTTCCGTAATATTTAACTTAACTAAAAAGAATTCTTATTTTTTATTCGGATACGGAGGATTGCACGAAAACCGTGGTGCCGCTAATTTATATAGATACAGCAGTTACCCACGACTTAGTCCCCTTAGAAGTGTGTTGTAGTTGGTATAAGAGTTTTCTTTATTGATAATAACAGCATCTGAATTATTATTATTGTTTTTTTTTTTTTGGATATTGATTTTATTTTGACGATTTGTTGATTCGATCAGTTGATCAGTTAATCTGCTTTAAATTAGAAATTTACGCGGACTAAAACTAACCCTACGTGGTATCACACGTTAAGAATTATTTTTAATTTCCTTCGTTTTCAGTGACACCATATAACTAATGTGGGTAATTCCAAAGTTTCAAAAATCGATCACTATACAGCGAATGTATCAACGGATGTGACAGAAGTTATAATATACGAACGTAATCATTAGCCAAATTAGTGGTAAGGTTGAAATGCAGCCTGGACCAGAATGACAATTGACTCGATTTGTTAGAGCATAAGGCATAATGGAATTAGCTTTATTGTTATTTACGCGGTGTGGCATAAGGTTTTAAGATGCCTAATTCATTTTTAGTTTCATTGGTTCCATATTGCTTTCGTCACTAACCTAAAGCTCGTATGACAATAAACACTGCAAAATCAGTGTTATGAAACTTATTTAATAGAAATAATAGTTTATTTCACTGGTCGTGGTTTGAACAGCAGCTAAAATTTGTACACACGTTCGTTGCGCGATATTACTGACGAATATTTGCACTTTATAGCTACAAAATATATGTTAATCGACTAAAGTATACAGAAATATGTAAAGTTCCGCAAAAGTCATTGAGGGTAAAAAAGTATTGTTACCTGTTGATATTTATGGTAGCTGTTTTTCAGACATCTTTTTTCGAGAAAAAATAATTTATATTCTTATCCATAATGATATGTAATGAAGAAGTATTGGCTTATTAATGTTCAGCGATAACAGACATATTGTTCCAGAGACAAACTGCCAACCAGAGATAATATATGTCTACGATATTAGTAATATAACGCAATTTTTGCATGGTAACTTACCTGTTGCTATGCAAGTCAATGCTTATTACGTTTATTTCGCGTATTCCGTTTATTTTGAACACCGCGGTCCAGAAAACTGAGTAACAAAATTATAAAAAAAAAATAAAAAACTGAATCAAAAGTTTTGTGATGTTTACGAAAGGAGTGCGCGTCTGAGGTGTATAATGATCGGCAGCCCACAAGTTTCCAGATATAAAGGTTTTTAATTGCTTGCTCCTTCTCATGGTACATATAAGTCATTAGCTATTTTCCCAAATTTGGACTGGCAACATTAGCTCTAAAAACGTGAAAACCACATCCAAATTGCCGCGGTACTTATCGCGCGATACCCGTTACAGTAAAGAGACAAACGCAGCTTGCTTACAGATATATAATATATAGATAAGGTAATTTTGTGTCACTGCTTATCTATTTACTTTTAACCTCTCTATCTGAAATATAGAAGTCACATGAACTGAAATGTGTGACGTCATGATGATAACACGCAGAATGACATTACCAGATGCAAAAACCTGCAAAACAGCCATTACTTGGCAATCCCTCGTGATTTCTGGGCAAAGCGTCGATATATGTAGAAACGAAATTTCATCTGGTGCGAGCGTTTCCGATCGCGCGGCCGTCAGCGTGGTGGGGTATACCGCATCCCTCCTCCGCCCACGTGCGATCTGTCAAGAGAGGCCTTTCCTTCCTCCCTTCACTTCCCTTTCAGCATTCAGTCCACCGGCACAGCCAAATAAGATCGCGGCCCTCTCTCCGCCTCCGCCTCTTCCTCGCCCTTCCCGCTCGCATCTTTAGCCGCCTTTTCCCTCTCGTAACAGATATTTCAATTTTCCGCTATAAGCAAATAGCCGGTGCGGCAGCCAGCCAGATATTTCTCCCGGGCCGGACGGATGAAGTTGCGGCAAGCGCTGCCGATTTCACGACGCAGCGGGCGCCGCCCAAACAAACGTGTGGGACACTGTGACTGACCATCCAACTAACCAGTCACCGAGTCACCGTCTGCGTGGCAATGCTGCTTGGCTCAACCATAAGCAAGCGGACGGTATATCATAATTTCAGTCGGCCATATCCTTCGACAGCGTTTAGATAACTCAGTGAGTTCATTCTTCTGCTCCTCGTTTTCCTTGAGTAAGGGTTTCTTAAAAAAAAAAAAAAAATTGTTACTTACGGCTTAACGCATCGTCGACGTCTAGGTCATTAGAGGCGGGATCGGATTGGGGACAAGGAACGTGTAACGTACTTATATGTACCGTCTCTATTTTGTATAATACTTTAAATATATTTATATACTTTATTGCCTCTTATTTCCAGCACCAGACCAGTATATAGAGATTTCCTTAACCCCTCTTTGTCCGGCGCTGGTTTTAATATGATACTCACGCTGAAAAATCAAAATTTCCAATTCTTATCACACAAACTCAAATTAATTCCTTTGTCTATATCTACATATATCTCAATCTCAAATCAAAACACTTTCTACTTATCTCATCACTTGTATATTTTTTATTTGACAAACAATTCTCTTTTCTCAAGTCATATAACATTATCTTTATCAATAACTCTAAATTTTCTGCCCTCAGGCTAATATTTTACTATTAATAATCCCGCCAGGATTCTTGTGGCTTCTCCAGTGAGCCAAACTGTTTCATCTCTTCTTTCAAACTTATTCATTCAAAAAAACCAAAACTCGTCCTCTCCATTCAAATCTTCTCTTCAACAACTCACTCTTGACTCTTCTTTTATTTTTCAGAGATCTCATTATTCATCTTGTTATTCTTTGACCTTTGAACTTAAAAATTCCGAGTTAATACACACCATTCCAATTTATTAAATAAAAAAAAATAGCTTAATTAATGTAAAATCACACAAACGTGAGGTTGTGCACCTCACAAACGGGAAGGAATTCGGCCATGGTCCCTTGAAGGAAGCATCCCGACATTCGCCTGGAGTGATTTGTGGAAAACATGGAAAATCCAAATCTTGATGCCCGGACGGGGATTCGAACCGGCGTCCTCCCGAATGCTAGGGATGAGCGCTAACCATTCGCCCACCACGCTCGGTGTTAGAGCTCGGCTGCCTTTGATGAGTTTTATCCAAGACTGGCATGGTAGAATCTGGAACTTTGGTTTTACAACCCTATGACCTTGCTGGCGCCAAGCGTTTCAAACCTAATGCAAGGTCGTACTACGTATTAATGGAGGAAGTGAACTGCTGCCACCTGTCTGCGAAATACGTAAATATGTTCTGCATGTAATAAGTGTATTTTTTGTTGGTAAAATGTATAGTTTATGAGACGAAGATTGGGGACCGTCCCGATATTCCCCTTGATGGCTGTGAAAAATCACCTAAAAACCGTGCTCGGAAAGGCCTGCAAGCGCATTATATCAGCGAAATAGCTTGAACTATATAATCTAAGACTGGATGGTTTATTGATGATTAAGAGACTTTCAGGTTATGCCACGTTGTTTATTTCATTACCAGAGCTTTCGGCTGGTATCCTACAACCTTCGTCAGAGATACTGTTTATGTTGATATAGCAACGAGCGCCAAGCATCGCAGAGTAAAAGGGCGCTATCTTTGTAGATGTTATTCGTATTCTTTAAAATATCTGCTGCCTTTTTCACACGTCGAGGCCACCATTGGTCTTCTCTCCACAGCAACCTTGTGTCTTGAAATTTTATTTCATACCCGGTGGTAATGGCATGGCGAAATGCGGCGGATTTGTCGCTGTTGTTATAGTGGCGGATATGTCCCTTAAGTCTCTCCGTCACAGTGCGGCCTGTCTCGCTGATGTAAACACCATCACATCTGCAGGAGATTTCATAAACACCCGTAAGCTGGTGTGGGTATAATCCGTCTTTTACCCTGGCTAATGACTGGCCTTGCAGGGAGCCTTATATACTATTCACACCTCTACCCGCTTTAACAGTTTCCCAGTCAGTGATACCATTTATGTATGGGAGACAGTCGAATTTTCTTGGCACATTGGTATCATGGTATAAGTTGACGTCTTCCATGATTTTTGCGTCTTTAAACCCTTCTGATGTCGGATCACTATAGGCGTTGGCTCGGTTTATACTGCGAAAGAAAGTATTTAATATTCAAGACAACCTTTAAAAGCTTCCTCATTAAAAATCAGGCCTTCAGTTCATTGATGTTCATACAAAATTGATTTTAATATTTGTGAAAATTGTGTATAAAATATGAGCCTGTACTTCACTGGAGTAATAGAACCTCCCATAGCCGAAAATTCTGGATTTATTAGTTACATAACGCGCAGCAGTTCTTGGAAAACAGCAATCTAAACAAACAAATTTTGGGCAACGCCTCTTCAGTTAAATATTTATCCAGTATCAAGAACAATCTAATCAATAACAATAGAATCAAAGATCTATGCAGCCACAGGGACTAGAAATTTATTTGGGCGCACAAGCACAGTCCTCTCATTTCGAGTTCATTAGTCAGTAAACTCCATGCATTCCATATTGGTAAATTTGTTCTGTGTTTTTGTTTGAGGCTGAATGGTAAAATTAGAACAGAACACCAAACATTACCCAGAAAACGATTCCAAATTAAATATTATATCCAAGAACCAAAAGAAATTCCGACGGTTGCATAGTTGTCAATTATACATTTTACGTAGGCCTGATATCAAACAGAACAAAGGACAATTTGCACGATTATTAACATTTTTCAAATGCAGAATACTCAAATCAAGCAAATGCAGTTTGCAGTTGTGATGCCGTACTGAAAAGATAGCGATTTCAGGTTCACCTGGAATAATCCCATGATGCCAACATAAAAAAGTATTGAAGACTACTGCTTCATTTTTCTTCGTTTTTAAATAATTTCTATTAATGCCGTAGTTATACCGAGGCAGCGTTGTATGAGGTCAGTCTTCGATTACAAAAAGTGTTATGCGGCTGCTAACTCTTGCTTTCCATGGCAGAAATTAAGAGTGAGATTTCTTAAAACAGGTAACTTGTGTTTTTTTATGTTTATATTTTGTTAATGAAATGTGTACTTTATGAGGCGGGAATTGGGGACCGTAGCAACAGTCACCTGATTACGGAAAACCGGCTAAAAACTGTAATTGGGACGACCGTCACGTCCAGCCATAGGTTTGAAATTTGACTCATTGCTCGTCTCCGGTCCAATAAGGCGGTGCCTTAACGAGCTCGTCCACACTGGTCTCTGATGTTGGAGAGGTGAAGCAACAGCTGAAACTGCAGCTGAAACATTAGTCGGAACAGTAGAGAACTAAATGGATTTTATCAATAATTTGTTGATTCATATTTATTATTCCATAAAATAGTAACTATTTAATAAATTAAATATGATAATTAACAATAATTTAATAAATAAACTTAATAATTAAAATATTTGGGGAAGTGAATCGAATCAGACTGACTGGATAGTACCACCAGAAAAGAAAGATTAAGAAATACAAACTTCCGAAAAACCGACACTTAAAAAAAAAAAAAAAAATCTGAAGTACAACATATATTGGAAGGCCAGACAATGAATAAAGGAGGGGAGTGGGGAGAATTAATAGGAAGAAACCATTCAGGTAAATTTTAGGACCACAGTAAAATGAAGGTATCTTTAGGTTGAAGGAGAAAAATTAAGATTTATGTCATAGAGAAAATTAAACACGTAAGAAAATATTTTATGCACATGCATATAGATATTGTTTACCAAGAAAAAATCGACTTAATTTATAATTAAAAGAAAACAAAAAATAATAAAAACAACTAGGAAATTTGAAAAGATTGAAGATCTCTAAGAGGTTGTTAATAGCCGAGAAGAATCAGAGGACTGACTGACGGTGGAAAATTTCTGATACTGCAACCAAAACCACAACAAAATACCAGACGAACAGGAGCAGCCATTTTCCGAAATATAAATTAAAGAGAACTGTTCTATGGTCTCAGGTGTGACTGTGTGTGTTTTATCGGCGCGTATGTATGCGTATCAATATGTAAGATCAAATTGATTCACTGTTTTTATAGGAGATTATATACCTTTTATCTATTTTTACGAAATACATCGCTGAAAAATATGTAATAGACAGGTGGAAATTAAAAGTGCAAACCGGCTGGATGGGGGAATTTTATGAAACTTTCTATATATATCCAGGGTCATACCCAGAAGAAATGATAGTAAATTGAAATGGATCAGGCTAAGTTTAATACCTGTAGATGTCAGTAAGAAGTGGCCTCACCTTGAGCAATCATACATTCGTGAATTCTTGCCGGCATTGAATCAATAAGTGTTCGGATGTCTTCTCGGGGTATGCCTCTACGCTTGCGTGTTTTGTGCTGTCAGTTGTTGCACAGTTTGTGCTGGGTGACAATGTGATCTAATCGGTCTACTCCTGGCATCACAGACATGATCTGTTAGGGACAAATCTGGAGATCATGCGATCTAAAATGCAAGGTGGCCAGAGTATGAGGACGGGCATTATCCTGTTCGAAGATGCGATTTGAATGGTGGACATGAAGGGTGTCACAATATGATGCAGCATCCCGTCCAATTAGTGGTGGGCTGTCATTGTGTTTTTAACAACAACCGGCACAGTCCTGTTGTCGAAACTGATTGCCCCAAAATCACTACACCAGTGGCTGGACCGGGTGACTTTCTGAAATAACAGCAGGGTAAGCCGTTTCTCCACTACGTCTGCGTACATGTTGTCGATTATCACTTTGCCATAGAAAGAATCGAGGCTCGTCTCTAAACACAAATGTACGCCAATCACGTGTCCATTTGCGCTTTGCTCTATGCCAAGTTAGACGATGCTGGCAATGAAATGAGGTTAATTCAACACATTGCATAGGGGTCAGAGAGTGTAGCACAGCTTCAACCAATTGGTTTTCAATCATCCGGGGAGTGACTCTATCTGTAACCACTGCTTGGATCTAGTCTGCAGTTACTCGTCTACCAGCAACAGCCTCCCACACAATTTGGTGGTCTTCATGTGCTGTTTCCCTTCTGTGCCTGCTCTAGGAATACTAAAGCCTTTTTTCAGCAACTGTTTAACAATTCTGTATACTGACATTGCACTACGGCCAATCTTTCGGCAGATTTCACGATATGGTGCACCCCATTTCATTCATGCCAAGTCTCCAACCTCTCTCACAGTTAGGCATTTGGGTGTAGAGGATCGTTACTCTCCGCCTTGGCATACAGTGTCAATAAGAACGTGTGGACAAAAAAGTGCCATGTTACACCACACTCTTCACCAATTATACGCTAAAAAACATAACAATTTTGCAAAGTAAATAGCCACCTATTTCTCATAATATTATATGTAAAAGTTTCAATTTTTAATCATTTAATATTCTTCGCATGGGTTACTCGGGGCCAAATTTCATTTATTTATCATAGCTCCTCATCACCAACATACGCCTGGTACACTCCCATGACCCTCTTCACCCTCCACCTGTCTTCCAACGAATACCATTACAGCTCTTTTATCATATCTGTTATTAATTGCATTCTGCGGTAATTTCCAGAAACAAATCTAGCAGCCCTTTTTTGCACCCTGTTCAACTCTTGTATTTGATACGCAAAATGTGGGTCCCAAACTGCAAGCAATGGTCTGACCAAAGTTTTGTAACCAAATTCCTTTACTTCCCTCATCATTCTCTCCAACAAGTGCAGAATTTTGAAACCTTTCCCTAGTATCTTACCAATGTTTCCTGCCCAGTTAAGCTTGTTATCAAATGTAATGCCAAGATCTTTACATTTCAAGTCATTTGTCGACCCTCAAATTTTTCCTCTGCGACCGTCTTTGGAATTCTCTTTTTGACGCATTTCAAGTAAAAAGTGTTGGTATTTGATAATGTTTTTGACGAGGTGATGGGCGAGCAGTAAAGCCCTCGCCTTGCATTCTGGAGGAAGTAGGTTCACATACCCGTCCGGCAATCCAGACCTGGATATTCGATGGTTTCCCCAAATTACTCCAGGCGAATGTCGGAATAGTTCCTTCAAAACGTCAACGCCGAAATTCTTCCCACTCCTTTCTCCTAGTCCTTTCCCGCCTCTAATGACCTACAAGCTGACGAGGCGTACAAGTTAAAAAAATGTTTTTGCAAATTTATCATTTCATCATTGAGAAAAAAAAGTAGTTAATATTGTTAGCAGTGTTACTGCCTTTCAAGTATATTTTCTGTTGTGAAATAAACTCGTTGCGCATTTGCGAGACGAGCTGCCAAATGAGAAAGTGTCTTTCATGAATTGAAAATAAAATAAAAAATACTTCAATACTACTATTATACAATTTGACTTCATCATAAGCTCAATCCTCACTTGACACTCCAAAACACAAATATATCGCTACTTCTGTTGACATATTTACAAATGTATTTGACTGATTTTACGGAATTGCAATATTCAACGTTGATGCGCTCTTAGAAGGTTTTAGATAAAAGTGGCTAATATGGGACAACCCAACGATTATCGTCTCCAGTGTCTAGTTTTCTGACTTTTAAAATAATTGATTTCCCATTCTCATCCATTGTCCGACGACGATATTTTGGATAAACATCACTGCCAGTAATAGTTTCTGAAGCAATGCTCTTCGATGTGGGATTGTGCATTTTGTATCAGCCATACATCAGGGGTTGGAGCCACACCAGATACCGCCCAAACTTTCTCATTCCTGATGGGGTCCAATCTAGTGAGTCCCTGTGGCCAGCGAATCATCTTCATTCCCACGACATGCAACTGTTGTTCATGTCTTTTCGTGTCAGGCCAACAGTTGGTTCTATTGGTTAAACGATGGTTCTGTTAATATTTGAGATGGTGCGGCCTCACCTCAGAACCCGAGGTAAGACAGGAGGGCCGAAGACCACGAGGGAGACTCAGGAAGCACTGGCTGGATACCTTGCGAGAGGATATGAGTCTAGTCAATGCTTCACCTGAAGATGCACAAGATCGGCAAATGCGGGATTAATGCTAATAATAAGAAGAAGATTCACTATGAGTACATATTATGAACGCCACATGAACCATGAATCATAATTTCTATTAAAATCTCAAATAATTTGGGATTGACAGTTGAATTAGACATTTTTTGCAGAAATAACGTTATCAGACTCGTCTGGTGTAATGTTACTGATCAACCAAGTCAAAAGATGTGCATGTGGTAATTTTCTTTTCCGCCATTCAGTTGAGTACATCCGGCAACTTGTTTCTCCGAACTCATGATGTTTAACAATGAAGTTTACTAATTATATAAATTTCTGCTTCCATACCCGTACAGTAATATCGTGATGATCTTACGATGATTGACCGGGCAAAAGCTGTTTCTGATCTCAGTCCGTGTCGTGTCGTATTACATGTGAATCTGGACAACCGTACTCACGAACATATGACATTTCAACTTGTGTTATTGATTCATGTGTCGTGAGCAAGTCTGTTTATTTATGAACGGAGACCTTCCCGGTGTGTAATAGCAATGAAATCCTCACGGGTGCTCCGCCGGAATGTGTTTTCACAACACAATGCGGCAGTACACCAGTGTAGTCTTCATTGCTAGTTTGTTCATGTTGGCGGTAATATTGTAACTTCCGTAATATCATTTATATTACTGTCATTGTATCACACAAATGAATATATTCTTCAGAACGCAGTTTCTTCTGATTCATGCTAATATTTACCAAACTTTCAGATTACATTTTTGTATACAGTACATGTCAACAATGTAGCGACCAAACAGTTGATGGGATTTTAGAATGTGATCTTGTTCGTATTCACGAATCGTCAATAACACAAAATGTTTTGTTTGTTTCTCCACCAGTTGCCGTACTGATTATTTTTATGTTAAAATGGAATCCTTCATCTCCTTTACAGAACAATATTGGATATTGTAATTAGTAGGAGGAGCCGTGAGTATCTGTAATACGTTGACGACCATTATTTGGACGATGATTTACATTTTCGCGTGATTCAGATTGTTCTCTAGCAATAACAATTGTTATGTCATCGATTGTTGGAACATTAAATCTTCTTACGTGTAAAGTACGCTTTTTTTGTAGTAGGATGGCCGTTTTTGAAGAATTTAATTAATTCGTTATGCTCATGAAATAATTGTTGTAACGGTTCAACGAATTCTCTGTTTTGGCTTTGTTTATTATACAACATTTACTTACTGGAACACTTGAATTTCCAATTAAATATATTGCAAAAATTGTGGTCAACAGCCGCAAGTGGTAACAAAATCTGCTGTATGGTATATTTGCCCTTGCATCTGCAATGTTGCCTTATAATACTCAGTTATTGTATTCAATGATCCATGTCATTTAAAATAATTTCGTATGTTATTCAAGAAATGCTTCGATTGTGTTATGGTATCAGCGGCCAGTGCATATAATGGCTTAAATGAGGCATTAAATGGTTTCAATTTAACTTTACCATTCAAGCGACAAATTAGTTACATTCTTGAATTTTAAGGGTTTGCATTGTGTGCAAACTTTAGTCATACTTTCAACAACCGCAGCAAAAAAAAAAAAAAAAAATACCCCACGTAAATCGGTGGTTTTTAGTCTATACCGGACATACATAGGAACACAGCCATTTATTATTGTTATTTATGGATGGATCCTATTGGATCGCGCAAAGCCTTGATTGTCATCATCGTTTACCATTGTTCAATGTTTCCAGTTGGTAGTTACACTCAGCGATTTTCAGATCTTGTAGCAACGGGTGGAGGTTAAGTGTTGTCATCTGTCTGCGTTTCGCATAGCTTAAGTTTGTTTAATATGTGTATGTTTGTTTGTGAAATGTGCTATGAAGCAAGATTGGAGACCGTCCCAGCATTCGAATGGAAAACCATCTAATCACCGCAATCATGAGTGCCAGTACTCGAACATGCTCCCGTTGTGCCTCCCTAATACGGTGTGGTGGCGACTTAACGCCCAGAGCCACACTGGCGGGTACATTACCGTACAAGGTGTACAGAAACTGCAGATACGTCACATCATTTCATAATATATGACAAAATTTTATTTTAGTAAAAGTCTCGCCAGTTTCGAGATATTGATTTTTTAAATATTTTTTCGAAACATGTTACATTGATCATTTTATTCCATGCAAATTACAACATTTTGAATCCTATTTTTTTAAAATTTATTCAAAGATATTTGAGTCATCTAAAACAATGGGTCTTTTTTCTTAAAACGTTAAAAAACCTCATAAAAAATCTTAAGTGGTATATTCTTTTAAAATGATTGTTTTACGGTAGTTCAGTCTGCTAAAGAGACCATTGTACATTTTAAACATGTAATTAAATAAATGATTTAAAAAATATTTTTAATTTTTTTTAACGTTTTAAGAAAAAAAGAACATTTTTTTAGATGATTCAAACATATTTGAGTATTTTTTATTTAATTAAAAAATCGTTTAAAAAGTCTTAATTTGTATGAATGGCATGGAATAAACTGAACAAAGTCACATGTTTCGAAAAAAAAAATTTAAAAATCGATATCTCGAAAGTGGTGAGACTTTTAATAAAATAATTTTTTTTTCAAATAGTAGGAAATGATGTGACCTATCAGTGGTTGAAGGATCATCCTTTTATTCCTGGACTCCCTGTATATAGATCTAATGCATGGAACGTATCGTACGTATGATGTCTTTAAGGTATTTGTTGTTAAAAGCTATCAAACCTTAAAAAAAAAATAAATAATAATAATCACGAGCTGAGATAGTTTCAGGGTACAATTGTCTACCGCAATTTGTATCCAGTGAGCGTTGCCCAGTGTTGCAGCGCGCACAGTAGTCTGGGCCGCGCCGCCTGCCGGAACCGTACCCCGTAATGCGCGGGACATTAACACTGCGACCAGTCCGTGGCCCTCGACCGCCGCGCCGGCTTGGTCTGCTCTTGTTTTTGTGCGCTGCGCCGCCGCCTAGTATAATCAGTGTTGGCCGAATTCCATTTGCAGAGCGCCTGGGCAGCCCTTCCCCCACCAACACAAGCGTGGTCTGCCAAGCGACTGTTTACTTAGCAACAAGGCTCCTCTCCATTAAAGTGCAGCAAACCGTTTACTTGGAAAAGAATTTTTTTTTTTAACCTATACCTCACAGTATTTATTTATTTATCTGAATTAAAATCAGAAATACAGAGGGCAAGATAAAAATAAAAGGAACTTATCCAGAATTTCGTGGAGACATATCTTTCACGATCTTAATCTAGAACAATTCAAGAGAATGTTTACTAGTTAATATAGGTTGAAACGAGTATGGAAAGCATAGCTTGGCAGAACTGCGGTCACCGTATCAGCATAAAACAGACTTGAGTGTAGAAATTGTTCGATAGCTCGACCACTTGGATGGGAACCGGCAGGTAAGTAGCCATATTTTAAAATGTCACATTTGACTATAGCTTAACAATGGCTGTGTGTTCAAATTCTATATTGGGAAACTGGGAAATGCTGACCGATGATTGGCTAAAGTAGTGCAATCTGGATCTAAGCAGGAAATAAAAATCTGTTATTAAACTCAAAAATGTTTATCTAAGTTTGCAAGAAGACATGATCAGTGCAGATATTGTAATAGAATGACACCTAATACCGTTAGAATTAGTGGTCCTTCGTCTATAAGAAATCATGGGTTAGAAATTGAAATGTTACGCAATACTGATTGCATAACGGTAAAAAATTCTGCTTGGTCTGTACTGGCTGATTAGCCGACCGAATTGAGGACTCGTGTTTCCGGGACTATGACCATGGGAATTTTATTTTTTTTTTTTCTACTAATCACTGTTTGTAACATCACAAATTTATTTTTACTTAAATTTACCTGAACACTAATTTATTTTTCTTCAAAGGATTCACAAATTTTTGGATGACATAAATTGCTTTCACGGCATAAACATTTGATAAGAGCACACTTCATTTACATTTCTAAATTCCCCTTTTCCACCGTTAATATTCTGAACACGTCATCACACCTAGACCCAAGCGGCGGAGTTGCTGTTTAAAGCTGTTAGATTGGACTTGGAGAATTTGCTTGTCGAGAAAGGAACGAAACTGACAAATATTAAAGAAACTACCAAGCATTCGCGGAAAGAAATTTTGGAAGATTGTGGAAGCTAAAATCAGGATGTCCGTTCTCGAAGACTGGTTTCCACAAATATCAGGTCAGCAAAATAAATGTCAACTGTGATTTTGTTTGTTAAGTAGAAAAATAAAATACTCTCGAAGAAAGAAAAATGTTATTAGAAAGTTGACTGGCGTGTGATACGACAAAAATACTGTGTAGTGAAGAGATGTTATAGCGAGAGAGTATCTGGCTGGCAGTAAAGTTGGACAAAAAGCCGGGAACGGATTGTATTTAAATGAAACTCGAAATTAAGTGATTTCAGAGCGAACGCAAAAATAATTGAAATGGCAAAATAGCTAGAGAGAGAGTTCTTAACAATTATTTATGATATTGCTGAGTATTATGGAATCTGTGTATCGCCATTGTTCCTGGCCCATTCGTTATTAATGTTACTGGAGTGAATAAACGACGTTGTTACCAAAGTTTATATTTTATTTGTGAATAAGTAGATAAGAGTTCCTTTTGTGGTCACCTTTTCTGTTTTTTCGACTGTTTCTCTATATAATGATATATAATGAGATTACAATCAGCAATCAGCTTCAATTGCCAGCTGATCGTTGGCTCATGCTGATGTGATATAAAATGGAGCACCAGTCTCAGAAAGAATCAATTACTGGAACTGTTGATTAATTATATAATTAGCATATGTGGAAATGTTATCTGTTTTTACAGCAATCCCGAAACAACTCATAGTCGTTACTGGTGTTCAATTTCTACCATTCTCCTACAGATCCTATTGTTTTTATATTGTTATAAGCTGTAAATACTTTGTTCAACAAGCACAGCACTTGAAGCAAAGAATTTACACTGACTAATTTTTCTCTCCTCCCACAGTAGAGACTAAAAACTGTTATTACAATTATGGTATAGCAAGTTATGTTAAAGGCATCATTCAGAATGATATATTGTCTATTCCATTTGTAGGTTTACAGTTTACCGAATAAACGTAGGTATACATTAATGTTTGCATTACCCGATACAAATAAGATCACTATGTGGAGAAAATAAGTTGGGTAGTAAAGAATTTCCGAATATCCCTTACGTCCCCCGTAATTAAACTTCAATTTCTAAGCATAAGCTTGTGTCAACAAATTATGTATCTGAAGCAAAATGGAACCAGCTAAAATGGGATTCTGACTGGTAAAACTGAAAGGCTGATACTGAGAGACCAGAGATGATAAAATGTTACTCTTCGAAGGATATAAAAAGTCCACGAGTGTTGAATTTCATAGTAATTTCACAATTTAAAGATAAGTGCAGCCACAGATCGATCCATAACAAACTACAGATGACATTCTGTTACTTCCCATTTTACTAACTAAAATCTAGGGATCAATTAATTTCCATTCCATATGCTGATTTAAAATGTGAAGTAGCGGCAGTCAGACTAATTGGTAATTGTTTATTATGAAAAAGAGTGAAACATACAATTCCTCCAATCAAGTAACATTTCAGGAGTAAAATATTTCTAAATTCTTCATAAATTCCCGCCAGACAGTAGTCAATAAAAGTAAAAAAACGAAAAATTGATGTATTGCACTGGTGCAAAAAATAGACTTTTATTGGTATATTGCGTGTGTTTGGAAATTCTAATACAAACAGTAACTACACCAACCAATCAGTACTTATTATTTTGGAAATGAGGTGATAATCTGAAAGTTTAGTAATGTCGTTCATGAATTTGTATTTCTTGTCCCTTTCCAATGTTATAATTTTTAATCAACAATGATTTTGTAACGAAATTTTAACTTGACACCGTCAAGTTTGGGGCTGGTATTTTTCCTCTAAAAAGGCAGAGCGTTTGACTGCAACCAGTACGATCAGAGTAAGATGCCCGTTAAATCCGATTATTTTTCATCGAAGCTGAACCTAGGAACGTCTTTTTATACCCATTCAGCCAGTCGTAATTTTTTTAAGTATCGTGGAAGCAACTCTGTGGTGGCCAGAATGTGGGACTGGCCCCTAACTAATTTCCACGATTAGTGCCGCAGATTGGAGATGCGATTACGGAACTTTATTTCCGAGGGGCCGTCCTAGAGCCACGTTAAAAAAAATTATTATTATTATTATTGATTCTCATTATAAGTGCTTTGCAACATTTGTTTCTTTAATCTATAAGATATAACGAAATCTTTTCTTTAATACCCTCAAATTTAGAGGTGATATCAGCACTAAACATTTTTTTTGATGTAATAAAATATTCCAGCTTTACTGATTATTCTACATTAAAATGTCGAAAAATTAAGAAAACTGGAGAGGAACGCTTTGGGAATTGAATCTTCTTTTTAAGTTCATCGATCTAGAATTTGATTTAAGTTTTGAATTAAATGAGAAATAAACACAGAATTAAAATTAGTCTAGCAATGTAAAACAGTTTTAATTTCAAAAGAGCATACCGTTGTGGAGTTTTTAGGTGGTATTAATGGTCTCTTGACTGGTTTGATGCAATTCTCCATCCCTTCCCATAATGCGCTGCATCCGGAATATTATACCTAGAAAGAAGCCATTACACTACATATACAGACATTTAAGAGGATTAAATGTCCTCGGAATACCTTTATGGTCTTTAATCCAGTGGCTTTCCGTTGCCTTGAGCATTCTGCATCCCCGTGTCGTTGATCATTCCTGATTCATCTGCTTTTAGGGGATGTTTGCAGCCCCAAGGGCAAGAGGGTGCCCTGGGCCGCTCCCCGCTCTTCCGTCCTCCTTTAGTCAATTTAATTATGTCGCTCATCAAATCATGTTTCTGAAACAACAGTGAGGTTTTTGGTGAGAAATTTCTGTAAGGCGCAAAATAGGTGTAAGTTACAGATATTTATTAGTATACGTATTCGGCATTCATTTTGTATACCACCAATTTAAGGATGTGAGAGTTTAACTTCGAACGGCTTTGTTAGATCGTTCTTTGGCATCAACCCCAAGAGAAGATTATATTAGCTTTATGAAGTGTTGTAAGCCACGGTCTAAAAACCAGACTACCTTAGTTCAGCCGAGTATCCGCGTATCTGTTAAAGGCCACCCACTCCAACGGCCAGATGTAAAACAGTGCGCAGCTCTCACTTAAAGGCCATATTTTTAATTTGCTTGTAAATAAACTTGTAGCTGCCGTCCTTTGAGGGAAGACTTCAAAGGCTGCGGCTCGAAATTGATTTCAGCCCGCTTTGGTTATATTTACAAAAGGAAATCCCCAATACGGTCCACGCTTGATTTTGCGGTGGTTTTACAACATTGTGTATTATGGGTGCTTCAGACACGCTTTCATTAGCCAAAAAATGATGTTTTGTATTCAAATAAAATTGGTTTGCAGTGCCATCCGTTCCTATTTTTTACTATTGTTCCAGTTCGAATAATTTGTGGGGTTTATTCGAAAAAAAAAAAAAAAATGTGCGATAATGAATTCAACATGAACGACACTTTTTATTAAAAAATGGTTCATTGTTTTACTAAATTTCAATACAAAATAAATCTTTTTTTATAAATAACCTTTATTGTTATCTACATATTTTTCTTCCAACTTTCACTTTATAAATCCCTTCTTCAAAAACTTTCTTGTAGCGGTACGTAGAATATAGCGCGTAAAGTCTTACACCTCTTTGTCTTTCATAAAAAAAAATCCATTACATTTCTATTAAGGGGCTACTCGCTTAAGATTTTTATTTGCACCTAACTCACAATAATGTAAACATCAGACGTGATTGAAATTATTCATATTATACAAACGTTTTAGTAATTCATATGGCTTAGCTCGGCGGAGAGCATGAAACTTCTCTAAGGCGTTACTGGGCTTTATAAACTGACTTCTTGCCAAATTTTGACACGAATTAAGTTATTTCCCGTTTATTTGTGGGATCGGCAGGAGGCGTAGTAATACAACGTTCTCTGCAATTGCGGCTCAACAATGATGCTCGCTGGGACAGCCGACGCGGAGAGAGTCGTATTGATCAAGGACGGTACTATGTCTCGTTCGGCGACTTGAGATGACGTGATGTGGACAGTTACCGGCAGTCATGTGGCACCCAGCAGTAATTAGATGTCCAGACCAACCGTTCAGATGAAGTAAAAAAAAAGAAATGATCTATTGCCATTGTCTGTCTTTCAGGAAGACTCTAGGTCTTTTTCTTTCTGGCGTCAAACGAACTCGCCATCTGGTAGATCACAATTGTTATGCTAGTGTTTTTCCGGCCACAGGCTTTTCTTATTTGCTGAAGTTTTTCTTCCACGTTTACTGAGAATTTTCAAGCACACGATTCGCTGCTTTACCCACTCTAGCGATAACATGTTATAGTATTTTTCCATGCTTTCTGCAAATACTGGAGCCACCATTGACTGACAATAAAACATATTTTCTATCTCCAATTCAAATCATTTTCGATACAAACTCCGTCCGGACATTCTTCACCTTTTCAGAGGTGTACAATATACACCTCAGGTGGTCACTCACCTCTAGAGACTAGTCCGTTGTTCCGGACACGGCCTTGGCAGGTAGCCTGTTTCTGCCTATGTGACTGGTTTCTTACGTTACCTACTGTCTCCACTTTCGCGAGTGTGTATCATATGCAGATAATTATGTTAAATGCAAAGCTATTTGCGACGTGGTACTCTTTCTGCGAAAACGTGCTTGAGTGTTACTATCCGTCTTTTGGACACTTACGGCTGAAATTGACTGTCATTTCGCTATGGCATTAGTAAGATAGTTACAGAAAGAGGTACTTATCGCAGGCATATAATCATTTCACCACTGTTTATAATGTCTTGTTAGTGGAATTAGCAACGTATTAACAAATTACCTGGGTAAACGGCAGTCGAGTCAACGGCGTCATTGCTAACCCTTTTCTCGAGCGATTCGGGCCTTTCCGTACCTCAATTTTTTCGGTCTTAGTGATGCTACATGTCTCATATTTCTGTTCCACATAGATATCAGCAACATTAGAAAATACTAAATTTGTTCCTGTTTTTTGTTTGGATGTACATGGATAAAATTGCACCCTTACATTATGAGAAAAATGTGAAATTCGTAAATTTACATATATCTACCCCTTATCGAAGCCTAAATCGCTTTCTTCCCTAATGGCTTTATATTCCTCAGATTTTCATTATAAGCGTAGTTTACTAAGTTTACTTCCTTCCTCTCCTTAATTTGGAAGTTGTGAATGTCAAAATACAGTATATGTATATTCGACCACGACTCACCGACATCTAAAGTCCACTGTTCTTCCAATAGTTCCATAAACCAGTAATTTGGAACACTTATATGCTTTCATACCTAAATTATAAAAAAGTCTAATATTGGTGATTTTACCCGTATTTATATAATTACAACCTCAAACATGACAAATACCAGCACATATATGGAAGTTAATTGCTTTGCTTCGTATGAAGCAACATATCTGAAACTTGAAAAATTGCACTTACTTGTCTCTTTTCGGGTTTGCTTGCGTTTCTTTGCTGATGTCTCCAACGTTTTGGCACCAACTTGGAGCCTTCGTCAGGGCTTATGTCTATTCCACCGTCTGGTGCTTTTTTAATAAACTTGAACACTTAATTCACTTTTTATTTTCACCGACAATAATGTCTCCTGCGAAAAGTGTGAAATTTTATATGTCTGAGACTTCTTTAATGCATAGAGGTTAGCAAGTTCAATTAATAACTTAAATTCTACATTGTTCCTATTATTAGTTTGGAAGTTACTCGTTATTTACTTATGGTGGTAGAAAAACTAGCGGCAATCTGTATTACTCGGCTTCGGCGCACACCCATTATTTGCGGAGAGTGGGGCATTGTTGGTAACGTATATTGATGTCTTCAGTTTTTAAATGTTATTATTCACCGATTTTCAGATTAAATCATTCCATTTGACTGAAGATTCAGAATAATTGATCAAGTTACAAAAATAAATGAGATCCCACAAAAACTATTCTTGTAAAAATAGGCCAAGTCTCGTGCTTGTGTACTGACAAAAAGTTATGAGATCTTGTTCTGAGCCACGTCTACGTTTTGTAGAGTCAATTCACTTTATGAAACACATTCGTTTCTCTCGGTGCTATATAGAACGTTTATTTAGAGTTAAAAAAATTCTGGTGTCTTGTTTATTATGCATGTCATATTTTTTTACTGACTTGTCAAACCCGAAAGATGAGCAAAGGAAATCTTGGTTTTTATGTATTTGTAAGTTTGATAAAGCAGTACATTTAAGGTATTTATGTAGGTTTAAGAAAACATGACATTTATAATGGCCAAGTCACCAGATTTTTTTATTGCAAAGTATAGACCTGGCTCAGAACAAGATCTCATAACTTTCTGTCACTACACAAGCACGAGACTTGGCCTATTTTTACAAGAATTGTTTTTGTGGGATTATTTTTATATAATGTGCAGTGGCCCAGTGGACTGGGATTGGAAGATGTTTTATCGAGCGTAGTGGGTGAGCTGTAACGCTTTGCCTTGCGCATTCGGGAGGACATGGGTTTCAACCCTGTCCTATCATCCAGATTTGAGTTTTCTATGGTTTCCCAAAATCACCCCAGACTAATGCCGGGATGGTTCCGTCTAAAGTCCAAGGTCGTATCCCTTGCCGTACCTTGCCCCAGTCCTCTTCCGCCTCTATGACTTTGATGTCGAGGAGGCATGAGGCGTCAAGCCATAGGCAAAAAAGTATGGAATGTTTTACTATCCGTCAACGTGGTTGCTTGCAGGCTTCTCAAGAATAAAGCAATGGTTTACCTCGCGGCGAATATTAGGGGAAGCAGAAAAGTAGCTTCGGAAAAGTGGAGAGACATTCAGTAAATGTTTTTATGGGTTTTATGCTTAGAGACTTCCAGATGTGGTAAGTGCATTCTGGAAGTACTAACTTTCAAAAAACAAAGTTGAAATATTCATACGAGCAGTTTTCATATCTTGTAGAGTCCTGAATTTTCTAGTCCACAAGTCATTGTCTTATCATAACTTTATAATAGTTTTGCAACTTTTTCAGTATTTGTACAGAATCAAACCATCCATTTTTTTTTCAGTGTAATTTTTATGAAAGACATTTGATATAATTGTAGTGAAGCATATGGCCCGATGGAAATTTACATGCACATCTACCTTTGTATTTAATTGTTTTTCTTTTTTGCTTAAAATCTTAGAAGACAATTGCACCTTTACAAATATAAATTTCAAAATCCTATCAGCGTTTCAGGTAAATTGTTAATCTCTTCCCTTGATAATTTATTCCAGTAACTGTTTCGCTTAGCTATAAAAGAAAATTTCCCCACACCCTTAGCCTGAAATCAAGTGCCATCTTGTGGGCATGGTCATCTCTCCCCTCCCACATACTACTAGTAATTTTTCTACCAATATCCGTCCAAGCCTTATCACCAATACATATGTCACCAATTATTGCCAACCAAGCTCCTTTATCATTTCAGTTACTGATAGTGTTCTGCGGTAATTTGCGCAAGAATATTATGTGTCATTGATCTATTCGTTACTTAAATCTCATTTGCTTAGTTATTTCCTTATTATGCTTGTTTTATATCATAAATCATAGTTTACTTGCTACAGACTGAATATATATTTTAATGTAACTGTTGCGTAGGCTATTTATTTTTGAAATACATTTTTTTACTTTCTATTTAATTGGTATAATACATTGCTGCTGTTGTAGAGTTATGTGGCTTAAGAACAATTATGTTGCCAACGGTATGTCCATGTTGTATTAAAGAACGTAATTATTTCAGGTGGCTGTTCTCTGCACTGAAGCTGCAGGCGTTATTAGCTGTTCCCCTTCTGCGGCCTGCCGACACTCCTTCACTCTCGAGGGATCCTCATTGTGTGCTTTTTTTATGTGCTATATATCAGGCTGATTGCTGACGGATTTTCAGCGAACTTTTTATTGCGGTATGAATAAATCGACGAAAAAAGAGGAAGGCAGACTCGTCCCACAGTGATTTATCTTCCCAGGTATAATTCTTTTTATAAATTGCGTGAATGTCTTTTTATTAAATAATTTCGTAGGTTTAGTTAGCCTATTTCTTTATTTTATTGACAGTTTATTATTTTTCCTCCTAATAAAAAATATGAAATATAGTGATTCCGCTGAAAATAATATTTCATAACATTTTCAAGAGCTTTTGTGAACCAACTGGACTTTTTTTCTCATTAATTTAGTGTCTTGAATCTTGCTATAATGATTCAGAAACAAGAGATCAACCCCGGTCCCGTGCTGACTCACTAGTGTATAGATTTGTACCGGCTGTATTGTTGTAGAATTGCTACCAATAATATAACAATCTGAACGCAGAGGAAGACTGAAAGTAATATTCTTACAAGTTATACATACATTTATGCTGCATTTGTGCCAATTGAATGAAGCTGAGAACAAGAAGGGCTAAAAAAAGTTTTCTTTTTTAAAAAATATTACATTTAAGTACAAAATATAATCCATCTCATTTAGTAACGAAAGAATCTTGATTATTATCGACCTACATACGTCCATTTGACCAGAAATCAGTCCAACGGCGTTAAAATAATCCTAAGCTGGAAATAGGAAGATATGCCAGCATATGTTGAAGTATCAGTACATTGTAAGGTAAGCTACTGTAATGCAGACTTGGAATATGTTTTACAAAATTGAAAACTACGGACTGATTCGGTCGCCATGTAAGTGCTACTTACTGCTAGAGTAATTTAACATTGTCTATTGTATTGATAAGGCTACTTTAACGGAGAAAGTTTAAGATGTGTTTTTCTTCAATTTTATTGCGGAAGCATTTTCAAAATAAGACGTCACATTCCTCACGGAACAATGCCAAGGAACCTAATCTGCGCAGCTATCTACTGACGATATTCCGAGCGACTTCTCTAGCTCGTGTCAGAGCGAAAGTTTATAAGAGATATAAAAGGAGACGCATTATAAAGGCGAAGCTACTTGTTTCCATAACTCCTAAGTTTATATTACTACTAAAAACAATTAAAAATTTCTTAAAACTATTTAGAAATTCATCTAAATAATCTTTACCAGATTTCGATGTTCCTTGAAAGAAAACAAACAATTTCAATCAATCGAAAACACCCTCAAATATAACATATTAATGTCCTGTAATTAAAATGTTAGTCGATTTAGCATAATTACAAAATCAGACGCACTAATTCAGAACAGTTTCACACAATACACAGAACAAAATACCACAGAAATCAGTCTCATATAATTACATCAACGAATTATTTAGTTTAGATTACACAAACTTATTTATTTAAGTGGACGGTAATAAAGGGGAAGCCAGATTACAGTAATGTCAGACTACGATAGATGACGAATGAGTAACAACTTAAACTCTTGCAAGAGGTCTTCAACAGCCCACAAGACTTTTTTATTGAGATGAATATAAACTTATGATAATCGATTGAACTTGTTAATAAGTTATTAGAAAAATCTGCTTGTGGCACAGCTTGGTTGCTAAATATGAGATTTCCTAAAGATAGTATATTATGTATGTAGTTACTGTGTTCAATGAGAGATAAATATTTATATATACAGAAACCATGCTGAAAATAAAAGCTTTCATGAAACAGCAATCTGTAAACTTGAACTGAAATCATCAAATCAAAATTGTGTACGTCAGGACTACGTGATATATGATTGTAAAAGGTGAGAGGACTCAATACAACAAATAATACTTCTACTGGTAGGTGTATACAAGAGTTAATTCAAATCGCTGATACAGATTTTGATCAATAGTTCTACTTTACTGTATACTATTAAACATTGCCATGATTAAATAATACAAATAAACATTTGAAGTAATACTAAAGAGTTATCCAGCTATTACTGGAAACATTGATCAGGGGCCATCCACAAATTACGTCACATGAATTTCATGATTTTAGGACCCCTCCCATGTCACAGGTTGTCACATTTTGTGGGATCCCCCCCCCCCCTCCCCTGGTGTGACATCACATATTTTGCAATTTTAAATTTTTAAATTAAAACAGCACAAAATGATTTATGTATTTCTAGTTAAAAAATCATATCAAAAATAAATCAAACATTTAAGAAAATGTAAAAAAAAAAACAAAAAAAAAAACAACATAAAAATCGAATTAATGGTACAATGTTGAGTAATCATGTGTCCATAGATTTTGAACCCATTCCTTGATATTGTTTATTATTGGCATAATAGTTAGTTCATTCTTGATTTCTATAGTGTTGGGAACATTCGATGTGTCAACATCATTTTCATTCAACCATAAAGCATCGAAATCGTTTAATATGCAAAGAACTTCCCTGTTTCGCCTAGCGGCAATGCTTTGTGGACAAATCTTCATGATTGGGAAAACCTCTAGTTGCCTCTTATGTAATTGATTTTGTTGGTTAGTGGCTTTGTATGATTAAAAATATAGTCCACAGATGCCACATGATCGTTTAAATAAGTATGCCTCGACACTGGGGTAATACGAGTTAAAAAGTGATACAAATTATGCATGTGATGTCACAAAGTTTATGACACCTCCCCCCATTGTCACACGATGTCACACTTTGTTGATCCCCCCTCCCCTCAAGGTGTGACGTAATTTATGGATGGCCCCTTAAAGGGTACGATTTTCATTCAAACAATCCCCGCTGATGATCGTTAACAGAGGAATGCTTGTTTACTGGTTATGTTGCTGCGAAGGGCCTCTTTTGAAGGCGGCTTGTCCCGTGTCGGCCTCAGGGTGTGGCCGCCGAATAGACGGCCCACGGACACGGAACGCAGATATACGGCGGCGGCGTGTTTACCGATACCCGTAAGGCCATCCCATCAGGAGTCGGGGTGGGGCGAGGTGGGGGGACACATTAATAACTCCAGTGGCTTAGCAAACCAGCAGCTGCCGTGCACACTACTCTAAATGTGCAGTTCTTGATTTCGTTACTTCACAATACCTCTACGTTTCGAAATGCATTTAATACGTTTAAAAATAACTGAAACCTATTGCTTGCCCTCATGCAATAACTTGCTGTCTAGTAACATTTAGAAGAAATTTCATACTTAGCTTAAAAAGTGTGATGTGTTTCGTTACGTTTCTTTCTATTGAGAAAATCCCAGTGTTACAGACTAATCTGCATGAAACTTGAAATAACATATGATACAGGTACTGGTTATTTTTTTTTTTTTTTTTTTTTTTGTAACAGTTTAACGTCCCTTTCTAACAACGTGGTCTTTAGAGACGGGAAAGGATGGGGGCAAGGAATGGGAAGGAATTCGGCCATGGCCTTTTGAAGGAAGCATCCCGGCATTCGCCTGGAGTGATTTGGGGAAACCATGGAAAACCCAAATCTGGATGCCCGGACGGGGATTCGAACCGCCGTCCTCCCGAATGCGAGGCCAGAACGCTATCCGTTACACCACCACGCTCGGTAGGTACTGGTGGTGACCGCATAGCTTAGTTGGTACAGTAGATGACTGGATAATGGAGGTGCAGAGGAGGAGATTTGCAGGAGACCCTGAGACAGAATCGAACATGCGACTTCCATTCGGCGTTGCAGGAAAAAGACGACCACGGCCTTGAACATGAGCGATTGTCAGGAAACTTCAAAGGGAAGATAGGAGAAATAAAACTTTACAACTCAAGTGTAGTAATAAGAACTTGTCTTGACTAAAAATATGCTATTGCGTACAACAATTACAACAAGTATTTACCCACATGTACAATATTCAAGAATCAGATGCACTCGGCCAATTTTATCTGGTATATGATGCATTGGAGAAATAATTATTTCTATAAGTACAGTGATTGCTCTCGGATTTAATATTAATCTGCCTCCACTCGATTATTCTGGACGCTTGTGTCTGATCAAATACCGGCTTGATTAACGTCGTGATTATTGTGTTGTAGGGACTAAACGTTTCATCATTATAATTCACAATCGACTGCTGTGGATTTCTATCTTCCGGGAAACATTCACTGTTGCCACCCGTGGTACCACCATCGACTCAGCACTGTCACCTCAACAGCAATTGACCAAACTAATTTCACATATTTTTCATTTTCGCTTTCTCCTATCAGGAAGAATATTTTTGAAAATTTTTCCTTGTTAAGCCCAACTGTGGCGGAAACGCCACAAACAATCAAATTGCAACCCTCGACGAAGTTGATATTCCGGAAATGCTGCACAGATCTATACCAACTGGTGTAAAATGAGAACCAACGAGGAAATTGCTCAAACATAAAGCAGCCGGAGTGAGGGTTTTATGTGACGGCACCTGCGCTCTTGCTCATGAGAGTGAAAATACAAATCCTACCCGGAAAATCTTTATTTACAGACTCCTCGATTCATGGTGACGGAAGTAATGAGTTCTTCTTCTTACGCTTCCATACCGGTTCCCTCCATGGGAACTCTCTCGGAAAGATAAACTGTGGTAATTTCCCGTTACCTTCTTCAGTGTGTGTTCGTAAGTGTTATCTTAGGTATGGAAGTTTGTAATTGCGTGTGTGTTCAGAATAAAGTGTGGCTTGTGTTTTATGAAATGAGAGGCGAAGAAGGGAAAAGTTCCGCCAGGTAAAGGTCTACTCTTCCGAGGGGCTTAACATCCTCACACAACGGACGAATTACCATCGATCCATACGCACTGAGCAGAGGTTTCGGATTTAACCAGGACTTCGTCATAGAATGAGGTGATTTTAGAGACTGTGCTCTACTACCCTGCCGGAAAATTCCTGATGAAGAACATTTATTCCACTACCAGGACTCGAAGTAGCAAACCTCGAGCTCGGCGCCGTACACCATCACGGTGCAGCAATCAACTTGGTCATCGAGACGGGCAAACGAGAACTGTCATTCGCTAATCTTATTTTCTAAACAAATTAATTGAGATAAAAATTAACCAATTTTCGTAATTTTCATATTTGCGAGTTTGAAGTTTCTCTCCGTCAGATTTTTAAATCCATGCTCCTTTTGTTCATAAAGTAGTGGACTTCACTGTGAAAAATGTTTCATAACTAATTGCTATTTGCTTTCGTCATAGGTCCCATTAGCATCACAAACCCAGGCAAATGGCCCTTCAATTATTCTAAGCATCAATGAAATAGATTTGACAGTCAGCGCTGATATGGGTTGTTAGATATTAGTTGTCTTAAATTTTTTATCGATAGCTATTTGTAAAGGCAGAGTCATTGTTAAAGTAAACAGAGAGCAACCCACGCTTTTCTTTCTTCCTTTTTTACTATGAAGTTAATTATTTGGACAACGACTTTATTCTTATTTTAAGCTTACTTAAGAAATTAAGTCATACTGAATTGCGGTACACCTAATTTCTGTTGATCAAAGTCTTTATTTAAAGATTATTTTACCTTTTTGGTTCACATTTCTACGAAAACCGTGTTTTTTAGTTTTATTAACTTATAATTTTATTTTTAATTCACATTGCTACAGATCGTATTTCTTAATTTTTAAAACCATTGTTACTGTTAAAGTAATGACAATACCAGAACATAGCTATGAATCTATTGTATTTTCATATGTACTTAATATATGTGCAAAATTTCAATAATTTTGACGTCTGGAAGTGGATAGAAATTGAATTCGACGATTCCATTACATTGAATCATTATTCTCTTGTTACAATCAAAGTAACTAGATTACCAGGAGTTAGCTATGGAATTGTTGTATTGTCCTCTGTACTTAATACAAAATTTCAAAAAATTCGGACGTCTGATAGTGAGGGAAAATTGAATCTTTACATTCAACAACGTTTCTGTTGCTACTGTCAAAGTATTTAGAATATAAGTAATTATCTGCGATATTATTGTATTGTCACCGGATTTTGATACGTATGCAAAACTTCAAACAATTTAGACGTCTGGAGGTTGGTGAAAATTAAATTCAAAGATTTCATTATATTCAACCACTTCTCTGTTTTTACTATCGAAATAAAAAGAATAGGAGGACTTAGTTATGAAATTATTATATTTTCATTGGATCTTAATACAGGTACAAAATTTCATACAATTCGGAAGTCGGTAACTGGATGGAAATTGAATTAAAAGTTTCCGTTACATTCATACAGGTCAATCAAATATAAAGTGGGCAAAAAATGTGGGGCATCTGACATATTGGATCTTATACAATATATATGCATTAATAACAACTGTATATATTACTCTTTTTTCACGAAACTCAAGCATAGAGGACTCAAGACTAATACAAAACTTAATTAAAACCAACCATTCCCTACATCGGACTCGAACCTTCGACCCTAGCTGAACGTGAGGCAAGCGGGCTACCTCCTACGCTACCGGTGCTGGCAACCTGGGATCTTTAGAAAATGACGGATATCTCAGCTGTCACGCATAACTCATTCTTTTCCGCGTTACATGCTATCGAAAGGAAAGATGCATGTCAGTCACTGCTGTAAATCTTGGCTCTTAAGATTTTGAGCTTCCCATTCAGTTCTTCTTCTTCTTCTGGTCACTATCCGTTCCGGATGTCGGCAACCATCTTGGCTGTTTCGTTCCTGCTGGTTGATGCTCGGATTAACTCCGTAGTTGTCTTGGATGTCCATATTCTTAGATTTTTTAACCGAGAAGTTCTTCTTCTACCAGCACTTCTCTTTCCTGGGATTTTCCCCTGGAGAACAGATTGCAGGAATTCATAGCGGCTATTATTCCTCATGATGTGGCCAAGGTACTGAAGCTTTCGTGTTTTTATGGTGGTCAGTATTTCCATGTTTTTTTTTTTTTTTTTTTTATTTTGCGGAGCACTTCAGCATTTGTGGTGTGGTCTGTCCACGGTATTCTCAATATTCTTCGATATAGCCACATTTCAAAAGTTTCTAGCCTTTTATTGATAGTTTCTGTTAATGTCCATGTTTCAACGCCATTCAGGAGGACAGAGAACACAGAGCAGCGCAGGAGTCTCATCTTCGTCGTAATTGATAAACTACGATTTTTAAAAAGGTTATTCATTTTATTGAAAGTAGCCCATTCAGTTAGTAAGGATTAAATCCGCTGCCGAAAATTACCAGACAGCTTCTTATTAAATATTTAAACTGATAGAATTTCCGTAAACTGTTAGCATTTCATTACCAATCAGCGTAAGAGCGTGTTTTGAACGAGTAAGGCCCAATCTTGTTTTGACCACATACTAGTTGAATGCTCAATTTAGTTATAATTTAATACAGTTAAAGACTTATAACCATGAAACAAAATGAGAGGTACTATTGTTAATTGCAGAAATTAAAAACGCGATTCAGAATGAAATACCACTTAATTTATGCAACACTAGCTGATTCTCGCGACTTCGTACGCGTGGATTAAGAATTTCTTTGCCAGAATTAAATATAGAAATTTGTTGGTTACAAATGATTGGTCCCAAACAACACCGAGTCGGCATAATTTATTCCAGCTTGGTCTTTTCTTCCTTCTTCAGCATGAGCATCCGATTCTTGGGTTCTAATAACTTTAGCTGATCGTGCTCTGCTAGAGCTACAACTTAGGCCAGTTTACGGCCGCAAGGCAAGTTAAAAAAGAGGCAAAACATACTGGTGCCAGAAACATTTAACCAGACACAAAGTAATAGGACAGAGAAAATCGACATCTATACTAAATAATACGTTTTTTCTCTAAACGTAATTTATTAACAAATTAAACATTAACATAATGCGCGAGAAGCACTGCTAGAGCAACCGACGCAACATTATATACTAACACACATCCGTTTCTCTGTCACCATTCGATATGTTCTCAAAATTTCGTGACTACAACTGTTAATCGCACCGAAAAAAAATGTCCTGTGGCCTCCCTACAGATTTTTATGTCAAATTCCGGTATAGGCATTTAGTCGTCAAAACGTAACAAAAAGATAGATACTTAATTCCGCATTTATAGTATTATTACTGCAGATCACACACACACTGACTGAAAATCATCCCTGAGGGATCAGTATAGCGTAAAAAAGTGTAAACCTACAGCATTGCAAGACTACCTACGACTTGCCTCGCATTGCACCCCTAACTTTGTGATATCTACAGTTTAACATTCAATCCGAATAACCGACGTTCCAGGAGCGACTCTTACGATCAAAAATTTTTTAAATTCTTGGCCTGCACGGAGATTTGAACCGGAGACCACGATCCAAACACTATTAAGCAAGAGCTTTAACCACTGAGCTACCTGACCGCTACACGGAAAAATAGTACAGAGACCTCCATATCCAACGCGTCTGTCTATCGCCATTCAGTAATTTTTCGAAATTATAACACAATATATATTATTTATATAGATAATTTTTGAACCAAATGTAGACTATTTTTTTTTCCTTGTTTCAAAGGATAAGTGTGCAAAGTTTCATCGAGATTGGATGAAAACTGTGGATTTGTATGAAGAACAAACAAACATACATTCATCTTTATATACAGTGACGGATCCAGGGCGGGGGGGCTAGGGGACTCAAGCCCCCCCCCCCCAAAAAAAAATTTCTAGGTCCACCCCCGACATTGTAATTTTGGAGACTTTTTTTTTAGCTCTATGGATACGAGGGCCGAAGAGACTATAATCTATAATGACTACCCCTTGCCCAGACTCAAGCCCCCCCCCCAATCCCCTCCCAAACCAAAATCCTGGATCCGCCCCTGTTTATATATACAGATAGTTTCTTGAAATTAACATTTAATTGCCCTTGATGCATTTTAATAGACTCTTAAACACTTAGCATCATAATACATATCACACACAACGAAACTTAAACAGGTGCCATGCGATATTTACAGGTCAGACACAGAACATAAAATGTTGCCTGTTCAGCCGTTACTGGCTAGGCCAAAGATCCTTACAACACTAGCTAACTATAATAACTTAAGCTACCTAAAGATTACACGAACTACAGCTTGTAGAAACCCTACAAAATATAAATTAATTTACAAATGTTGATACAATTATTCATAAAGTCTTACATATATAAAAAATATACGTGTCCCTACATTTCACTCTGTAGTAACAACTACCCAACACAGACCACTGGTGTTTGTGAGTAATAGTAGCCTCGAGTCTCCCATCGTGCACTATAGTTGTTGCATGTGGCTAGCTGTGGGGGTGTGGGAGATACGATGATTGAAAATGGTCGACTTAGCGCATTTTCATATTTTGACCCAAGACGTGAGTGTCCATACATATTTACTTTGCAGCCATAACTACATAACGCAGATCACTGTGTTTGTGTGTGGTAGTAGCCTCGAGCCTCCCATCGTGCACTATGGTGGTTGCATGTCGGTAACTGTTAGTGGTTGAAAATGGCCGACCTAAAGAATTTTGATATTTTTACCAAAGACGTGTGTGTCCGTATATTTCACTTTGAAGCTACAACTACCTAGCTTATACCACTGGTGTTTGTGTGTGTTTATAGTCTCCAGTCTCCCATCATGCAGTATGGTTGTTATATGTCGCTAGTTGTTGGGGTATGAAAGTGGTCGCCCTAGGGCATTTTCATAATTTGACCAATAACTTCTGTGTCCCGATACTTCACTTTGCAGCCACAACTACCTAGCGGAGACAATTGGTGTTTGTGTGTAGTAGTAGTCTCCAAGCTCCTATCGTGCACTATGGTGGTTGCATGTCGGTAGCTGTAAGGGTATGGGAGATAAGGTAGTTGAATGTGGTCGGCCTAGAGCTCATCGACCAAAGTTTTTTTTTATTAAAGTCTTTGGAAACTTCTAGAATGTTCCAAAATGTTCTTAAATAACGTTTAGAATTCGATACATTTTTCAGGAATTAACATATGAAAATAATTTAAATGCATTATATTTAGTGTGTGAACCAATTTTGACGGTACTTTCATTTGCTGTGTTGCTGATTTGGCTGGGAGTCATATAGGTTACTTTTTATCCTGGAAATATTTAAGGCACCGTGCAAAAACATAAAAATCTTCAAAATTTTTGAAAAGTACAAACGATGTCGTTACCAGTTAGTAATTAACAATAGTAATTACAAGAATGAATGATTGGTTGGTTGTGAGATTGTCTCAAAATATTGTCAGCGAAACTATAAATGAGATAAAACATCGGCTTGCCTCCCCAGAGACAACTGGAATGCTAGTTCCATGAACAGCTCTTCGTGAGAAGACCATTTAATCTCCACTACCGCAACCGCTGACTGCGTTTATAGTCCGGGCACCAGTGAAGAGCCTCGCCAATTCAATACATGATTTCCGGCAAAATGGTTTTAGCCGAGGAGGAGGGCAGAGCAGGAGTACGCACGGCGACGGTCCCAAAATATAAAAGAAGGCGTTAAGGCCGCGCGGGGCCAGGCCGGCGGCTGTAGAGATAAATCAGGTTAAAATTGTGTCCGGGGCCAGTGTTGGTCGGCTGAGTGCGCTCTCCGTGACCTGAAAGGCAAGTGGCAGCGGGGTCGCCGGCCAACAGCGTCCCGGCGCTGATGGAGTTAGCGGCCTGCGGACAAATTAGCTGAGCTCGTGCCGCACCACACGAGGACACAACGGGCGGCTGTGTGTCTAGAGACGGCTTTGCTTATCAACTTGCTGATCGCCCAGGCTTGAGGTATCTTGATTAGCTGCCTATCGTCACTATTTTACCTATGACTCCTTCGACAGAAGGCATATTATGGGTAATAACCAAGCAAACCACACAAACAGTTGACTGTTAAACGCTCTGGCCTCGCATTAGGGAGGACGTTGGTTTGAATTCCCTTCCTGATATGGGTTTTCCATGGTTTCCCCAAATTACTTCAGATGAATCCCAGGATTTTTGCTTCAAAAGGTCATGGCCGAATTCCTTACTGTTCCTTGCTCCCCGTCCTTTCCACCTCTAATGTCCTCGACGTCGATAAGGCGTAAAGCAATAAGCACAAACGGTTAGTAAGTTGTGTAAGTATACAAGTTCAGTTAGGTAATCTAAAATTGACCAGAGCTAAGGAAACCCATGCCCTAGGTAAGCGGGAAGCATTGAGGCTGGCTGATTGAACATGTGAAAACAAGTAACTTAGTCCACAACCCAAGTGTCGGTTGGCTCCTCCAAAAGGAGTGTTACAGAGGTAGGGTGACCAGTTCCTTTCCTCCGATACCTTTCGTTTAACAAGGAATGAGAACCAACAAGCATACTGGCGAATCTCATATGAACTAAGTAAAACCCGTAAAACTTTTTGTCATCGTCAGAACTTCAACGTGAGACTAAAATGTTTGTTTCGCCATACAGCCACTGCGTTACTTCTTCATAGAAACATTGATAGCATGCATTTCGTAATATGACACTAGCGATGCAATGTAACAAATGGTAACTTCCTTTTCAAGATGTAATGACCCCAGGAAACCCAAATAAATAATTTCTTCTAGGAGCAGATGAGGATGCCACAAAACTCGTGTACTAATCTAAATGACCAATTTTTAGCACTCAAGCAAGTTCTGATATATAAACAGCAGCACACAGTTCTTTCTTAGTTAAAAAAAAAAATTAAAATATTTCTTGTGTGCATACGATGTTCCATGTATCTAAATAACATAATTTTTATCTTTTTTGTTTAATATGAATAAATTTTAAATTGTGAAAATAATTAGGTTGGTGAATGTAAAAATTGAAAGTATCCCATCATATCTCCCCTACTATATATTTTTCAAAAATTTCAAATTCCTTCTGATCACAGTTTTGGCATGCGGTTAAGAAATATAGAGCGTTTACATTCATCTGTTGATGACTGGCATTTTCGTTAAAAACAACGGATTATTTTGGATCTTCTCAGTGTAAACGACAATGATATTTGCTCATTTTTTCTTAGAAGACACAATGAATACACAGCATTTCAGACCCTTAACACGGAATTTATCACTCTGTAATTTCCTTCTAGTTCTCCATACATTTCTGTCGCTTAGATACATAAATTCAGTGTGATATATTACTGTCCACTTTTATTGTATTTAAAAAAAAATGACGAATGTATTAGGGATAACTGTGTAACCACGGTATGCCACTGACGAAATTATTCTTTCTTTCTGCGTCGACTAAAAAATTCAAGACTTTGGTCTTCGGTAAACTCATTTAACGTACTCTAAAAAAAATATATATATGAAAAAATTAAGAAGCTATTTGTATTTACTACAGTAAAAGCAAATTTACTATATAGTGAACCTAACAAGCATATATCCTATTAAATGTATATCATTTTAAATACTGAATTAAATTTTCTGCAGTCAAAGACACTATTAGAACAAACCACCCAGTGTTTCAAATACGCTACAACTTCAACAAGCTTAAAAAAATTAATCAAGGAAGAAAAAGTTTTTTAATAATTCAAAACGATAATACTTGCTGAATTTTAGAACGTTCTTGTTTCGATATACAACGTAATGAAACTCTTCGGTACAAGGTAGATATGACATTAGCAGATAAGTGGATTGATAAAATGTTACTTTGCCTTTGATTCCACTGCGTCGGGTTCGTTCAGTCGAAGACATAAGAAGTTTTGATCAAAATTGAAAGTAACTACAGCATTTTAGATCGACATGAAGCTCAGAATAGTTTTAAGGTCAATTAATGAGGTAGTTAAAAAGTTAAAAAGGATGCCTGAATCTTTCATAGCAGCAGCACGAATCAAACATGGGTAACACAATACACAAAAAATAAAAACACAAATTTGAATTTGAGATGTAATATAACAAGGGTATTATTTCATTGCTGATATTGACTACTTCTCCGGTTTAAACATGCTTTTCTATTTGTAATAGCGAAATTTATCCTTTCACGTTTATTTGTTTCCGTTTTCCCATGTGAACTACTGTGTTTCAAACATATTGAATGGATCTCGCATCTGAAACCACAGAGAGTAGTTTGTGTCATGAAACAACAATTTTACTTTTACAGCTAAACAGATTTCATGTTTTCTTTTTATTTTAGTCTACAGTAAGGATGACGGTTATATGAATATTTCTTACCGTATAGCCGCAATGCTGTATCACGGTAAGCTATTTACAATAGCTGTTTAATGAATGAGGAATGCACGTCCAATTGCATAGCGATGAAATCATTTAATTTGAGTTAAGCATCACTACAGCAATTATAGGTATTATTTCATATTTCTAAATCGTTTAGAATGAATTACTGCTTTCATTACCGAACACTATCAATAATCTTAATCCAATTATTTCTTCTTAGCCACTAATGGAGGGTTCCAAAAGGATTATACAAATGCTGCAATATTCAAAAGTAATAAAACAATCCTAAATTCTTTTCTGTATTGGACACACTTTGACTTTATAGTCTCAGGACAATTTTATAGAATTTCCACAAAGAAATGAGAAGAAAGAGTGGAAAATCTGAAGTAGGATATAAAAAAAAGTATACCTTCATAAATAGCGGATCAAGCATTGATATCCGCCTCGTAAAGATGCAAATGGAAATGGAAAAACCAATCCTGTTAGTGCTCGATTGGGGAGCAGGATATGATACAGAACAATGCACTATTGAAAAATTCTTATTCCCTCTATGTAACCTTGGATAAATGTGTCCAAGTATGATCCTTTAAGTAATCTATGGAACCAATATTTTAACACGGTCCGGCCAACTAACCCTTCTGTCTTCGCCTCACTTAATGAAATGTTGTGGATTCCTTAGGCCAATCCACTATTACAGGCGTAGATGGAGGATGATATCTTGCTGTATAATCCCTTCTGATGACCCAAGTTGGATAGCCTGTGTGATGTGGTCAAGGCAAAACCTCCCCCAGGACATCATTAGGCTAATGCTGGCTCGGTGACCTACGAGTAGTCTTGGCAGCAACCCCGACATGTGTCGACGGAAGATAGTCATCTGGAGTTTCTGGCTTCTCGTCTCGTCTTTAGTAATTATGGTAATGGATACTGGACTCAGAGGGTCGAGTTCGTCACGTCACGTGAGATTGGAGAAGCCGGCAGGTGGTGCAAGCAAGATTCATATCTGCGGCCTACACTCGCTTCAGTAATTGGATGTCGCGAGGGGCAACGTATATTCAACGAACTCACGTAGAGAGTGTTACAGAGGAAAAGGGTTTCTTTCGACTGAAATAATGAGAGGCTGTAACATACTATAAGATAATTACATACAGTCGGCTTGGTTATTTAAATAATAGAACACAGTAACGTTGTGAAATTTTAAGTGGTCTTTGCCTTACATAAAAATCAATAAACAACAGCATGGAAAATAATCATTCTTCTCAAAAGTAAGCTTGTATTACATAGTCACAGTCAAGAATCATCACTGCATAATTTCTTGTGTTTTATTTCCTTTGGTAGATGGTATTTCAACATTGACCAACATCTCGGTGTTCTGATAACGGCTATTTTTTTTTAATAAGCTATGCCTTCAGTACTTCAAACACAGCTCCTCACATATCACCAATAATATAAAGAAAATGCTGTTCGAGGTTCCAAACTCAAAAGCGTGAAGGAAAGATCTAGAAATCGAAAAAATGTCCTCAATATTTGAAATAAGAAACTCTTGAAATTGCAATGAAAGGGGTTTGAAGTCTATTGCTTCTGTTTAAGAAATGTTTGATTTTACCGAGAAAAAAAATCTTATCTATCGGTTCAGTTAGTAATACGTACTTTTAGAAACATGCTTCCAGTTGCTTATGCTTTCTGATCTCTCCAAACATCTACGATATGGATGTTTCTGAAATACATGTAACTCTCACATTGCGTAGCATTAAGATAACCAGTAAAGAGTCGACATCTTAATTTTAATGGAGTAATGATCCAAGGAAATCCAACACACCTTTCTTCTTCTAGGAGCAGCTCAGGCTTTCAATAACTTCCTGTGCTAAACTAGATTACTGGTTTTCTAGCAATCAAGATAGATATATAACTAGATATTAACAATAGTACATAATATCAGCTTCCGTCGGAAAAATTTAAATAGGATACTTTCTAATAAATTTAGGTATTTACAGTATTTAATTACACCTTTTGCTTCCTACCCTTATGTTTGTATCCAGATGTGATGAGTTTGTATAGAGATGTGGACGTCTGATACCCATAGTCTCGGTAGTTTTACTCTCACTGGGAGGCGCATTAAACTTTGCTCTTCACTTAGTCCCACCGAGCGTGGTGATGAAACGGTTAGCGTTTTGGTCTCGCATTCGGGAGGACGGCGGTTCGAATCCCCGTCCGGGCATCCAGATTTGGGTTTTCCATGGTTCCCCAAATCACTCCAGGCAAATGCCGGGATGCTTCCTTCAAAAGGCCATGGCCAAATTCCTTCCCATTCCTTGCTCCCCCATCCTTTTCCGTCTCTAAAGTCCTCGCTGTTAAGAGACGAAAAGCAGTAAAAAAAAATCACTTAGTCCTACCTTCCAGAGACGGAGCCTGACACCAGATGACAAGACTGTTGCGGCAGAATCTGGGATTAAAAGCGAGCCAAGAACCAGGGTAATAGGAATCTATCAACTTTCTGTGGTGCAAATATTGCAGTAAAATAAAATACAAAACTCTAGACAGTTGCAATGAAGTCTTCGTAGCAATCATATGGCGGGAAAGTTTCGGTTGCTCAGGGCAGTTGCTTCAGATTTTCGCTGTTACCAGTTACAGATACGGATTAAATACTACTTACGAATTGATGATAGTAAAATCATTTAGTGGTGTGAGTAGAATAAAGCCGACAATAAAGAGAGATACTTAACATTCAATGACTGATGACAGTTGGCCTACCAGGTGAGGGTTAGTGTCAAACGGTTAAACACATTCAAGACTTGTGGTATATCAGTAGGTACTAGATTGGACCTGCTTTGTAACAATTTTCAGAACTTAGTTTCAAATCGGCTTCAGCCAGTGACTGAAGTAATAATATCAATTTTGTTTAAACTTTATATCTCGAGAACTTCGGCTGACTTCTCCCCTATTCACCGTGCTCTACAAATGATTTAGAAACCACATAAAAATATATTTTGGCATCTCTCAGAATTGTCATCTTGTAACAAAACAACATTTTATTCAACTAAAGCCGTAGTGCCATATTCAGTCACATCAAGCGCACTTCTTTCACTGGTGTAGAACTTGCTTGCCTGTATAGTATATGTGGATATGCTTCAAAGTGTCCTCACTTAACAGATGCATGAAGAAGAACAAGAAGCACTCCATTACTACCAGCGAGATGATGCCCGACCTCATTACCTCACAATAGTTCAGAACTTCTTTGACGTTCAATTTTAAGATGGTGTTTGGTCGTGAAGGACCAATTGAATGGGAACCTTGCTCCCCAAACTCGACACCTTCGGATATTCTTGTACGACTTGATTGAAGATCAAGTATATATTTCACCTGTACCTTCAATTCTCTCCAAGCACGACATCCTGGAATAATTTGTGCAAAAAATTAATTTCCGGTGGGATGCCGTATCAAACAATGACACTCCAAAGTAAAATGCCATCAAATTTTCTGTAAAATGAAATTTTAATCGATTCTAGAGCAAATTTCTGTACGCTTTCAAAGCTGTGAAGTACTTTTTCAAGCACCTGTTATATTCTGTTTACTGCATTTTGCTAAGTGGAAAAAACACGTTTCTTCTTCTGTATTGCATACCAAGAAACGTAATGATACATTGAATTTTCACTATGATCAATAATCGGATTATTGAGTTGATAAATACGCAGAGGTTGTCCAGTTCTACGAACTTGTGGGTCCTGAAACGAATCTTCTGGCTACTGTATTCTTCGACCGTGAGAGCTATTCATATAGTTTGGTCTCATTTAATCGCTAAGCGTATTACAAAATCGAACAAAAAACTATTATTGATATTTCTGGGTTCATGTGATTACTGCTGTAAGCGAAACAAAATTTGTGCCAACTCTTCGCTGTAGGCAGTAACTGGCAAGGTCGGCGGTTTCTGGTGGTAATGTCAGAGTAGATGCCGCTTCCCTTGCAGTGGCTCTCCAGCTGCGTTGTTTGTGTGCGGGCAGCCCCTAGCCGCAGCAGTGGCTGCTACCCGGTAAGCAGGAGTGATGGGACAGCCAGACGCAAGTCACGCGCCAGGCAGCAGGTAGCGAGGGCAGCCGAGAGAGAGAACGCGGTGCCCACATCACTTCCACAAACTTTTAGATAGTGATTAGCTTCATCACCCATCACGCTCTTAGACAGAAGAAACAACCCCATTAACTTGTCCACTATGCGATAAACTGACTATCGAGCGTTTATAATTTCCATACGGCAGTGTTCATATTTAACGTAAAGAATTATGTGTGAATTAGGAGTTCGGTCTTAAAATAGGCAGCTTATAGAGCTATGATATTTTGGTATTCTGTATGATTTTTCAATAGCAACATGTATTCATTACTACGTCAACGCCTTCTTCTATGTATTTTTTCAGACCAAATCATGTTCTAGTCATCTGTTTTATTTTACGTCTAAAATTCTTTTTACTTTCATAAAAATTACTTATTTAAGTTATATGCTACTAAGTTTGATCAGGATATTGCTAGTAATGGACCATTAATTACTCATCAATTTGTATCTCAGTCCACCGTGATTGATGGCTCCAGAAGACCGGTGGCATCTCTCAGAATAATAATAAAAAAAATATATTAATAATGAAACAAAGTCTATGAATGGCGACGGACTGGTGAACACATTAACACATATTTTTAAATGTAAGCTTCTCGTATCTTTATTCACGCAGATATTAGCACATATTTTTCAGCCTACAGTCCTGAAATATTAACTTAATGTAAGTTATATTTTTAGTATAGACGTCAGCAGTCCTGCATTTCACCGTATTTTATAGTAAACACACTGCAGTTTCATGATAACTGCCAGAAACTGTCAGTTAAACATAGGCTTCCTATTTCCTCGCACCCTTGCATCTTGTTACAAATTGTCCATCACTTATTTGTTGCTACTGTTATTGAGAACAACACATTATAATAAAGTTCTATAATAGGCCTGACAACCCTTCAACATCAATACGGCACAAATAATTTTTATAATAATCTGGGAAATTTCGTATTATATTTAAAAAGAAAAGAAAACTAAGCAATTAATATGACATAAGTACTTATCAATATTACTATATATCTTACAGTTTTCATTATTGAAAACACTTTTATTGCACTGACAGGAAACAAGGTTGTTTAATCGTAACTGGTGGGTAAGAGGATGCTCTAACCTGCCATCCAGAAGAAGCCGGGATCAATTTCGGCTCCAGCAGTCTGGATTTGGGATTGCAATAACCAACCAGACACTCCTAATAAATATATTTTTTTAAAATTTTTTTTGTTCCAACTTTGTACAGCCTAACATCTAATATATAAATTATGCCATATTTACATTCAGAATACGATTAAATTGTTACATAGATTTCCGCTACCTAGCGAAATCAAATGAATTGTTGTTTACAGTTAGAGTACTATTGTAAGTAAAGGCGTTTTATTACAAAAACTTAAGTACTTGAGTACATGTAGGTTAAATTTCAATAAGAGAAACTAATATTACAACCCCTTAATTATCCCACCACCACTATTTTACTACAAATTGTACTACGCTGCTGTTAACTACAGTATAAAAGTCAGTTTTTTAGGACAGATCTTCAGCGGGATCCACGTCCTCCGGAATTCCTTGAGGTCTGGCCAATCAGATGGGATTTCTGGAATAACCAAGACCATCTAGGGTCTTCAGAGGGTCGCCACCGGCTTCCGGTGGCTGTGAATCCCAACTCCTATTTGGGTCAGTACGGTGTTGGGGAGGTGTATCTCCTTTGTTCTATAGATTTACAGTTTATTTCCTCCTGTATAATTGCTTTTATATCTTACGAAAGGGACTTAATTTAATATCTGTCTCCTTTCTAATTTGCTGCCACGTCATTTTCATTTTTTAAGTGATAAAAATAACAATAATAAAGAATATTAGTAATGTAGTTTTTTCCTTCATCACTTGGCAGCCAATGGCCGAACCGCTTAGTAGCCGTTATACGTTCCTGCTAATGTGGTAATGCTTTGTCAGGCTAGCCGCCGCATACCATACACTAAGACTTGAATGCTGCGAATTTTTAAGAAGAAAGAAGTCTTTAACTATCGATTAATATTATGTTTCGTTATATAGCACGTACTTCAACAAAATAAATAATCTCTCTCTTTTTTTTTCAAATCTACTACCAAATAAACTACTCTACTGCTAATTGTGGATACTATAATAATTGTCGAACCAGTGTTGTGGAGCGGCCTCCAACAGAAAACGGTGTTCACAGCGTTCAGCCCATCAGAAGAATCTTCTGGAATAGCCGGGTGCGCCGGTCTCCAGAGGGTGCTATCGTTCTGGTGTCTGTTTATAACATATCCTTTAATAGTCAACGCAGTGCTTAATTGTTGATTTCTCCGTTGTTGGTGCCTTCTCGCGCCTGCTATCTGTTCAAGGTATTTTGTTTTATAGTGTACAGAAATCCTGTCTGCTATTTGACTCAGAATTTCACAGTCAGCCCTGTTTTTAATGATACTTCGTACCTCTTTTGCAATTAGTTGCTCACATTCTATTTCACTCGCTTCCGCAAGAAGAGTGCATTCGAGAACCACATGTTCGGGTGTTGCTTCTGGTCCTAATAAATATGAGGAATGTTCCTCAGTAAAGATTCGTTGGCAGCAATCCTATTTTAGCATTAATGGCGTCGATGTGGATTAACAGTGACACATGACCAAATCTTCCGTAGTCATTCAACAACTTACGCGTATATTCTATATTTCCCTCTATACCAATGCCTCCGTGGTGGCCCCAATTGCCAGTGACCTCTGTATTTACATTCAATTACTTTTGTTTTTTTATTTCATGGTTAGCAACAGATTCCTTAAACACGAGCTTTTCTTTCCCGCTATACCATTACGGACATATTGCCAGTATGCAAGAGGCAAACGCCTAAATGCCGGATAAGTGAAAAAAATGTAATAATAAGGTGACCTATCAGTAATTATTGTTTTAAATCAATTAAGCGATAATGCTAAATTGTGTGGCGCAGCCATAGTTATTTAAATCATCGAAGATGAAAGTCTGTGAGTATTGTTATCTGCAAAGGGTTCAATAAAAGGGGTTACGCAGTAAGTGGAGTTTGATAATTTCACGATTGCAGCTAATTCTATTTTAACTGTTCAATACAGATTCGTCTGAAGATTCTAAGAAGATGTTATATATTTCGATAAAACATTGCTTACAATTTTCTTCATTTTCCTATTGACAATACATTTTAATCATTGTTTTATATAACACGTTGACACAGAACCCGTTTAATACAGGTTAAAAAATTATTACTGCCTTCTAATGACGGTTTACAATCAACTCGAATTTCGTCATTATCCATTCTCGTATCAAGCAGTTTATGCCAGTGAATAATTTTTTTATTCATATGATTACTTATTTAAATAGTTTTATATGTGTCTTTATTATTTCGCATGTTTACAATAAGCTTATTCTTGAAGTATTTGTTTCGGAACTAATTAGCTACAACTATTTTTTTCTTTAAATGGTATGACAGTTGCTTAAAGTTTTCTCCAGAGACTGCAGATTAATTATTCGATTTGATTCTGCTACCGTTGGATAACTTAATGTTTATTTTTTTTTTTTTTAAATAAAAAAAACTCCATTTTTATAGTGTTTTCCTTTCCATTATCAACTTTAGCGAAGAAAATTCTGTCTTAACTTTTGTCAAAATACTTCTAATAGTAAACTTTCTTGTCTGTATTCAGTGAATAGCTAACAGTCTCATAAACTATGTTCAGTCCACAAAACTGTTACAACCCGTCAGGTATAAATTAACAAGGTTTATCGTTTAAAGTTGGTAGTTGTAATTGAAAATTAAGTGTTTTAAAGGAAATTCGAACACAATTAAATAAAAGTGACGTTACGGTATCTTTTGCTATTCTTTTGCGAAATGCAATAAAATATTGTAGAGGCGTTTAGAATGTTATTCAAGTTCACACGAAAAATGATGAGGTCTTTAGTAATCAAAAATGGAACCTCACATTAGAGAATTATTATTTTCGATTTGTGCCAGAATCCCAACCATTGTACCACTGTTAGATTTAACTGATACATAAATTTTTCATCAGTTTTCTCTCAGTGATACTATTTAAAACTGTTCGCTAACGATGTTGACAGCAAACAAACTTTTATTTCTAACGATACTTAATCGTTTTACTGCTTCATGTTTCTTAGTGTATTAACACGCTTACTGCCATTCTTTTATTTAGAATGGAACAGTTCACCAAACCATTAAAAGATTACATTTAGATACTATTTCAGTTTAATAGGTATCTCACATTCGCATCGCGGTTCTACAGACACAAAGTAAATCACGTCACGGTTGTACAATCACAAAGTAATTGAAAATTGTGAATTACATGTCGAAAATATCGCAAGAGGTTTTGGTTTTTCTTCATTTGCTCTTTGTCCAATCGGTTACAATAGAAAAAAAAAGGTTGTCTAGGAACATTATCGAATTTAATTTCTTAAAGAAAGCGACTAGAAGTGGCAGGAGTTAGCGTTGTCGGGAGAGAATAAGGAAGAAACAATTATTTCGTATTGTGTATATAAACAAGAGATTTTATATTTACATGCACACATATATAAATTTTCCAGTTGTAATTCTTCTGCGTCTCTGTTTGATTTAGATTTTTTTTACTAGATGTTGACAATAGAAATCATTACACTATATGATGAGTGGCTTAATAATGGATAAGGTTTATGCTAATTGCTTGATACCGTCTAAATCAGTGTGATTTTTCCCAAGGTAATCATGCGAACTTTCACTGAATTTCGAATTTCGCACCCAAGTTCGAAACCATTGATCTCGTCACTTTTAGGTCATTTTTAATCGAATAAAAAGGTCGTGTTGATATTTATTTCGAAATATTAATCACGTTTTATAGTTCACTGAGACTGTTTTCATCAGCCCTTTCTACTTTACGATTTACAGTTAAACGTGGAACGTGAACCATTGAGCGTTCACAGCGCGTTTACACAAGCTTTGCGATGGTAAACGTTGGGTCAAGGGCATGTAGAAACGCTATTTAGAACCGGCATTGACAACCAGTTATCTTACAAGTGAGCTACCACAGTGGTAGGTATTTTTATACAGGGTGTAACCTACATCATTGTACAATGTCATCATGTTGGTTGACATTCGTAACCTAATCATCCCAAACACGGGATATAAAATCAACAAAGCCTTTCCGTAAGGAGAACGTCTCGTTATTTTTATACTTATATACAACAGACAAGCTTTTATTTTTAATGACCGAGACTTAGCCTGGTTATTATTAGCCCAATTTTACCTTAATATAGCTTGGTAGTCTCTTCCAGGTAGGATAAAAACATTTTGTGCCCTCTTTTTAACTTAGGTGACCAATGATCATAGCTCTCGGTTTAAAATCTCCAAAATCCCTCGTTTCTTCCTCTCTTAATCTCTAAAATATAACATATATACTTCTGTGTCAGGCTGTTTTCTCTTACTTTAAATTACTCGTAAACTAGCTTCCACCAAATAACTTTGCGAATTAAATTTAACACAATTTCTATTATTTAATCTTCGTACATTACAACAAAACAACTAAAGATTTCTCTCATACGTGACGTTTTGTTTGACACCATAATACAATTGACTTTTCCTCTTACAGTTCAATTAACTTATACACTATGTTATTCGCAACTTCGTTCACGTATAGTACTGAGGTACGACTTGTGTCTTAAATTGATTAAGTCACAGTTAACACATCATCAGCGATAAAAGAAATAACTATTACGATACCGATCGTACTCCGGAATCACGATAAATACTTAGACTGCTATCGGTAACTATGTCCTACCAGTTGTTTTGCCGTGAATCGAATTAATTAAAAAATGTGTACTAATTCGCTGGAAGTTTTATCTTAAATTTCTCAACTTTCCGACTTCACATCAAAATGAAACATACTCTATTTTACAGCCATGGGCTGCACTTTATTGGAAGCCACATCTATCGGAGTGATTCGTTTTTCGTGAATCTCGTTCAATCAATCAGAATAGCGGTCAGAAAAATGTTAAATGCTGTCTGCAGTAAAGGAATTAATAGTCTATAAACATTTAATTACAGTTCATTTTTGTTTTTATTATAGAATGGTAATGCTTTGACTGCGAGAAATAACTTACGTTTCATTGACCGCGATTGTGGCTGAACGAGATTCACCGAAAAACAGCCACTCCGATAATATTAAATATTTTACTAACTACAATTTTGGTAGTGACAACATTGTCAGTTTTAGGATACCAAGTACACATAGCATAAATTATAACAATTAATTTCTTAATAGACCTTCATTTTGAACTGCAACGGGGCTAAAACGCACGCAATAATAAATCCACTGTGTCGCAATGTAAAGTTAGCGGCTGTGGTTAGGTTGAAATGCGGCCAAGATTTCACAGTCAGATTGCTGGTACAATAAAACCCTTATATATACATATTAAGTCACTTGCCATAAATATCACAATCCTTTTATTCTTATTGAATATTTAATATGTCATATAGTAGTTTGAGATTTTGTTTTGGCCATTAGCTCTTAAAACTTGCTTGCGGTAGTTTTTGCGCGGTTCCCGTTCAAATAAAGAGACACGTGCACCTTGCTTACAGATTTATAATAGTATATATTATTAATACGTAAGCATGACATATGAGCGCTACGAGAAGTACGCGGATAGCTAAGTTTGAGAACAGATAAATTTAGTCGAGTTAAAGGAGAACAGCATACAGTTTAAGGTCCATGTAAACAACTCATCGCGGCTTGTTTACGTATCAGACAGACACATTTGCCCTGTATTCTCCTTAGCGATATGACAGTAGTGGCCAGTTGGTAACTGGCACTCGTTCTAGAGGTGACCGTCATCTGGAGAGGCTCAGCTGCATGGTGTCTCTTTATTAAATCAGCAGCGGGCTCCATAGCGAGCCACCGGCAGATACATCACTCAGCCGGACAAGCGATCGCTCACGCTGTCCACACAGCCCAACACGCCGTGACCCCTGCAACCAGCAGTCCACCGGAGGAAAGAACGAGGCACCACTATGAAAAAGTGAAACGATCTATTCAAATGGTTTACACAGCTCTTCATAACAAGTATTAAGTTTATTGCAACGTACTCAGTACTCAGATACTTTAGAAGCAACAGTATAAAAGTGAAGAAATGGCATAACGAGATGTAAACAAGAAATATCTACCGGTAGTAAGGTAAATAACTGAATGGAGGAATATGGAACCTTCCATGAATCCTGGCGAGCATATCTCCTGAGTGACTGCTGGACTGCCAAGGAAGGAAACTGCTTCATGTGCTACACGAAATATACTGCGGTAGATTCCGGGGGAGTGTTACTACCGGAGATTTAGTCACAGTTGGAAGCGCTGTATGCTAGCGCAGCAATCTACTGGATATACCCCAAAGTGCAATCAGTTTGCTGCGGTTTTCTTCTGTATTAACGTAATTCATTTGGAAATAACGGTACTAAGAATTTTAATCTTACACATTTGATGTGATTTTGGATTAGTTACTCTACGTACAGATATGTGTGGTGATAATCAACAGTATTTTTTAGTCGTTTACGTCAGTGCTGGTCAACCTTTTCAGCAGGCGGACAAAATTTTAGAAATAGAATTTACTAGCGGGCCGCACGCACTACTCTCTTGGAAAAAATACATAAATATTTTTTGTGAGCGAAAAAACTAATAAAAATTAAATATACATATTTAATGAAGTATTAAGAGTATAATTATTTTAATACGATTTTTTACTTTGTTTGACAGAACCAAGTGCATCAGTCTTGATGTCGAAAGAAATGTTAACGATTCGCAAAAAGTGCTCCGAATGAGCATCAGTGATTCGTGTTCTTTGTTGGAACTTAATTTTTTTTATCCGACTGGAAAGCTGCTCACACACATAAGTGTTACCAAATAGCTGAACTATCCACAAACCATATTTATCCTCCAGATATTTCATTGTAGAATTCTTTCAAACCAACCTGGTGGAATTTCTCCTTAACCTGTGCGTCACACCGTATTTCACAATTATTCACCTGCAAATTTTCTGACAATGAATTTACCGAGAATTATGTTGAAAATTCAAATAAAAGAACACGAAATATTTGTCAAAAACCAGTTTAAGATGTACTGCTGGAAGGAAATCTTGAAATCGGTTTTCAAACTCAAGGTTCAGTTTTGATATCAATGAACGGCATTTATTCACCGATGCCTGTGTCACGTCTGTTTACAATGACGGTGTGATACGTAAGTGAAATGTTTATTTTTGAACTGTTGTAGACATATTATTAACCAAATGATCTTTTCCTTGCAGACTAATGTTCAGGTTATTTAAGTGGCTATTTATGTCTGCTAGAGACGCTGATTCGCAGACCCACTCCATGTCTTCAAACTGTGACATATTTTCTGAATATCTTGCATACAATGATCGTACTTCTTGAATCCAATCAAACATCCTTTTTTAAAATTTTGGACGGATGAACCATCTTACTTCAACATAAATTTAAGGTCATTATACTCTGACTACAAATACTTGGGGAATTCTTGGAATTGACGATAATTCAGCGCCTTCGATCTCATAGATTCACTGCTTTAATAACCACTTGGAACATAATCTATCTTGAAGAATAATGGGATGTATATCCTTAAGTCGTGATAAGGCTCGGTTGCACACCAGCAAAGTCGACAGTCCACTGCCTCAAAATCAAGCGACTGATGATACAGATTTAAAACCACCTTAACTTAGTGAGGTAGTGTTTGTTACCACAGTTGAAAGTTGAAATTGACGTATATAATGTTCCTGCTCCGCGGTCCGGGGGTTGGCCATCCCTGGTGTAAATGAAATCCTGTTCCACGTGCGTTTTTTTTTTTTTTTTTTTTTTTTTTTTTTTTTTTTTTTTTTTTTTTATCGAGCTTTAGTGATCCTGCTTATCTTATACATATAAGGCAAAACTTTTGCATATAAACAAAAAAACACAAAGGAACAATTTTCATAAATATGAATAATGCTTTTAGCATTGCTCATTTTCCAATTGATTCTTATTTGAGAAGTGTGTAAGCGCATATATAGAAAAGTCATTCCATAACACAATGAAAATTTTTAACGAATTTACTAAGTGATGCTTTGGCTTATAAATCTGAAACATTTATAACACGGAAATGCGTCGATTCATAATCTTTCAATAATACATAAAATTATTCTTCATGTATTCCGGATGAGTAGTAACTAGGTACCTGTAGCTCATGTCCTCAAAAAGTATGATGCTTGTATCAACATTGCTGTAATATCTGAACGACAAATCGCTAAGAGGAAACATTTATCGCATGAAAGTGCTTACATCTAAGGAGATACTACATCTGGATGCCAGTGAATACCGTCTTGTTCCACATAACATGCTTAACTAAACATAGCAGCATGGCAGTCGGTCAGTAATGGCATGAAAACACAGCGACCGCAGACAAACAGGGACGGAAAGGCAGTGAGCAGTTCTGTAGAAAAGCTATTTTCTTCCAACAAATGAAAAAAAACATATGGAAGTGCGTGTCTGACAAGTATACTATATACCGTTCTGTAGCGTTTATTTTATAAAGGCGGTGATAAATTTTGAAACATACTCTGACGAAGTGTACGATCTTAATGTAGTGCTTTTCTTTGATGGCATGTGCAGCACCTGTTCGGGATTGTATATTTGGTGAGATTCATAGCGCCTTTGCAGCAGATGAAATATGTTTTGTTTTATGTGTTCTGTAACTGTTAAAGGCAAAAAATCTCTTACAGAATGCATGTCCATTGTTGATTGTTTGTTAGGTTAGGGGATCGAATCCCCTAAACATACTTCTCGAGGTTGTTAATTCTGAGAAATACTTTTTCAGCAGCACCTCTGGTGAACAGACGCTGACCACTCCACCGCTAGTTGCAAGTCAGATGCGGGATAGAATTTTCTTGAGTTGCCGCTAGTTCCGCCGTACCAAGATTCGTTCACTACGGTTGAGGTCTTCGCAGTAGTCCTAGCAAGGAGCCCTATAAGAGGGTGCTACCATCCAGAGCCTAAGCAAATACAAATCTAAACCCACATGGTTCACTGACACTGCAAAGGACATGAAAAACGCTGGAGTGAAAACAGAAGTAATAGAAAACAGAACACTCTTTAGAGAAGTAATACAAAAGGAAGGTTTTCAGGAAAGCCAGAAATACTTAAGGGGGGTACGTACGCCCTATACGCACAATGTTAAATTTGCAATATTGATGACCCATTATCTCAGAACCTGTGACAGATAGAGACCTGAAATTTTTGGGATGTATAGTATCACTCCTTTTCTGATTGTTGAACCAGAATCAAAATTTACAGAGAAATAATTAGTTAGTTATGATTTTTTTAAATATGTTGTTCAATATGTTCTTTTAAAAATCCACTTTCTATTCCATAAGTAAAAAACCGTTAGAGGTAGAACATTTTGGGAGGTTCAGTAGCTGCATTATACTAAGTGGTAACATAGTGTAAAATTAGAGATATGTATCTGTAATAGTTCCTGAGATAATGGGTCAAATAATTTTAAAAATGTCATTTCCGGCAAATCAAATTCAAACATTTTATTTGATATTATCTTACACATGGAGACATGCCAGCTTCTAGAAACAGCCAGGCCTATAATCAGCATTATCTGGATCCTGTTCTTGACTATCCTGCAAACCTAGAAGCTTCCTTCTTTTCCTGCCTCTCGCTTCTTTAGTCATTTCCTCTGCTGCACGCTGGGCTTTCATGATCCTAAGTCGATCCATTCGCTGAAAGGCTTGCAGTGTGTTGGCACCTGGAGTGATACCAAGTTCCTCTAGTACCCTAATTCTTCCCTTTATACCATCATTAAACGTTATCACAGCATCACAAACACCCAAGCACAGAGTTTTCCTTCCTACAAAGACATTTTTTGGTATGCGGGTCCAAATTACATTATTGAAAGACTCATTTGGATTTTGTGTTCGACCATGGAGACATTTGGAGAGGAGGTCAGGATGAGCTAATTCTCTATATATTGGTTTAATAGCTTCCATCACTGCAGGTGGTATGCTATTTTTGTGCTTAAATTGTTCCTCGCAACGAATAAGGAATAAATAGCTGAAAACCACAGCCTTCTAGATTGAAAATTTCAAGAGATAGAGATACTTAGGCAAGCCAGTGTAGAACGAACGGATAATTTCACACACGCATTATTAACTTTGAAATGATAAAAACTACACTTCTAATTCGAATTTTTTGACAAATAATGCATCAAATTATTCAGGAGAGATCAAATATTAATAAGAGATAATAATCCGAAAATGTCAAATTTTGACCAAGTCCGCCATACGTACTCCCCTTAAAGGGAAGAAAATGGACCCAGGAAGAAAAGGAACAACACTATCAAAGAATGAAGAAAGTTTGGAAGCAAATAAAATTAAATACAAAGAAACATAGCCAAAGTTGATTTATCGTACCCTCTAAATGGGCTACTCGGAAGAGGAAGAAGAAGAAAGGCACAAAATAAAAGCGAGCAAATGGTAAAAAATTGGAAAAAACGTAACAATGTTGAACTACAGTTGTTGGAATCATGGTTAAACTTTCAAAAAAAAATGCGCAGTTAGTATTAAGATCAACAGGTTCGTGCACTGAAAAATACCTAAGTGGATAAAAACGTTCCATAACGATGTTCATTGCATTTTTTGAATACTTACTGAATGATTTCTCACATATGCGATATTTAGAAAAATTGTCTTTTACTTTTTTAAATTGGAGACACTTCATTTTTTAACTTGTTATATACAAAGGAGTTAGCTGGTTCGAGTCCTGGTAGTGGCAGAAATTTTTGTCATCAGGACTTACCGGCAGGGTAGTAGAGGTGGTAGAGCACAAGTCTCCATCACCAGACTGTGCAGCCTAGTCCTGGGTTAAATCCAAAATATCTCCGCAGTGAGAATGGTGTGGGATCTATCGACTGTGTTGATGGTTATCCGTGTGCCGGTTGGGGACATTAAGCCTGGTTGTCTTACGGAAGAATAGGCCTAAATAGGTCGGCACCGGGTTTGACCCTCTACCTTTTTCATCTCTCACCATCAACACAAACAATAGTCTACACTGAAAACAATCACTATCACAGTTATACAAACGGGCAGGCGCTCATAGAAGAAGAATACTGTACTTCTCTCCAAATAAAAATAAAACATTAATCCACTCTACTCACCTTCAGATTCTGTCTGGGAACGGCTGACACTTTCTGCTCGGAAAATAATTTCAGGCATGCGTTCAAATGTTTCGGTATCTTCCTGCTGGTAAATATCTTCCTTCTTCAGGCGAAAGACTGAATTCTGATACTTTCCGAAATGACTTTGTAAATTATCTTTGTTGTCATCACTATGATCTGTACCTTCACCGCTTTTATAACTTCGTGGTAGACAGAAATAAGCAGCTACAGCAAAACACAGTAAGGCAACAAGATATACCTCTTTCTAATTTTGTGTTGATTGTTGTTAGTGATAAAATCAATATGCTTTATTTCAGGAACTCGTCAGAATATTCGAAAGGTGTTGGAAGCGAAGAGTGAGTTTCGAAAGGTGCTGGAAGCAAATAGTGTAGTTAACAGTGCTGCAAGATGTAAAAGCGGGCATGGGCACCAGGAATTGGGAGTAAACCGAATTAAGATTACAGCTCGGTAGCACAAGGAAACGTAAGACAGAAAAATACTATCGCAATTGTATGCTGTAGAAGCATGTTGGTTGACTTATATAAAATCGGTCATCGAAATAACTGTCTGCAGAAATGATGCTAGAGTCAATTAAGAAGTCGTTTGAATAAAAGAAGAAATTTATTTTCATAAAGCTAAGAGTTACTTGATTTGTGAACAGAACAAACAATTTAATTCGTTCAAAACAGGTTACAATAATTTATTTACACTGCTTTCTAATGTACATTATTCTATTTTAATTGGATTCTGATTTATTTTCTTTTGTAGAAAAATCAAAAGCAGAACTTAACACGGAAAATCTCTGAAGAAAGAGGTCAGTAACAAAAATCCAAGTGTAAACAAGGAAAAGTTGCAACAGATCTAAATCAGCCTATTGAGAATTGTCATAGTTATGATATTTGATCAACATGAGTGTGAACATAATACGTAGCCTCTTTTTTACCTAAAGGAAAAGATTATCGGCCAATTATAGTTTAAAAAAAAAAAAATAGTATAAGAGTAAGTTATTAGCGCCGTCGGGTAGTCGAACAAATTTTTAAAATAAGGGACATTGTCCCATCTTGACTTACTAGTATTCGTTACCAATTAATATGAAATACATGTTACTAATATATTATCTTCATAGTTTTATCTGCATGGCTTCTACACGTATAAAAATTTCATGGTGTGGTTCCCACATGCGAGTAAAGTATTAACTAAATTTTCTAATCTCAAACATACTGTGCTACACGTATAAAAACTTAAACCCTTAAATTTTCGAGTTCGTTTCAAGTAACCTGTCTTCTGCTGAGAAGAAAATTAAAAACAAAGGCCATTGTACTGAGAGTAAACCAAACTAAAAACTGTAGTACCACGACTATCACGCTAAGAAGAAACACAGTGCAGATTTAATTTTCTAGTACCTTCAGGCTTTATATACAAATTTCCGGTCCTGAAGAGGTTAGCCGCATCTTCCAAGGAGAGAGAAACCACTGAGAGCTATCTGGTGCCAGGGAGGTGAACTAATTAGTGGTGTCCAGACGGCGAGAGCGCAATACAACACTGGGAGCCTCGTTATTATCTTACAGCAAGCTGAGCAGCCCCGGCCAACTAAGCGAACCACAGAACCAGTCGGTGCAAAAAATTAGTCTCGATGTAAATATAATTAAGTCCGAGATCCATTGCCTTGGTACCGACAGCCAGAGGTTTCTCTTCCACTGTTCCTCATTACGATTCTGCAGCACGAAATTCTTCCAGACACGATTCCACAAACAAGGTGTGTCAATGGTAATGTTTGTATACACAATGCGGTGGACAGAATTAGTTAACGGACGTAATTTAACTGCCACGAGAATTTCTCCATTCCGTTGCATTACTTCTACTCCAGCCTGTTCCCATTAAAGACGAACGAACATCTGTATTGAGAAACAATTAACGCATGTCTGCATACTACTTAAATTCATAGCTTCTGTAGTAAATCTGGTAGGTTTTTATTAAGTAAACTACAATTTTAATATCATGTTAACACATAAGTGAGTGCCATAAAATACATTTTAATATCTATTATTATTATGAAGTTTATAATCAGTATTCAAGTTTTTTGTTAAACAAAACCTTACAATCGGCATTAATAAATAAAATTTCAGATTAGAAACAGGAGTAGAAAGTGGTAAAGTTAAACGGGTTCAGTATCCTTTATGTTAAAATTGAGAGGTTGTAACATAACATACGTCAGAGCCATGCAAGAGTATCTGTGGCCGGCGCAGTAAGCCAGTGTGGGGCTATTCTTTGGTGTGTGTGCATGGTTGACCGCCGTCAAGTTTAGTTGTCGACGCGGGAACATTTCGGACGTAATTATAGAAATTGTGAAAAGACGAGAAGATTTGGCGGAGTGTAACGTGGAAACTAGTAATGTGTTATATTAACGGTTTTGCATGGAGTGCAGCGATCTCAAGTGACTGTGGACATGTTATGAGTACTGTGGAAAGAGTGGGAGTTTGTGCAATTTAATTCCTCTTGTCCCACGAGTCTGCAATTCTCGGAAAAGGAGTCTGATTCCCTATGTAATTTTGATTTGGAGGTGGTATTTTCCGTCGGTGTGAAATCATAAGTTTATGTACTCAATAAAGTTTGGTATTTCTGTCCATTCTAAAGTGTGTGAGCTTATCATTTAGTAACCCGACAAACGTTAATACCTAAGCCTGGCGACCGCGGCATAAAGAACCTTTTGTTTAATCAATGAATATGTGTGTGTCGAATAAGTGACTTTTAATAATCAAAATCCATAATCAGCCGGAAAGCTTACAAGGTGTTAGTATTGGGGCGTGGAAGGGGCGTGTTCATTTTCAACTGCAACGTATTTTGATACTTGTACTTCTGTAAATTTTTATTGCTTTTGATTTATTCACACTCTTTGTTACATACATACATACTAACAAATAATACTGCGCGAATTTAAATTTTGGAAATTGCAAAGTACAGTGATACTTCACTAAGATTACTGGCCTCTAATCCCGTCAAAAATGAGCAGTTCAACAGAGTGCTCTGGAATAATTTCTTTGCACTGACTTAATGAAATAGAAGTGTTATAAAAAATGTTCAATGCAATTCATAGTGCCTTACGCTGTAGCAGAAATAGTCAGTTGTCCTCCTGGTACAGGTTTCATTTCAATCAAACCACAAATCCCGCTAAAATTGCCGCCAGAAAATGAAAGCTTCAATGACGGGCGCATTAATACAAACACTGTATGACATGTTAGTGACATCATGCGTCGCGATATAAACTGGAAACCCGTGGAGAAATTGATGATCCTAGTCTACTCAGTTTCAGACAAAAATGTAATCCGCAGGGAAAAAAACAACAAAAGCCGTGCTACGAAGTAAACACGGTTATTCCTGGCACATTTGGTCAGTCATTTTCTTGAATCCTGAAGGAATAGCATGAATGCTGTCATGGTTGATGTTCATACTGCATACTATGCATAGCAAAAAAAAAACTTAAATTTTGCAACAAATAATATGACATTCAAGAAATTTACCTTTGACTAAGGCTATCACCAACATACTTTTGAGTATACTGTATATGCAGCCAACATTTGATTCCGTGATTAAGTGTTAGTACTTAGAAATTTTACAGTGTGAAAGTAAATTTTATGTACTTTTATTTTCACTTGTTAAGATTTTTTAAGTTATACAAAGGCAGCAAAATATGTTTTATAGTAATAAAGACTACCCGGAAAATACGTATTTTATCATCAGCAGCCAAGTTTGTCTGATCATTTCCAACTGTCATTTAAAGACAGCTCACGAAAATATTTTGTTCTAAATATTTCTAAGACACTAATCCTAGTATCATGAGGCAAAGAATCCAAAATCCTACTTCGAATCGGATATTTCGTTGAGTAATATTTCAAAACTTATTACCAACACTTCTTTTATTAACCTACCGTTCCGGTGATTTAAAATCTGTAATAATTTTTACTTTCCTTTCGATATCATTCCTTCGGAGTTATTTAAGTGATTCTCGGTTTTTGTCTGCGAGAAGTTCCTGAACAAACACAACAAATTTGAGCTAATGAAGCCAATTTTGATATTAATTTCAAATCCGTGATAGGCGATAGTTGACTTAAACATATTGGAACACCAACAATTTTTTTTAAAGAGGTATCATCAGAATTTCTTTCCATCAGTTTTTAGTACTTTACATATGACGTCTAAAAATGTGTCTGAGATGAATTCATCTCCACACTATCGCTCGGTGAATAGTTAATCAATATAAGTTTTAGCACCATATTATACCGAAATGATTTCACTTTCCGCCTCATTGTAGAAATGTTAATTTGGTGGAGTTTATTTCAGGACCTGCTTTTGAGTGTATTAGATGCCTCAATAGATTCGAAAAAAGTTGAGTTAAACGTATAATTTACAACAACATTCAATGACAACAAATTGCAAACCACTGTAAAAAGTCTACGTTAAAATCGCCTTGTCTTCAATACAGAGTGACAGAGTTTTAAGTTGCCGCCATTTACACATCTTTCGTGGCTAAAAATTAGGTTAACGTAGAATGATTTAAGTATAGCAAGATGTTAAAGCAATGTTAAAAGGCACTAAACATAATCTGGTTTATATAGTAATTCAAATTTTGTATATCTTTATCACTTCCTAAACAACCATACCATTCTGCGAAAACATCACCTTTGATAACAATAATAACGATTAAAATAACCTGACACAATAATTAAGGATTTCTAGAGATCAATTTAGAGATCTCCTGCCTGTTTTCAATGGTTGTCTTTCGTAATACACAGACGGAAAAAAAAAATCCCAACACCAAGAAAGACTTGTGTTAGATAAACGAAATTTGGTAGGCGTGTTTATACATCTGAAAGATGACATCGATTCAAATTTCGCGCTTCGCGCATAAGTGTGGCGCTAGTAGCGCTACTCAGAGCTTGCAAATCAGGTTTGCTTTAAATACGCGCTGTAAAGTTTGTGAACGTTATTTACCGCTGAGATTTGACATAGTGAGTTGATGTTAGCCAAGAATGCCTTTAAGAAGACGAAGAAGCCATTATCAACAGCTCACCTAGTTTGAACGAGGTCGTGTAATAGGGCTACGAGAAGGTGGATTTTCTTTTCGCGATATTGCAGAAAGACTTGGCCGGAATGTATCCACTGTGCATGATTGTTGGGTGCAGTGGTCAAGGGATGGTACTGCCTCAAGAAGACCGGGTTCCGGGAGGCCACGTGGCACTACTGAGAGGGAAGACCGCCGTATTCGGCGTACAGCTGTGGCGCATCGTACTGCGTCTGCGGCAGAAATTCGAGCTGCAGTTGGTACCACAGTGACACAACGAACTGTTAGAAATCGGTTACTTCAAGGACAGCTCCGAGCCAGGCGCCCTGTAGCGTGCATTCCACTGACTACAAGCCATCGCCGTTTGCGACTCCAGTGGTGTCAAGCCAGAGCTCATTGGAGGACGGAGTGGAGATCTGTTGTGTTTTCTGATGAAAGCAGGTTCTGCCTTGGTGCCAGTGATGGCCGAGTGTTGGTCAGAAGGAGGCCAGGGGAACGCCTGCAACCAAACTGTCTGCGGCCTAGACACACTGGACCTACACCTGGAGTCATGGTCTGGGGAGCAATTTCCTATGACAGCAGGAGCACTCTTGTGGTTATACCAAACACACTGACTGCAAATTTGTACGTCAGTCTGGTAATTCAACCTGTAGTGCTGCCATTCATGAACAGCATTCAAGGGGGAGTTTTTCAACAGGATAACGCTCGCCCTCATACCGCTGTTGTCTCGCAACGTGCTCTACAGAGTGTCGACATGTTACCTTGGCCTGCGAGATCACCAGATCTGTCTCCAATTGAACACGTATGGGATATCATTGGACGACAACTCCAGCATCATCCACAGCCAGCACTGACCGTCCCAGTATTGACAGCACAAGTACAACAAGCATGGAACTCCATACCACAAAGTGACATTCGAAACCTGTATGACACAATGCATTCACGTTTGCAGGCTTGCATTCAAAATTCTGGAGGTTACACCGGCTATTAATTTAACAGTATTTCACATTTGAAATGCATTTTCTTGAGCTTAAATTAACCTGTGATCTTGAAAATTTAATCAATTAAACATGTTAACTTGACAAATGCATTGTCCAAATTTCATTACTCTACAATAATTTTTTCTTGGTGTTGGGATTTTTTTTTCCGTCTGTGTATTTCAGACGAATGCAGGAAATGCTTCCTAGTTTAGACTCAGAGGTACACTTGCACCTATACAGTAATAAAACGTATCTTCCCTCCAATATCATTCACCTTCGCAGATATTTTTAATGACCTTAGATGTCGATAAATTGTCAGTATGCCTGTATGAAGTTATAAGTAAACTCATGTGGATGTAAAGAACTGCTGACATGGTTTCTCACCGGCTGCGCAGTCCACCCCTATCGTAGTAACCCAGCCTAACCCGGTACTCCTACAGGATATACTGGACCTATAGCATAACGAGGAATCCGAACGACCGTAGTGCCTGGCGTACTTGACATTACACACTACATATGCCGTTCCAGAAGTGAAGGATCCACGAATACCCGAGACCGGATTCGAATTGAGGACCTTTGGGTCTGTACAGTCAGTGGCCTTAACCACTGAGCTATAAGATCACTTCTGTACCAGAGAATCAGCGAGCAAACCTATCCTCAGCAGATACTTGTCTGTATGTCCCCTTCAAGAACGGATTATGCTCCATTGATTTTGTCTGTTCCAACGTTCGATTCCATGTTCGGCCACCCAGATTTCGGTTTTCGATGGTTCCTTCAAAAAGACAAGGCCGAAGTCCTTCCAATTTCTTTCCCGGCTCAAATGACGTAAAATAATTTAAAACTTGTAATAACGTACTGTTATTTAAAAAATATTAATTAAAATAAGAGCTCTCCGTTTTTATGCAAACTTGTCATCCTAATGGCAGTTTTCGTAATCCCAGATGGAAATAAAGTCTTTTAGTTTCCAGATACTCTCATTAGATAACAGTACCTGGGTGACCGATCTTCGATCGCTCAGCTTCTTTCGATTTATGTTCAATATACAAGATTTTGAGTAATGTTTAATTAAAGTAAAAGGCTTGAAGGCTTCCTAGGCATTGTTTGGTGCACAGTTCCTTGTTCTAACTAAAGAGAAGCTTAAAAAACATCACTAGGCTTATTGGTACCTGAAACTTCTAGCAGATGAGGTTAGAGCCGTTTCCGAGGAACAAACACGGAATGGATCCCTCTTTTTTTTTTTTTTTTTTTTTTGTTTGTTTGTTTGTTTGTAAAATTGTGATACAAACTTGAAAAGCAAATCATTGTCTATTTATGAAATTTCATCCAAATCGCTACAGCCATTTCCGAGATCGTCTGGTTTACCACCTCATAAATTGTTTTTAAAGAAAAATGCTATTATTATGTTAAATACAAATCTTAATGCTATTCAGCGATTAATTAATGGTGCAAGATTTGTGGTAATTCAGTCAGATAAGAACATCATCGTTGTTAAATTCATTCACTCCGATAAAATTATGCTCACACTTCACAGTAACCTCACATTTTCTCATCAACCGTGTCTTTACAAATGATAAGAAAACGATTCGCAGAAGAAGTAACCTTCGTTGTTAACATTAATAAAGCCCAAGAGCAGATGCTTCAATAGGCAAGATTGTATTTATCACAACTTTTTTTTTATTTATTTTTGTGTTAAAGACACATACGACCAAAAAGTCAACGATGATCACATTATAACTGCTATTATTGCTTTCAAAGAAGTTTTGTAATGTAAAGAAGATTGAAAAAGGACATCTGACAGTGCCGATATTTTTTTTAATTATCTACATCTAAAATTTTTTTCAATTAAACATGTAGTATTTAATGATAACGACTTGTTACAGTAAAAGTGATATTTAATACTACTTTTCGTTAATAAACACTTGCATTTACTTATTTCCATATTATGATATTACCATTCATTAACTGACCACTATACTACTCGAACGGGTCAGATAGTGTACAAAAAATATTCCTTTTAAGATATAAGAGTTCCTTGCTGTTACCAAAGAAAACTAAAGCAGTCCAGCTAACTGGTACCTGAAACATCTACGAGAGGGCGTTAGCACCTTTTCAGATATACGGAATACAAGAATTGCTAATTTTTTGGTAAAATTGCGATTTTGCTGGGAAGACACCTGTTTAGGTAAACTTAATAGACAAAACATTATCTAAATATGAAATTGCATCCAAACAGTTAGAGCCGTTTCCGAGATCCAATATATATATATATAAGAGTTGCTCGTTTAAGGATATGAGATATTTCAGACCGTCATTGAAATATTGTGGCCATTTTCAGATGTTCGTTAGCCACTTTTTCACACCAAACTGACAAATTTTTTTTTTTTTTCGCTTTACGCCTCGTCGACGGCTAAGGTCATTAGAGGCGGGATGGGACTGGGGACACGGAATGGGAAGGAATTTGGCCATCGTCTTTTGAAGGAAGCATCCCGGCATTCGCCTGGAGGAAACCATGGATAACTCAAATCTGGATGCCCGCAAGAACTGTCAAATAAGTCTTCACAAATTTGTGATCGTATCTTAATTAAATGTACTACTTTGTTCATACCTATTAAGTAAATAACACTACAGATCAGATATTAAACAAAGAAGCAAGATAAAACTTGTTTTCGATGCTTCCAGCTTCGGTGATTATTTTAGTAGGCTGAAAATTCAAATTAGAGTTTAAACTTAAACGGTTTTCTATAAACGGGCCGACCACATCGATCCGTACGTATTTTGGCGTGAAACGGAAGGCACCTTGTTCGCGGCCTGATCTCCGGGTGTATGCACTTGCTGTTAATGCCGGTGCTAACGCAAGCGGGTCACCACCTCGAACAAGTCGGGCAGCACGCGAATCCGTCGTAGATGCTGAGATTTCGGAGGCAGCCTTCCGGCTGCGGGGCACGCGATGTCCCGCCCACTGACAATCCCCACCACTGTGCTGTCTTCACAACGGTGCCTCCTCAGCAAACTGACCCTCAATAACCTTACGATCAGTAACTTTATCAGCTACACTTACAGCTTTTACCCTAATGATGCGTCTCGGGTTGTTTCTCCTTACTGAATGAAGCTCTTCCTTCTTTCCCACCCAGGTGAATGGCAGGATGCTTTCTTCAAAAGGCCATTGCCGAATTCCTTCCCGTTCCTTGTATCCAAAACCATACGCCTCTAATGACATCGACGTCGACGTCGACGTCTACAAGGCGCAAAGCCATAAGTAAAAAAAAAAAAAGTTTTATCCAACTAAGTCGACACGGAATAACCAATAAAATAATTATATATTCCACTTAACCGTAATCCGATATCTAGATAACTGCATTCACATCCAAGCGCAAACATTCATTGCAAGTTAGGTTGAAAATACATCCCTTAACCGCTCTGTATCTATATCTGTACTAATATTATAAACGCGGAAGTAACTCTGTCGGTATGTTTGTTATGTTTCTTGGGCTAAATGGCTCCTTCGATCGTGATGAAATTTGACAAGCAGATGCTATTTGACATTAAGATGGACAGGGGATACTATATTCTGTTTAGATAAGACCATATTGTCATTATATTATGAATACTATCTGAACTATGAATGACAAACGCGTAATATCTATATATTTTGGTAATGCGTAACGATAGGAAGTGATGGTAGCATAACGTAGCGGTAAGGTGCTTGATTTTTTTTAAAGAAAACTCCCGCGTGTCTTCGGGTTCAAACCCCAATGGGAGCAAAAATTTTTATGAATTGTTTTTCTTAATTTGAGCCAAGCCTAGGATTTTGTAGTAAGGATACCATGTTCTGGCAAATCTTTGGTGGTAGAATAGTGTCCTAAGCGTTTACTTTATTCATGGTAAACTGGTTCCACAGGCAGTTTTTGTGTGATCTAAACTAATAATATTGTAAATGTGAAAGTAAGTCTCCGTCTTTTTTTTTACGATTTGACGACTATATGTGTATACAGATGACAAGGAAATACTTTGTATTTTTAAGAACGAAATAGAATAACAGTTTTAGTGATGAGACAGGTTCGACGGTAGAATGGTATAACGATGGCGTTCCCGTCATATTATGCCGACTCAGTGTTGTTTTGGACATAGGTAATTTTCAGCTATGTGTATCCAATTCTAGCAATCAAATTCTAAATCCACGCGTACGAAGTCCCGGGTAACAGCTAGTTATCCTGTAAAATTACTTTCTGTCCATGGTGTGACAAATGTGATTAGAAAATGCCTGATGAACATTAAGGTAAACGGATGTTGTTGATTCAGATTCTCATTTGTTGTGTGAAATGCTTCTTTCAGTTGTACAACTCTCATTAACGTTATTTTTATAATTTATATTCCTCTGATCTTCTAGTCCGACGAAACACCTGAAAAATGTGGAATAAAATGAAATCAACATGCATGCTAGAAACTCAGTCTCATTTAATGCTATACCATTAAATTTAGTGAAATTGATTAAAAAATTGTCAAATTTCCTTGAAACCAGTTGATTTTCATTACAAGCATGTAAGGGAGTGTACATAAATTACGTAGCCCCAGTTTGGCCTCCTCTGAACCCTACTCACCCAATGCATCCCGATGTGGCTTTTGCTTCTACCCCTCTCCCCACTCCCCCCTCTACCCACCTCCCCCGTGGCACGTTGCGTTTTTTCTTTATTGATTCTAGAAGACATTTTTTTACTGTTTTCTCATATCAGACTATTGTAAATTACATACGGAGATAATTAAATAACGGAAATGAATATTCACAGGCTGTTGTGTGTTCTGCATCTTATTTTAACCGTTGCAAATAATATGAATAGAAAGCTATGTGACTTGGCTTGAAATCCCCCCCCTTTTTCAAACTGTAGCCCAGCGTAGCTTTCTACTCAACCCCGCCTCCCCCTACCTAGACCGAGCCTCGTTTTTTATATTCTCTTATTGAAGGTCACCAAAAATAAAATGACATCTATTTAAAAACTTCCCAGTTGACGCAAAGGCTATATACATTACTAATAGAAAACTTAATTTCTACCAAGTTGTCCTATATACCAATATTATTGTCTCTGGTGAAAAAACAAGTAGTATTGTATATTATACGATATTACTCTAACGGTTGTGAGGAAATTAGCCAAAATAAACAAACATTTTTTAAAAAAGAATCCTTCTTCTTCTTTGGAGTTTCAGAAATGTAAATTGTTGCCTTTAAAATCTGCTTTCTGTATTAGCATAAAGCAGATTTTTCTCGTTCATTAAATCCTGAAGATACGTCTGTGAAACAAATAGAAGGAATCAAAAATCTTCTTCTTCCTGTCCATTGTTAAGCCTAGTGGCCTTTTATGGTCTCAGTCCATCTTCTTGGTGGTTTTCCTAAATCTCTCCTGCCTCTGGGATGGTATTTGAGAATTTTGTCCTACATGTTAGAGGTTTGCACTGTTTGGAGAACTGGTTTGTCCTTGAGTTCTTTAAGAATTTCATCAGATCTCTTTCTGTCTTGTAAGTTATCCTTATAAATCGCATCTCAGCCGCCACTAGCCTCTGCTCATCACCTTTGCCGCTGCGAAAAAACTTCTTGAAGAAAAACGTGAAGAACAGAGAAAAATCATTCATTGATACTGTAAGTGATGATCACCCATATTTTTCGTCTAAGAAAATAAAAATTTGAACTGTTTTTAAGCAGAAACATTAAGACTAATTTCAATATGGCATTATTGATGGAACAAATGTGAGATAGAATGTACAGTTAAGTTTAATACTGTCACTTTTTCGTTAGGTGCCTGAAGGAGAATGTATTGCACCAGACAGCTTATTTTCAAGAAGCCGAGCAGCCATCTATCTGGAATAATGCGGGAAAAAGATGTAACCTGTAAAATCACGCTACCGTACACATATACTTCCTTTCACTCTTCATTGTAATCCGCTTAGCATTGAAATAGACGATAAAAGATGGATACTCATATATATTTGATAACAAGCAGCAATAAGATTGCTTCTCAACGTCAATAGCTACTACGTGCGGAAGTGAATTTCTTTCACAAGTTAAAGAATTTCCCCTCTCAGAAATCTTGAGTCGACAGTTCCTTTGGCGTAGCACCAACACAGAGGCTTCAGTACAAATGGACCCAGTTCGTTGGACGTAGAGGCAGGTGGTTTACAACTTAGTTCTGCTCCACATTTCTTCCGACTCATTTCAGACCGGTCGGTCACACGTAGAGAGACCACCCGTCGTGGCTGATAAAGACTAACAAGTTTTTATCTGCCGCCCGCCTTGCGGATCCTCCCGCTTCCTTCCAGATACGGCCCGCGTTATTACCTCCCGGAAAAAGAAAACCCATCACTGGTATCAATAGCGAATGGAAACTTTCTTTCTTGGGGCCGTTTTAAATCTTCGCAAAAGATCCGTCGGACGGGGTCCTCGCCTTTGTTCCGCTTAATGGCTAAACTTCTGCGGGAGTAGTGCAGGCAGCGACGAGGGAGAGCGCCGCCATGCCCGTCGCCTTACCGGGAGGGGTCTCCGCAACAACGAGGTACAATCTTAGCGTCACTTCAAGTGATACTGCTTTTCGACACGAAACAGCATTCGGTCAGGCCGAGTGATCCAATGGAAACATCTGACCTCTGATCCACCCCGATTACGATCGTTATACCTGAAATAATGCGGTTTTACTCTGGCAAGGTTTGTGTGTTGCTTGGAAACCGAGTGGTCTAGCAGAAGTTGATGTGATAGCTCCTCTTATAAAATTAACTCTTGAAAACGCGTGATATAAGCTGAATTAATTCTGGGATGAAGATTTTTCGATTATCCATTCTCAGCTTGCAATCCACTATCTGAACAAATCTTCTTCACCACCTTTTCCCAACACTTTTGGATCGTCTGCCATCCTTTAGTTTTACTCTTCGTTGGCATTGATAAATTTTAGCTATGGTTTTAAGGCCGCATCTCCTTGCTGACTCCAAGCATTTTATTATACCTATTACCAGGTCGTCCCATGTACTAATGCGGAAAGTGAAGTGTTGCCATCTACTATATAATTTCGTAAGGTCATTCACTCACCTCGATATTGGCTGTTGGCTAGAAAATGATGAAGTCATGGGCCAGCCTTCGCTCTCAAAACAGTGACCAGAGATACCATTATAATAAATTCGTGGTTATGTCCACAATTTAATAGCCATAATACAGTCATTAAATTTGCTTTCCGTAGCGTTTCATAGTTAAAAAAAAATAAAAAATGATAAAATTTGCGGCTGAAAAAAAAGTGGATCTGCTTTTCAGTAACCTGTTGCTATTGAAAGCAACATAAAAAAAAAACTTATAAAAAATTTCTCATGGTAACCGCGAATGACAATTGTTATTCCGGCTGGGAAAAATTTCAATCTAATTAAAATTTTCACTAACTTTGTTGCTTGACCAAAGTTTATATACATTACGGTTTATTTGCTTTTTAGGGATTTTACTGACCACTTTCTTTAATGGCTTTTGTTCATATTCGCTGTACGTGAGTTATTAGGTTATTTTAAGTGAACATCAGACCAAATGTGTTACCGAATCGAGTACTATGGAAATTAATTTCTTCGGAGTTGCTCAACTGTTTAATAATTACGTTATCTGGCCTTTAAAGATTCTATGACCAATGATTACATTACGTGTATTTAGCCAGTCTCAATAAAATACAACGTGACGCTTTCGAAGCAAACTGGAATTTTTTAAATTTTGCAGAGTGAGCTTTAAGGGCCAAATACAAGTAAGTTTCTATTTAAGCAATTATACGATTGCGCTATCGTCCCTGTTCGTGTTTAATACCTACCTCTATTAATGCTTCCGAGTTCTTCAAGCTCAACAGATTTTATTCACCCTGAAACATTTACATTTGGTCAAATCAGGTCAACCTGTCATAATCTTTCATCCTAGAAACCGGAACTATTCTAGACCCGTGACGATACTCTAAAAACGGTCACGGGCTTACACTAGTCTATTTAAGAAACTTGTAACTACTTTCAGCGTGTGATAAGTGTATAATTTAAATAAATTATTCTTGGGCTTCCAGCCGCGTATAAATGTCAGACGTTACAAAGGAGCTCATCTATGCCTTAATTTTCAACCAACTGTAACAATTGTTTGTTTTGCGGTGCCGCGGCAACGCACAGTGGTCTGAAATCCCGAAAAGCTGGCCAAAATAGAAATACTTGTTCAATCTTCATGAAAATTTGTATACATGATCCGTCTAGGTCGCTGATAACGAATATCTACGTCAATTATAAAAAAATTAACAAAATGTCGGTTCCAAAATGGCAGAAAATATTTAAAATGGCAGATTATCTAAAAAATAGTATAAATATTGGGTGATTTAATATCTGTTATAAAAAATCTGGACATTATTTGTGAAAAAAAAAACAAAATGGCGGTTTCAAAATGGTGGATGCTAGTACAAAAAATTATGTTGAATGCATAAAATATCCTATAAGTATGTGAAATCGGTGATAATGAAAAAAATTAAAACAATATGTCATACCATATTGAATATATCACGACTTTTGTTAATACTGATTAAAATTAGCTCTTATAATATGAAAATGGCAAAGTCATTGTGGTGGACATTTTTACAAACAGAAAAATAGTATCTTTTTCCAAAAAAAAAAAATTATTATGAAACGGGACTTATGAGGACGTAAATCTATATTTCATTTTTAAAATAAAAAACAAATATTTTACTAAAACTGTCTAAAATTGTATTGTTGAAGAAAAAAGAAAAATAGTTTTATGCAATTTTACTTATAAAACATTTTTTATTTGTACAAAAATTCGATTGCTTAATAAGAAACAAGGTACATTTTATTCGCTATCGGAATCACAACAATCTGTCGTTGATTCATCCATCACAGAATCAGTTACATCAGAGCAATGAGTTGTGATATCTGGCGGATTGAGTAGCTTTAATGCCTCTATTGACAGCGATCTCAACTTTTTTGTGGCAGTTTCCTGAGGCTCGTAATAAAGGGGTTTGAGGAAACCAAAAGTCGCAAAAATGCATCCTCCATCGTTTTTTGGCGGCTGTATTTTCGCGAGAAATCTTCCCGAAACCTTTTTATATATTTATTGCACGATTCTTGCGCAGTTTTAAACGAATCTATACCCTTCTGCATGAGTCACAAAGCGAAACCGACACGTGATTTACATCAAAGAAATACCGCTCTATGGCACTAGTAAAGTTAACGTTCCTAAATAGTTACTTTTGTTTCGTCAGATTTATGAATTTCAATTGTTGCAACAATGTCTGCAACATCATTGTTTAGTTTTCCTTTTCGTAGTAAAATAATTTCTTTTCTAGAAATTCTATACATGTAGTAGATGTACGTTCTGAAACATTTAAGATCCATTAAAAATGTATTTAAAAAATACTGTAATTTATTATAATCTTTTAATTTTTTAATCGATTTATTAATGATTCTGTTAAATTTCATTCTGATAAATCAGTCCTCAAATACACTGGAACCTGAAAGTATTACCGAAATACGACGAAAAGTCAAGGCCGTATTCAAACCTTAAATTATTTACCTGATCAACAATTTTGTCGTTATGCATGTTAACACAAAAAATTATATTATTAACAGAATAGCAGCTAGCAGCAGCCAATTTTTTAAAATAAATATCAAATACGATATAGGCTATAAGGTGGCATAAGAGATACGACCGAACACGACAGAACACACAAACTTTTTCAACTTTAAAGTTAAATAATTTGTTTAATGTAGATTATTATTTTTCTTACATTGTGGGGGTGAATCCATTTTGCGAATTCAAATGTTCGCAACACCACGTCGTTCTGTACACAATAACTTATTACATTTAAAAAAATTGTGAATTTTCGCCGGTTACTTTCCAACTAATCGCTTATTTTCGGTATGAGCTACAACTCGCCAGATGTACTCGCCACGTCACGTCGGCACTTTCTAACGAGTCTATGCCCTTCTGCATGAGTTACAAAGCGAAACCGACACGTGATTTACATCAAAGAAATACCGCTCTATGGAACTGGTAAAGTCAAAGTTCCTAAACAGTAACTTTTTTTTTTTACTTTTGGCCAGCTTTTCGGGATTTCAGACCACTGTGCAACGGTGGAAGACAAAAGCCAACCCAGCGCGATGACGTCATCTAATCGCGTTGTGTCGGGTTTTGTCTTCCAACGTTGCCGAAAAAACATCCTCATCTATCAATTCTCCCGCAGTAGTGAACCCGGATTGCATTACGAACTTTTTTACCAGCACTGTGTTCCCGTAGGTTATGTTAGGTGCTCAGAGAAACAAATAGGATGCAAGGTCTTTTATAAGCAATAGATTTTTTTATAGATGTGCGCTTTATGACGTGGATGGCTGTAACTTTAATTAAAATATCTTCATTCGGCTTAGTTCATGGCTATCGTACTGAAATTGCGTCGTGCTAAAGGATTATAGCCTAGGATTATGGCAACGCTGACAACGATCCATAAACTTCAAATAACTCTGCAGTTATAGCAGAACTTAGATGAATAAGTAATTTCCAGCAGGATAAAACAATTGTACAATCACAACGGTTTTTTTTTTTAAATCAGCTAAAATCGTCTAATAGATCCTCTCTTGAGGTGAACAGCAAAAAAACAGTAAAGCCTAGTCGCTGGAGGCTTATCTCAGCACTGTATGACATTGTGAAACTATGCCTTATCTTCAATGCGATGTCAAGCCAATAGATTGTTATTTTGAGGTCTACTTTCACATGCTACAGTGACGTTTAAAATAATGTGAACGCTTTTACTGAAAGTGTGATCCGAGCAATTAGAACTGCAAAGAGACAAAGTTAATCGTTATCCCAGAGTGTACAACTATTTATAAATAAATAATGATTTGTGTAACTTACTTTGTTTGATTTTGTTTCCTACGTTTAAGCTTTCAGCGTTCACCTGGGTGACTACAACAGGTAAAATAATCTGAATCACCTTGTTTGGTTTTGCTGTCAGTGGGGATTTGCCGCTCCATTCGAGTTTTTTTTCATTTGTTATTATGTCTAGCTGCGCTGCTTGAAAGTCGAATTACGACATTCATTGTTACTAGAATCCATACGGAAAAAAATAAAATTGAATTTAGCTTTTGTTTTTTTTTTTAATCAGACTATATTAGTTACAAAAAACTTAAGAAACACAGCATCTACTAAGACCAGAGAGCTTCATGGCTTTGATCTTACTATATTTTTTAAATTTTTATATGTTAGAAGACTTTGAGGCGTGTATGTGTAACAGCATAATTATAAAATACCTCGAGAAATTTACAGCAAATCTGGTACACATATGGTCCTTACATCAAGAAATGTTTTTTTCCGAATAAACGAGATTTTAAAATATAATACAGTTTTTTTTAAATAAATTGAAATGTCAAAAAATTCGTGTAAGAAATAGCCAAATTGACTATCCCGTAACATTTTTTGTAGGGTTTCTACTATTATCTCTCGGTGGCTATTACTCGTGTAACTATAAAATAAATATTTACCTGTAGTATGACCCTGCACTAATTTGATGAAATAACAATATTTATTTTGATATTTGATGATCGTGCTAACTGTTTTCAAGAAATTATTGAATTTGAGGGATACTTTACCGCTGCCAATACAGTTACCGGTGAGTCTTGCCTTTGCAGGGACACTCAGCAATGCTCAAAGTCAGTCTCTCAAAGTAGTTATGTTTTACTAGGAATGGCTGAACTAAGCGACCAAGCAGAATTTAGTTCTGACGCCAGTGGGATGGTATAAACTTACAGGATAAAGAAATCGCGAGGTTAATTCGGAAGAAATTTTTTTTTTTACGCCCAGAGGTTACTCCTCTGGTCAGGCCAGAAGACAAGAGACTTGTTGACTCGACGTAGTATTAGAGAGAATTATTGCCCACTAAGTCTGTGAGAACATCTTCCAGAATCTCCAAGGACCGAGGGCAGCTATACGTTACGCAGCCAGGTTAGCGCTGAAAATAAACAATCTATGCTAACGTTCCAGATCTTCTGTTACAACGGACAATATGTTCCATTGCGACTAGCTATCCAGTAAAGCATACAAATATTTCCTTTGTGCTCTAAAAATACAATTACAGTGCAGTAATACCATTAGTTATTTGTACACAGTGTATAACAAACACCGAAATCAAATAAATTTACAATAACCATCTTTCCTATCATATTTGCTTGATTAATAAATATAATTTCCTGTAACCATTAGATTTATTAATCACAACATAAATAACCGTCAATAAAAACATAATTTTTCTTCACGTGATTTAAAGTTTTGCCATTTGCGAGGCAGTCATGCTGGCCATACTGCCGAACAACAATATAATCTGCAGAATTTCTTAATTATGCTTAGCCCAACCATATTCTGATGATCAAAGAAACAATTAACCTAAACTATTAGATCACCTATTATTATTTGACCCGTAACATATTCCTTAAACCACTATGATAAGGTAGGGATAGAAAAAATAGAGAATCATGCTGTCGTATTGCTACTTGCTACGAGCATTGATGACTGCGGAGTAGAGGGAGGATTAATTTTAAATTTTGCTAAGTACTGATCAAAATATACTGAGAGAAATTAAAAGTGCAACACTCAAACAGGAATGGTGGAATTTTTGAAAATTTGTAGATATATCAAGGGTTATACCCAGAAAAATTAATAACAAATTGAAATAGATCAGGCTAAGTATATACGGCTGTGAATAAGAAGTGTGCCCACCTTTAGCATCTATGTATTCGTGGATCCTTACCAGCATTTAATCAATAAGTGTTCGGATGTCTTTTTGGGATATGCCTCTCTACGCCTGTATGCCTTGTACAGTTAGTTGCTACACAGTTTGTGATATAATGTGCCGACTCGAGGCATCCCAGACATGCTCTACTGGGGACAAATCTGGAGACCATGTGGTTCAAATTGTGATCGTAACCCCTTGCACACACAGTGTGATGTCAGTCATTATCATGTTGGAAGATGCGATTCGGATGGTGGACGCGAACGTCATCACAATATGGTGCAGCACCCTGTTCACATAGCGGTGGGATGTTTTCAACAACAACAAACTAAGTCCTGCTGTCGAAACTAATTACCCCCAAACCGTGACACCAGTGGCTGAACCTGTGTGACGTTCTGAAATATAAGTCGTTTCACCACTACGTCTGCGTTCATGCTGTCGATAATCACTTTTCCATAGACAGAATCGAGACTCGTCTCTAAACGAAAATGTACGCCATTCACATGTCCATTTCCGTTTTGCATTAGAAGATGCTGTCGATGAAATCAGGTTAATAGAACATTGGAGTCAGAGAGTGTAACCCAGGTTCAAGTAATAAGCTCTCTCCGTAAACACTTCTTGGATCTGGCTTGCAGTCGATCGTTTGACAGCAACAGCCATCCACACAATTTGGCGGTCTTCACGTGCCTTGTTTTTGGACCTGTACCTGCTCTATTAGTTCTAGAGCTTTGTTTCGTCCACTGTGTAACAAGTCTGTATACTGACATTGCACTACGAGCAATCCTTCGGGATATTTCACGATATGATGCTTCCATTTCAAACACTTCAATTCTCCAATCTCTCTCCCAGTTATACATTTGGGTGTAGATGGTCGTGACTCTTCACCTTGGGATACTTGGTCAACAAGAACTTACACCCAGTAATTCTCATACTATTACACGTAAAACTTCCAATTTTTAATCTTTTAATATGCTTTATATGGGGATACTTAGGGCCAAATGTCATTCATTTATCACAACTCTGTGTGGGAGTTGCACTTTTAATTTTCGCCAATGTATATGTTATTAATTGTGTGCATGTTGCATGACCATTTACGGAATGAACAAACAAATGAACAAAGCCTTTTATGCGATGAGTTGTCCCTGGAGACAAGTTCATGAGAAGTAGTGGCTCTCTCGTAATTTGCGAGTGATCAGACGATCGTTTAGAAGTATCGCGCTGTGGTGCGTGAGCTGTGATCGAGTCGCGTGCCAGCGGGTCAGCAGTCGCGTGCTCTCGACTGAGTTGCCTGTTGTTGTCTCGTAATTTACAGTTTCGAGAGGAAACGCTGCGAATAGCTGAAAATGCTAATTCGTATTGACGTCCGTAATTACCAGTGTAGACTTGATTTATTAGCGCCTTTTAACGTTTCGATCCACACTTTAGAGCCATCTTTATTCCGGCTGCGTATTGTAACTTTCCTGGAAGAGAGATGATGATAATATTGTTTCAGAACGTTATTAGATTGGCACATAATATTTATTTTTAGCAAAAATGCTAATAGTAAATATTCTTTTTAATCTTCAATCATATGTTCATTTCTCTAGAAGACTTCAAGTAGACTAAAGTTAAAGCCCTCTCGTTGGAAGTCTCACTGCCAAAAATATATGTAGTTAAGTGTTAGCATAAAGTTACAAGCTGAAATAAATTTGACATAAATCTGTATTAATATTCTTACTTTAAACACTAGCTGCTCCAAACGTCGAAAGTAGAAAAGGGATCGCAGACAAATAGCTAGTCTCAGCCTTTAATAATTGCCCACCCTATCTTGAAATTATCCCTCAAAGTAATTATATCTTACGGGTTATAATGATTTTTTCCTTAAATATTTCAAAGTTATTTAGTATCCCTAACAAAATTACTCAAGTGTAGGTAGTGAATATATTCATCTGTAATCGAATCTTTGTACTAATATGATTATTTTTTTCGTGTTATATGAGGCGAAAACTGTAGACCGTCAACTAGCTGATGATGTAAAGCCGATTATAAGCAGTAATTAAGATGTCCAGGCCTGAAGTCGTTTCAGTCCTTCCTCTCCGTTTTCAAAATAGTGCAACACAGCAACTTGTATTTTTTTGAAAATGTGTTCCCTCGTTGAAACCAAGCACTAATTATACTCACTTCGAGATAAAATTATAGTTAAATCTAGTGAAATTCTGAAAGATTTGCAACAAACTGTTTATGTGTCCTCCGTGTCCCACTGGAGAAATGCATGTAACTCAATTCCCGTTCAATGGTCCTCACTTCTTCCAGATGTATTCTTCTTTAGCAATATCAGTATATCTTCTGTTGACACCATCAACTTAGCTAGCCACTCATCACCCTAGCTTTCTAAACGAAGCCGTAGGGTCAACTTTGAAATTCACTATTTATAGAATTAGTTCTTTAGTGACGACGAAATGATAACTTTTATTTCTGATGAGCTCTTTCATTGTGTTGTGCCAATCAGAATACATACTATGTCTCCTAAACAACAGATCTTTAGATGCGTACATTTTTTACTCCCCCCACCTCCACGCGTTAAATCCTATCTTTCACTACGCCCCTCTCTCACAACAGCTATATAGCTGCATCCAAGTAAGATGACCCCTCTCTCCCACCACTCGTAACTCATTTTTTAATTGCTTAAAATGAAGACGCCAAATCTAACTCTAAGAGCACTGCTGCAGCCAACTGCAAACGCAAACCAACACTCCTTGGAACATTCTGTTGAGACAGCCCACCAACTCATTTCGTTGAATACTCAACATCGCGACATCTCTCACGGTCACAGTGGTCACTCCCCGTCAAGTGCCTGGATGGGTCACCGCCTCCAGAGAAGGCACAAAACCCGCAGTGGTTATCTCCCGAGGGTGGGACGTTTTCTGCCTGCTTGTGGCTACCATCTGCATGCCTTGGTTCCTAACAGTATCATCACGCCTTTTAATTTTAGAAGAAAGATAATGAGAAACACTTCTTTCCTTCCCATCTAACCACTAACAAATCCTTGCGTAACCAATTCATTTCACTAACTCAGTAACCATGCTCTTAAATACAGTCGCGCACAGCACAAGTGTACAAGACTCCCATGCCACGTTAGCAAACACTCCCTCATTACTAATATTATTTTATTAATTTGATTACGATGGGGCACACGCTCCGGTGGCTATTCCCCGTCAGCTAATTACCTCCTTTTTAATATTATTTTTTATCGTACTGTATAATTTCAGTGTTAAATTCCTCCCACAACTATTTTTATTATTAAGAGAGATTTTCCTCACTACAGGTTTTACTCCAGCATCACATTAAAAAAAACTCGGAACACAGATCTTGACTTCATCTTCTCAAAACATTTCTCCAGATATTTCGATCTTGTACATCTTCCTCTTCTGCACCAAATAGTCTCATTGCTATTTTTACACTTTGGAGCCAGGTAAACATGGGCCGTCCTCTTTTCCTCCTTCCTTTAACTTCCCATTCCTGTACCAGTTTTGGTATCCTAGTGTCTTCCATCCTTCTTAATTGGTCATACCATTCCAGTATTTTTGGTTCTATAACTTCAAACGTTTCTTCCTTTACTTCCAATAGCCTTATTATTTAATTATTCCCTACTTTTTCTTTTCTTGATATTCTTTCTGATCTTCTGCAGAAATCCATTTCTAATGCTTTCAACTTCTTAATATGTTTTTGATTGATTGTAAAGGTTTCTGATCTATATAAGACTATACTTTCCAATAATGACTTAAATATAATTCTTTTTGTTCTTTTCATAACATTCTGGCTCCATAGAAGTGAATTGAGCACTCAGATTACTTTCCGGCCATTATTAATTTCCGTATTCGATTTTCCTTCTATTTCTAAAATTGAACCCAAATAACAAAACTTATTCACCTTTTTAATTTTTAATCCATCAATGTACAATTCATCCAGATCATTAGTAAGGTACTGTGTTTTTTGATAGTTAATCTTCAAGCCAATTTTTTTTATATTCTTTTGATTCTCCCCAACTACTTTCGCAAATTACAAATTTTAATTTTAAATTCCTTCAATGATTTTGAAAAAATAATTATCAGACCTAAACATCATTCCTTAAATCCAAATAATTGATGATAAACATAATTATCTAACTATTGCCGCACAAAACAGATTATTAAAAAAAATGCTTAAAATGTCTCAAATACCTGTGTAAAACTGCATGTCAAAAAATTGATTCAATATCATACCCACTGTAGAAATTTTTACGGCAATACAATGTTCTTGTAACAACACACTCATTCCTGTACGAATTCTGCCGCTCCTCTTATAAAATTAAATATGTGTATAAACGTAAATTGAACACATAGCTCCAAAGGAACATACAAGAATAAATTCACAAACAATATAATAAACCAGCATGTATCAGTGACTGCTGTACACAATGTCTGTCAAATCTATTGTTCATTCATTTCCGTTAAAAAAGTTAACCCATTGCTAAGTGTATTACAGATTTTAAAACACCAACTCCCTGAAAAACAAAGAAATAAACTTTTCTTACAGTTTTTCAAGCTTCTAGGCCAATTTACACTTTCCTATCGCATAAAATTACCATTATATGCAGTGAAACTAACAATTGCGGTGTAGGTTTCAACATTTCCCATCGGGAAGAATAAGGTGGTCTGTGCTTAACTGCCAGTTAGTCTTAACCAAATATGCCTTCCAGCTAGCAAAGTATTGCCAGTAATTACCACGAAGGGTAATTTTCACATGGCGTGGATACTTTCCCTTATGGAACTGTTAATTTAACTTGCCCTTACATTTCCGTAAGCTATCGAAATTTGTCTGCTATCTGGCCACAATTATACATTTTTCATTCTCTGTACTTTGACACCCAAAAACTGTTCCTTTATCTTCCTTTCATTTAATGTGAATTTAAAGGTCTTATCTAAATTAGTCGGCACGTCATAGCTTGAAATAACTGGAGTTTTTGATTCACGTTCAGTAACATTTGTTGTCAGCTATTATTTAAAAATAATAAATATTTCTGTTTACTTAGATAAGCAGATTAATTAAAAGTATCATTGATTATTTCAGTTTACGATATATATTTTGATGAGACACAAATTATTTTTCAGTTTACTTAAATTAAGCAAGCCGTCACAGGATGCTTAGTTATTTATATTCTGTATTTCAACATGAATTTGGCAAATAGCATGAAACTAATCACTCTCCACCTTGACTATTCTGTTATATGACTGGATGACAGTTAAACCCAACAAACCAGATAAGGTAATCACATAATAATGGCTAAAAAAAACTCACTACTGAAATTTATATGATTTATAGGATAACCAATAAAATTTATTAAATGCTGTAATAGCACATAATACTGGAGTTCAAGTGAATTAGTGATATGAATGCTCAATTATTTTTAGAACTGGTGTGAAATATTTGATGATAAAATTTCATCAAAATATAATGAAGTATCCGAGTTACTTGGATCATAAACCTTCATTAACAGTCAGCTGCTGAGAAATAACAACAATAAGAAATACACTTCAGTCCTTGGCTCTCCGCGTTTTAGCAGTTGATCATGCGTCTCCTGTTTGGAAAGATCTCTCGAGCGCCAAGCAGCTGTCAGTGAAGCTGGTCACATTATCACCGGATGACTCAAGCCCTCTCATTTAGAGAAGATCTGCTCTTTGATCGCTACTACTTACTTCAGTCCGACGAGAGCAACAGCAGAAGATGAATATAAGAAGCTTTAAACTGATCCACGCCATTCTCTATTTAGCCATCATATGCCGCCTATTTGATGTAGATCGAGAAAGATCAGCGTGATGAAACTGACGCTACCGTCACAGCTGGAGCTCAGAGAAGAACTGGCAACTTAATCAGATTCTGTTTATGCCACGTGGAAGTCGTTCATTCGGTTCAGGACTAGTGTATCGACTAATGGGTGACAATACTGACATCAATGTTGCTTAGTGCAGACTGCTAGGGCCGAGGGGCTCCCTGCAGCAACATTTTTCCAAGCAATACGTACAGCCAAACGGTCGGTATCATCATCTCTGTCGCTGACAAATTATTCCCCTGTAAGTCCATACTACAAGGATACCTTTATGACTAATTGGGTTCCTTACAGTAGTAATACGATAGTAGTTTAATCTAGTCTCGAACATTGGTAAAATCACCAGTGACGGAAATTAGTCCACTTTTTTGGAATATCCTGTTTAATTTTTACACTTAAAAACTTTTATTTTACAAGACAGTGATGAAACACACCACGAAAGTAATACGCACTGAAATGCATGTATTTATTGTAAGTTAACTTAAACTGTTAACGTAAAATGTATAGTAGACGCCGGTTGATGAAACCAAAACCAGTTTTTCCAAATTTATACTGAATTTACATCAAGCTTGGTATGAAGTGCTGGCAGGTAGTCATGAATTGCGTCCTGTCAGCCATCATCAGGAAGAACTCGACAACCATAAACGAGAACAGGAGATGAAATATTGAAAAAAGTGTTAATACCAATATTTTTGCTGTATTTACGAGTAAGCGAATCCAAAAATAACAGGCTGGCGAATAAAATAAATTTACTGCTTAGATAAAATTGAAATCATATTCTGTAATTGTTTGTTTTAAGCATTAATTTTTACTCGTATACAGATAGTACCAACACTTACCTTGGTTACCTTATTTTAGAAAGGTGAAGGAATAAACTTTAAATGATTTCATAAGCGAAAATTTATTAATAAGTTAAATAAGCACAAAGAGTAGAGTTGTAAAGTAAATTAACGAAGAGAGATTCCGGATTAATCCAACACCAAACTTGGTTGTGTGGAAATTGCCGAGTCCCGTTTATAACAAAACATGCAGGTGGATCCGGATAAAACATTAACACAAGACAAATAGCTAGAAGATGTACATGAAACCAAACAAGTGAGTCATGAACTTGAACTCAACATTTTAGTATGAGTTCTTATTGGTTCTGGGTAATGGACTCAGTAAATTGTGACCTTACTACGACTAGTTTTCAAGTAAGGTATACGACGGATATGCAGTTGTGAGTTTGCAAACACTGTAAACCAAGACGAAGGATACCTCATGCAGTTCTAATGACCATTGCGTCGGCAAGGACTGCGAAGGCCAATTACCGAACCAAGCAGCCGGCTTGAGTTGAGCGAGCTCTCCATTGTTTGTATAACCTCGAAAAGAACTCTGATAGCAGAGCACACAGACAGAAGCGAGACAAACGGAGAGGTGAGCTGGGGTCTGGCCTCCACCGGAACTATAGACAAACACGCAGCCTGCCGAACCACCCCTCAAGGCAAACTCTGCCCAACCGGTAAACTTTATAACGGACTCGCCAACAGCCAAACTTTGTTAAACTTTACTGCTGCTAAGTACGATATTCCGTGCCTCTAAATGAATATAACGCAACCAAGCTTCTAACTCAGATTTGCTTCTCCTTTGCTCCTAACATCTTCATTCCAACTATATTTCCTCTTTATCACCTTCCATTTGAGACGGTATGAAATAGAGAGAACAGAACTGTATATCTCACTAAGGTTATTGATTCTGTCAATCCATAATTCTTCCAAAAAAAATCTACCTTAGAGAAAAAAAAGGTATGCAGATAAGGTTATTAATAATTACTTTTTTTTTTTCAATTGATGTTCCTGAATGCACATCTAGATGTGCCACAGAGAAGCAAGAGAGTAATCTATCGCACATACTATGGGCTTATCTTGACTTATGCTGCTGAAACGTGGACAATGAAAAAGCGGGACATCAGCAGAGTACAAGCAAGTGAAATGAATTTTTTAAGATGTAGAATGGGAGTTACTAAATTGGACAGAATAAGGAATGAAATTATTAGATGCACCATAAAAGAGGAACCCCTACAGGAAACGGTAGAGAGGACCAGGCTGAGATGGTATGGACATGTAAAGAGAATGGAGGTTCATATAATCCCAAGAAAAATCCACGAAATTAAGGTGCATGGAAACGACCCAGAGGAAGACCAAGAGATGGATGGCTGAAAGGAGTGGAGGAGTGTGTACGGAAGAGAGGAAAGGACTGGAGCAAGGTGGTCGCAGAGAGGTGGTGGGAAGAAAGAAGGAAATGGAAAGGCTTGTGCATGAAGCGGACCAGGCCATAGGTTGGAAAATGTGGAACATGATGATGATGACACTGACCTTAAATATTTCCAGGATACAAAGTAACCTATGTAGTTCCCTGCCAAATCAACAACCAACATGCGAAAGTGCCGCCAAAATCGGTTCACACACTACATATGTTGCATATAAATTCTTTACATTGAAGAACCAAAGAAACTGGAATGCAAACACAGAGATATATAAACACTCAGAGCACGGCGCTGCGGTCGGCAACGCCTACATAAGACAACAGGTGTCTGGCGCAGGCGTTAGATCGGTTACTGCTGCTACAATGGCAGGTTATCAAGATTTAAGTGAGTTTGAACGTGGTGTTATAGTCGGTGCACGAGAGATGGAACACAGCATCTCCGAGGTAGCGATGAGGTGGGGATTTTCCCGTACCACCATTTCACTAGCACACCGTGAACATCGGGAATCCGGTAAAACATCAAATCTCCGACATCGCTGCTGCCGGAAAAAGATCCTGCAATAACGGGACCAACGACGAATTAAGAGAATTGTTCAACGTGACATAAGTACAACCCTTCCGCAAATTGCTGTGGATTTCAATGCTGGGCCATCAACAAGTGTCAGCTTGCGAACCATTTAACGAAATATTATCGATATGGGCTTTCGGAGCAGAAGGCCCACTCGTGACCCTTGCTGAGTGCACAATACAAAGCTTTACGCCTCGCCTGGGCCCATCAACACAGACATTGGACTGTTGATGATTGTAAACATGTTGCCTGGTCTGACGAGTCTCGTTTGTAATTGTATCGAGCTGATGGACGTGTACGGGTATGGACACAACCTCATGAATTCATGGACCCTGCATGTCAGCACGGGACTGTTCAAGCTGATGGAGGCTTTGTTATGGTGTGGGGCGTGTGCAGTTGCAGTGACATGGGACCTCTGATACGACTAGAAACGACTCTGACAGGTGACACCTACATACGCATCCTTGCTGATCACCTGCATCCATTCATGTCCACTGTGCATTCCGACGGACTTGGGCAATTTCAGCAGGACAATGCGACAGCCCACACGTCCAGAATTCCTACAGAGTGGCTCCAGGAACTTTCTTCTGTGTTTAATCACCTCCGATGGCCACCAAACTCCCCAGACATGAACATTATTGAGCATGCCTGGGATGCCTTGCAACGTGCCGTTCAGAAGAGATTTCCACCCACTCGTACTCTTACGGATATCTGGACATCCCTGCAGGTTGCATGGTGTCAGTTCCCTCCAGCACTACTTCCGACATTATTCCATGCAACGTAGTGTTGCGGCACTTCTGCGTGCCAGCGGGGGCCCTACACGATTTTAGGCAAGTGTACCAGTTTCTTTAGCTCTTCAGTGTATATGTTTTAACATCTGAAAAACATGAAATACGTGTCGTAATCCATAACATTTTGGAAGAACATTCTAGTGCTTTCTAGAAGATTCCAAACATTTTTAGAAAACAGTGGTTGAAATATGATAATGTCCTCGGTCAACCACTTTCCACCACAATGTCTGCCACACCCCCATGCAACAGCCGTAATGCACGATGGGAGATTCGAGGCAACTACCACACACAAATACCAGTGGTCTGCACTCCGTAGTCGTGGCTGCGCAGTGAGATTTAGGGACACATACATGTGTTAGGTCGACCACCTTCAATCAACATAACTCTATCACCCACATAACTACCGACAGGCAACCACCATCGGGCACGATGGAAGATCCGATGCTACTACTACACACAAAGACCAGTAGTCCGTGCTTGGTAGTTGTGACTACAGAGTAAAATATAGGGTTACGGGGACACGCGTCTATTTTTAAATATATATCGATTGCTTCATATCATTTTCTGCCATAAGTAGTAGAATATCCTCGCTACTTATCTGCGATAAATTCTTGATAAATTTCTGATCTATTACCCAAATTCAAAAGAAGTGAAATGATTTTGAAATGTATCTGTTATTTTTGTTTGTTACCTCCTGTAGGCTAAACAGCTTGATGAGTTTCAAAAGAATGAGGTAACTTTGGAATCGTCTTCTTAACGAAATGAGTGACACAGACTATGGGGTTTTAAATAATTCCAATATGACTAAGAGTACCAGGGTAAAATACAAGTATATGTGTAAGCCCTTAGTGGTGGGTAACATTTTTCGTAAATTTCAAGCAGGATTGCAAAAACTTCTAAATTGCGATTGTTTATGACATATAAACTGAAGCGTAGAGTATGCGTGGTTTGCTGCCTTGCGGTAAAGCAAACTGCAGTCACACCTATCCTCGAAAATAGAAAAAAAAAATTGATGGATTTGTAATTGTTTCAAGATTTTCCTTGAAATTTATCCTACAATCGGATACAAAAACTTTCAGGTATGTGGTATCATTCTCGTTCTCGCAGGTACATTCCATTCTGTTGTTTACATATTTATGATTTATTTTTCAGTTAGAATAATTTGAAAATTCAATAACAATTTATAATACCACTGCGCAAATTATTTTTAGTCTTTTATTTAGCACTGTAAAAGAAATTAAGGAAAGGCCTATCACAGAACGTGCAAAGTGAAGATTAAATCACCTCTTATTCGAAACAAACGCATCCAAAAGAAATATTTTTCAATCTTACTAGGATCTAATGCCCAATTTAAAAAAAATAGAAAATAAAGTAGATGAAGCAGAGCCTTGCGTGCCCTTTAGAGGAGCGGCGGAAGGTCTAAAAGATTAATTAACATAGAGGAATATGAACTGAAAACCCACTAGCAGGAGTAATTACAATCTAGTGACACGCGAAGCAAACAAATAAGGCTGCATGAAAACTGCGTCTGGAGTCATCTTCAAACAGATAAATAGACTTTCAGCTACTATGTTTCAGTCTCGTTCTCGCCGATAGTTAAATTTTAGTGATACTGTTTGTCATAACGCGATTTTCCATGTGAACAACAACTTGTGCCACCAAGTTTTGTATCAAAAAAATGACTGATCTGTCTTGATTTAACTGTTCTTCAATTCAGACGACTTCACAACTCATATAAACTGCTGTAACAGCTGATCAATTTAATTACGAAATTTGCACTCTGGAATAATACAAAAGTGGCGGTTGTGTCACTAGATATAGATTGTTTGTCTTAAACAGAATTCAACAGGACAATGCTCATGCACACAGGGCACTTATGTCTATGAACTTCCTGCGTGATGCCGAGGTACTCCAGAGGCCAGTAAGATCCCCAGATCTGTCCCTGAAAGAACCTGTGATTGTTTGACAAATGAATTATCTCTGCATTACTTTACAACAGGAATATCTTCAGCTATCAGAATTCTTCACACTCCCGAAGAAAGCACAAGCCGACAAATTTCAGAATTATCGCACCATTAGTCTAACATCCCATGCTTCAAAATTACTGACCAGAATAGTATACAGAATCATGGAAAGTGTAGTTGAAGAGATAGGAAAAATCGTGGTACGAGGAAAGCAATTCTGGCTTTAAGATTAATACTTGAAGGGCGGATCAAGAAAAACAAAGATACTTTTTTTTGGCGTTTGTTGATTTAGAAACAGCTTTTGATAAAGTTAGGTGGGACAAGATGTTCAAAATTTTTAAAGAAATCAGGTCTAAAATCTCGAGATAAAAGAATATAATCTATATAAAAAATCAAGTAACTATAATAAAAGTAGAGAACCATGAGAGACATGCGTCAGGTAAAAAGGATGTGAGACAAGGTTGTAGTCTATCCCCGTTAATATTTAACTTGTATGTAGAAGAGGCAATAAAGAATAAAAGAAAATTTTCATGTGGCATAAGTGTTCCGGGAGAAAAAATCAGTGTGCTACGATTTGCTGATGACATTGTCTTGTTTGCTGGTGAGGATATTGAGAAGTTACTGAGTATCATCAATAAAATACTGAAGGACGATTTTGGTCTTAATATAAATCAAAGCAAGACTAGAGTGATGAAATGTAGCAGAAATGATACCAATCAGAGTAGATTAAATATAAAAATAGGATCGGATGCAATAGGAGAAGTAAGCGAATTCTTTTACTTGGGAAGCAAAATTACAGCCAATGGCCGAAGCAAGAATGATGTTAAAAGGAGAATAGCACTAGCAAAAAGAGTCTTCATGAAAAAGAGAAATCTTTTAGTTTCAAATATTGGTCTAGTAATTAGAAAGAACTTTTTAAAATTCTACGTGTGGTGCACAGCACTTTATGTTAGCTGACACATGGACTTTAGGAATATCAGAAAGAAGCAAAATTGAAGCATTTGAAATGTGGTGGTACAGAAGAATGCTGAAAATTAAATTTACAAACAAAGTACGAAATGAACGAGTTTTGGAAATAATGGGTGAGGAGAGAAGTTTGTGGAAGAAGCTTACAGAAAGAAGAGACAGGTTGGCAGGTCATATTTTGAGACATGCAGGATTGGTTAATTTGTTACTGGAGGGAACAGTCGAAGGTAATAACGGTAGCGGAAGACAGAGATTAGAATATATAAAGCAGAGAGAAAAAAATAGAATGTGGAGCCATTATTTAAACTCATTATGAAATTTTGCGACGGGTACTGGCTTCATTCAGTAGTTTATTTTTACCGTATTATAGGTAGGTTTATTGGAGATTATTCTTTACATCTTACATCTATGAATTAGATACTATCGTACGCACATCATATACACACTTATAACGAGTCCTGGGATAAATTTATTAGAATGTAATACACTATTACAAACCATAACTAACTCGATGCATTTTTCTTGAGAACACTGAGTCGCAGGAAACTGAAAGTACTTAAATCCTTCAATTACAGGGATCCAGGAATGTAAGGATAATCCTGTAACCGCAAATAGGTCGCATCATGTCCTACCATATAACAAAATTTTATTTTAGTAAAAGTCTCACCATTTTCGAGGTATTGATTTTTTTTCTAAACATGTGACTTTGTTCAGTTTATTACATGCCATTTCTAAAAATTAAATACTTTTTAAACCCTGATCTGTTTTAATTTACCAAAAGATGTTTAAGTCGTCTAAAACTATGTTATTTTTTCCTTAAAACGTAAAAAAATAAAAAATCTTTTTTAAATCGTTACCAAGATTTTTAATTACTGCACGTTTAAAATGCACAATGGTCTCTTTATCAGATAGAACTACCATAAAACAATCATATTAAAAGACGTATAAAATAATTATACCATTTAAGATTTTTATAACGTTCTTTAAACACACTAAGAAATAACGCTGAGTAATTTTTTTAATAAAAGGTTCAAAAGACTTAATTTGTAAAATTGGCATGGATATAAGCTGATCAAAGTCATATGTTCCGAAAAATTTTTTTTTAAAAGTCAATATCTCGAAAATGGTGAGATTTTTACTGAAATAAAATTTTGTCATATAGTAGGAGATGATGTGATCCGGTTGCAGGATTGTCCTTCCATTCCTGGACAGCCTGTATAAAATACGCACTTCTACACAAAATAACTTTCGCTGACCGTTAGCCTGCATGTCGGATATGTTCCTCTTATACTGCAACAGCAGGTGAGAGCTATCCTAGATCGCCCATATATAAGCTATCTTGTCTTTTTGATGACGGCGTGTTACTTAGAGATCGGCCCAAATTCTCCCGTTTTAAAACATGCACAAACTACCTGAGAGGTATTTTGGCATAGTCCGGAAATGAAAAACTCACTGTTCTAGTCGAAATACTAGTGTGCTTTTATTACATTTCTGTTGCATTGAAACGTTTCACAAGATGTTTTAATTCGTGTACGAAGAGCCTTTTCTCGCGGCACGACAAAGGTATTGCATCATGCCCTCCATGCTACGATGCAAGCGCCCAAAATCAACAATCACGGCCCATACAGCTACCCCGGTTATTAATTAAACTACAGACTGTGGACACCCAAACAATAACACATATCAAGTTACATACGTTAATACAGTCATTTAGGATAGTTACAGTTAGTAAACACTACACAATTCAATAATAGTAAGAGTAAATTAATGATATAAAAATCAATGTTTGTGGGTTTGTTCGTCTTCTATGCATTCCTATACCATTTATCAGAATGCAATGAAACTTAGGAGAGTTTTCGAGTGTGCGTCTGCGAAGGTTCCTGTGAAAAAAAATTTCCAAAACGTCACCCCCTATTCCCCATAACACCCCATAATTTAGGCAAAACCACATTTTTTATCCGATTTAGATAGGAATTTGTACACTTATACTTTAAAACAAACATAAAAATACTGCCTACATGCGGTTTCCGAATATTAATCCCCTCGCCCCCTTTCCACCCCCATAATTTGTTCACCCCATAATTTAGGCAATACCACATTTTTTATCCGATTTAGATAAGAATTTGTACACTTATACTTTAAAACAAACAGAAAAATACTGCCTACGTATGGTTTCCGAATATTCATCCCCTTTCCAACCCCATTACGTTTTACCCCATAATTTAGGCAAACCACATTTTTTATCCGATATAGATAAGAATTTTTACACTTATACTTTAAAACAAACAGAAAAATACTGCCTACGTATAGTTTCCGAATATTCATCCCCTCTCCCCCTTTCCAACCCCATTACTTTTTTACCCCATAATTTAGGCAAACCACATTTTTTTATCAGATTTAGATAAAAATTTGTACACTTATACTTTGAAACAAACAGAAAAATACTGCCTCTATATGTTTTTCCAAAGCGCATCCCCTCTCACCCTTTCCAACTTAAAATGAATGAAACAGCAGTTTAAAATTTATATGTAAATATTTTTTCATTTAATCTAAGTGCCTACTCAAGTCCAGCAATAGTGAAGCATTGCCGGGTCAGCTAGCTAATGATAAAAAAAAAATGGCTGGAGGGATTAGCGATGATGTTAAACACGTTATGGAGTATAACCAAGACCAGTGTTTTCGATAATATGGTTCAGGTGGTCCGCAAGCAGAATATTACAAATTTAGATACGGTACTCATGCTCTATAAAGCGGTCTGGTGGTCCGGTGGTTAAGGTGTCTGACTGGGGGACTAAAGGACCCAGTTCGAATTCCTGTTTCTACGGGGATTTTCATAGACCCTCAACTTGACCTTCACCTCTGGCACAGCTTGCTGCGGAAAGTACTCCAGAACGCTTCCGAGGTTCGGATTCCACGTTAAACTGTAGTTCCCCTGTACCTGGAAGCACTGCCGGTTTAGGTTAAGACGGCTAAGACAGGAGTGGAATGCGCAGCCAATAGAAACCGTCACTAGGTCATTACCACCACGCGGAATTATTATTATTAATATATGCTGGGCTATAAATGAGTATAAAGTATAAGCAAAACTATTTAAAATTCATGAATATTTCAATGACAAGGCAAAAAACCGGCTTTTACCGGATATCAGGACAGCATTGTTTCTTGGTGACTTAAGAGAGTTCAAGAAACCTACTATAAAAGTTGTCAGGCCTCGTTTCTTTTACTTTTGCATGAGGTCGGTGGTGTAATGTAGCATCAGGCCTGCATTGGCATTATTATTCATTAATACTGATTATCTGGTCAACATGTAATCAAATAGTAATATTTTCTTCTGTTTAAATGACAGAGTTTCCGTAGGAATTAAGAAAGTGCTTTTATATTTGTATGGTATAATACAATATTTCCCAGATATTAATCAGGTACATATAAGTAAAAAATAAGGCCCACATAAGTTAATGGTCAGCAGCTTTGTTTCTATCAGTTTACTGGTCTTCGGGTAGAAAAAGCTTACTAATCGCTGATCTAGACCAACTAATATGACACTACTTCGGGAGTTAACAGGGAAGACATACATAAACAAGAAGGCCTGTTGCTTGCCATCCGCATGTAACACTCATTCACCACTGATAATTCTTATTTTATTTTTTTATGATACCCAACAATTTTTACACAAGAGACAATTATCCACTTACAAGAAATTCATATCCATTTATGATTAGTGTAAACACGGATCAAATGTTCACAGATAAATTATTATGAATTCATTATGAATATATGGGTAAAGGTGCTCAATAACTCAGTTATTAAATTATGTTTCTACATCTACATATGTACCCTGCAATTCACAAATTTGTGGGTGGCAAAGGTGCTTTGCACCAAAATTAATCTCTAATGCGAGAATTCCAATTTCTCTTAATATTTAATGCTTTATGTGTGTCTTTCTTAAGATAATAAATTTTTGTAACTCCTAAGGCGTAACTGTAGGACGTTTCACTTATAACAATTTATTTTTAAAATTTCTACTATATGCAGTATGGTATTTACAGTTCCAATTCAACTCCTAGATTAATATCTAAAAAAATGCCTAAACACTAAAAAATAACTAAAGATGTTGACACAAAATTTTGTTATATGTCATGGAAACCATTTTCATATGTTATTTATGAGCTAAAAGAATTTCACTACAT